>JACMZG010001863.1:54992428-55274928 GCA_018340805.1 Microvelia longipes
ATACACACACACACACACACACACATATATATATATATATATATATATTGTGGTGTGTGTGTGTTGTGTGTGTGTGTGTATACGTGTGTGGGTGTGTATCAAAGTATAATTGTATGTGTGTGTGTACAAAATTTTATTCTAAGGCGCTTCTATGTTACACAATAACTTGGTAGGTACAAATATCGGCCTCATTGATGTCCCAAACTCATTAATGGCGACAGATAGGCTTCGGGACCGCAAAGCGGCCTCTAGCACCGACGCCGCGTGGCGGTCATAAGGACGAATGCCTTTTGTTTAATTCTATATTTTTGAATACTTGAAGGCGTAATTTTATTTTTGTTAAAAATGTAAGTCATGGAACGAAAAAACGGTGATAATGAATTGAAATTAAGAAATTGAATGAAACATGATGAAATAAAATTCATTTGAGTAATCAGAGTCGATTTTTGAATCGACTCGAAAAACTAATACCTCAACGTAATGATTCAGACGAAATCTTAGTTTTGGGCTTTAATTGAAAATATATTTGTTTTCCTGCAGCAATAATTGATAAAAAATATATAAGTAATTCCAACGTCGGAAATTGATGCGAAAAATCAAAACAGAAAGTTTTTTCCTGTTTTGCAAGCAGGATAGAAACTTCAGACTCTGATAATGACGAAATGTACCAATAATAAGAACTTTTGAAACAGTGTATAAGAGACGATAGTGACGATATTTTGTAGTTATATTCAACCCAGTCTGACTTTGAAAGTTATAAGTTGCAATTCTAACCAGATTTTAAAAGGTGACAAAAGTTTTATTTAGAAAGAAAGAATAGCTTTATGTCAAGTTTCTTGTAAAAGTTTTTTTGCCGTAAAAATCGTATTTGTACTTTGCTATCTCTCCCCCCTTAATATTTTGGATCAAATTTGAGGGTTTGTTTTTCATACCCTTTTACCCATTAACATTTTAGGCATCTCTAGATATAGTGGATTTTGCTCTTCAGCGGCTCTGCGAGTTCGTCGCCTGCAAGGAGAACGCCGACCTAGATGTCTGGGACATTTCAAGTGTTACAACCGAGGAGTGGCAGAAATTCCTAAACTCTTTCTATGACGTTACTCAATCGAAAGTATTGTTTAAACCAACTCCTGGATATGACATAAAGGTAACATTAGTTCCAGGATTTCCAATTATTTATATTAAGCAATAATAACATTTTTATCTCCAGATGGTATATAATGTTAAGTTTATTAACTAGTTTTTAGGGAGTAAAGAAGCACTTTCCACTCCCAAGGGAATGTATATGTGATGTATATGTTGTGTATATGTGAATGTATGCATATGTATACATGTGTTAGTATAAGTGTAAATTTAGGTGAGTATGTCCCTGTCTCAACATTATATATACTATATTTAAATGTAGGGACATTGTCCCTACATTTAAATATAGAATAAAGTGTAATAATTACATCTAGGATATAAGTATAAAATTTCTGAATTAGTGATAAAATAACTTAGTTTATAAGCATTATAATAAGCGAGACAGTACCTCTCTCCACGGCACAAGATATCTTTTTATCTTTTGTGAAGGGATAAACCTGGATAATATAACATAATCAGTAATTAAAAGTAATTAAAAAGTAGATCAATAATTGTATATTTATAAAAATAAAGGTTCTTTTTTTTAAAAAAGAAAAAAGGGAGAAAAGTGTTTCCTATTGTTGGGTTATTAGAGCCAATTATACCAATTTTTCAGGGGAGTGGTATTCTTTAAATTTATACAGGTGACTGATCAATTTTTTGCAATTTTCCCGGGGGTGGCACCCCCAAAATTTATAAGGGGGACCCGACCAAAACAATTTTTTAATTGGTTCAAAATCCGTTTCAGGTCAAAAGAAGTTGTTTGGAGCAATTAAAAAAAAAAATTTGGGGGTAACACCCCCAAAATTTTTTAGGGGGGCCCGACCAAAAAAATAAGAATAAAATACAACAAAACATACAAGCTAGGTACTCTGTAATTTCAGGCACTGCAGAAGTGCTGCAGAACAATTCTAATAGGTGTTGCAAGATACTGGCCGGATCTGGTGTTAGAGGGATATAGAAACATCTGGATTGTTAAACCCGGTTATTCCAGTAGAGGACGGGGAGTAACTGTCCATAAAACGCTGGACGATATACTGAACAATGCAAGCAATAGACCCAAGAACTACATAATTCAGAAATATATTGGTAACGATTCTTTTTCATTGTATCATTAAATCTATACTGCAGTGGCGTATCAAGCTTTGCTTTAGGGGGTGACCGAGCTCAAATATCTGTAATACTTAACGGACTCCAACGTTTTATGAGATTAAGAAATAAGAGTAAACTTATCTTCCTTAGCTAGGTTATAGCAAAAAGCGCGAAACGATAATTATTTTATCAAGGATAAGACAAGTTGGAAATATAGTAATACTTCAGGGTAAATAAAACATTTAAACTTTCGAACGCTTTCTCGGATCGAAATGAAACTTGGTACGAAAATCAACCTTGTTAATGTCACAAACCCTTGTTCATGAAATATGTGTGGCGTCATTAAGCCACAATATTGACCCAAAAAGTACTCGGTCTGTAAACAGCTCTGATAATGAGATTAAGTCGAAACCAGTCAGTTATAATTTTTTTTTTGAGGTAGTACGTAATTGAGCACTTTATTGGACCGTTTTTAGGATGAGAAGCCAATCATTATTGTTATAGGAAGTTATTTAGTACTTTTCACCTCCGAGGACAATAATGAATGTAAAAAAACTCCTAGGACGTAAAAGTAATTCATTATATTGCCGCCATAACTGTAATGTAGCGTGTTCAAAAAACAATCTGTGTTAAACCTTCACGAGCTTTATTTAAAAACGTTCATTTTGTTTCTGTTTTTGTTCGTAGACTAATTTTTTTTTCGTTTTTAAAAGGTGTTCTAATTGACAATTTTTGTGTGTTTATTTGTAAAGCTTTTACATTTTTGAGTAAAAGTGTGAAGCTATGGATGAATTTAATGACGGCGATAATATGGAGTTAATAATAATTGGACGTTTTTATTTCAATTAAGTAATATAGCGCAGTTTAATGAGTGCTACCTCAAAAAAAATAGTGTATGCCATCCGGCTGAGAATGTCTTTATGTCTTGGCAATTTTTCCCGACTCGCTTCGCTCGTCGGTAAATCTAATTGCCGTGACATAAAGACACACTTCTCAGCCTTATGGCATAAATAACTATTATACATTTTTGGTTGACAATATATTAATTGTTTTTAATTCCAGTGTGTTTATTGTATTAAATATCATGGTGAGTCTTCACCACAAAATCTCTGTCAAAACAATTATTTATTTAATCAAATCACGTTTTAATTAAATAAAAATGAAAATTCGCTTGTATCAGAGCAGTATGCCAATTATATAAAAACTGTAATATGACGAACTGACAAAATACAAGAACCATGTGGCCGCGAAGCGGCCCCCAGCGCCGACTTGTGTAGTGCTTAATTGCACTTATTTAATGTTATGCTTACCTTGTTTAAGATTATTAAGTCATGAATGCTAATTGAATAAAATAATACTACATCTAAAGTTTGTTGACATTATGTGTATTAGACATTAAAAGTGAAAAACACAAACTTCATAAGCTTCTCCAATACTTTTAAACTCTATATAAGACAAGTTGTCCCATGCTTATCTATTTTCCTTGAAAATGGTGGCAACAAGTTTATCCACGTTGAATGGAAGAGAGGGCCATATAGTCCTAATTCTCCGTGGTCAAATAAATCAGTAAACAAAAAAAAAACACTTTTTTGTCTTTTTGCCCCTCGTGTTTATGGCAATGTTTCTTTAATCATTGCCATGTCCCCTTACCCACAGGGTACCAATGAGAACGATCTTGGCTCGTTGGAGCTAACGAATTGCAGCTATACATTATGGGTATCTATTACTTATGAATTGCAGCGCTACATTATGGGTACCATGAAGGTTACCTGGGGGTACATGGGGGTTGTAGCAAGTAAAATTTACATGTGACTAATTGTTTCGTTGTTCGACAGAGAATCCATTTCTAATTCGCGACACTAAGTTCGATATCAGACAATGGATGCTTATTACGAGTGTAGACCCTCTTGTAATCTGGATGTATCAGTAAGTTATACTCTTTCCTTTGCTTATCATCCCAGATTTAGTTAGTAAGCAGGGGTGGACTGGCCAGTAAGGACGAGGGCGGCAGCCCTCCTTGGGTCCCTCAGCCAAAAATAAACTTAAATACAAAATTACAAAAAAATAAATAAATGATTAACATATTAAATAAAAATAAGAATATGAATAAGAATGCTTTATTTAAACATAAAAATTTACAGAAATAATAAATGACACAATATGTAATAAAGCCTCCACTCCAGGGTCAAGGAGACCGTTAGGAGGAGGCTTACATTTTTGTTTTAATTGCCTTTCTAATTATTTATTATACTTAATATCTGCATATATATATATATATATATATATATATATATATATATATATATATATATATATATATAATATATATACTCATACATACATGCATATACACACATATATTCATTCATACTCATACACATGTATATATATACGCACTTGAATACTTATGAGTGCATTTTTAGATGACTCACTTTTTTGTGAAACTAAACATTAGCTTAATTGTGTTTATATTAAGTCGTTAAAAGATAGTTTTGGAAGGTTTTGATTTTTATTGAAAGTTATATTCTTTGATAAGATAGGATCTGTATTTACAGATTGTTTTTATATGAGGACTAGGTAAAACAGTTCTCCAAACAGGTATTATCTAACAGTGTCAGATATTTATTTTTAGTGAGTATTTTTTTTCCTAGTGAAGCCAATCTGAATTCAGATAGCACTGGAAAAACTGCCACAAAATAAGATATTGAATATCTTATAATATATAAGTATATTTATTTAATATACTTATGTAATGTATTTATTATAACACTAGAGGCCCAATACTCTGAATATTGAGCTCTCAGAGCTCCTATTGACAAATATTTTAAAAAGTACTTTAAAATATTCTTAATTTATAAATGTTACCTGAATCTTAAAGGTTTTTATGTATTTTACTTGGACTTTAAAGGGCCCTATATGGAAGACTAAGGCCAAATAGGGCTCTGGCATTCTCGATAAGGGTCATAAAGCACCATAAAAGAGCTTTAGATATTTGTTTTTTTAAGTAATTAAAAATATATTCTAAATTTTAAATCTATATGGCTCCTATTGTACTCCTATTATACTTACATGTTTAAGGGCCCCATACGAAGAATAGAGCTAATAATTGCCCTTAACATGCTTGATCAGGGCCCTAAAGCAGTACAAAAGGGCCCTAGACATATAATATAAAATAGATTTTTTTTAAATATTACATTTGAATGAATAAACTTATGTTTCATTTCAGTTTAATTAATTTTACTTAAGTTTATCTATACTTACTTGTTTTTGTTTTATTTACTTAGGTTCATGTTCATTTATATTAAATACTACATTAAAATTAAATTATGCTTGCTATAATCATTACTAATACTCTACTTGGAAAACAAGATATGACCCCCCTCCTATTGGGGTCTCTTGTGATCTAGATTTGGGCCCTTTTAGGCTGAACCCTCCTTGGGCCTTTTAGGCTCAGTTCGCCACTGTTAGTAAGTGTAAGCAGTAGCAGAGTGGATTGTGGTCAAGCCTGGTAGGATGGATAGGCATGTGGGTCCTTTTCGCCAACCCTAAAGTAACCTAAAGTACCCTAAAGTAATCCTCTATCACTAGACATGCGCAATCATATTTTTATTAAACCTCCTGCTACAAGTAATCAAGTCTGGAGAGATGACTAGACAAGTGAGTGTCATAAACTTATATACTCTGTCTTAATATAAAGTTTCTTTGTGTGTATGTAAGAGTTTTCTACTTTTGGGAATGAACTTAACTTAATGATGTCATCATTTTTTTTAAAAATATTAATTGGCTATGGCGTTAATTATGGTGCCATATTTGGTCATACGGTGTGATATGTGACCACCTAATATGTTAATAAGCGAAACATCTTTTTTGTAGAACTCCATAATTATTTGGAAAAAGGTTGACTTTTGTTCTACAACTATTTTTAAAAAAGAAGGTCTATATTTTAACCCCTTGTGGTCATCTTCAAGCCTTAACAGCAAACATCAAGTACAAAACATTTTGTTGTTGAGGCCTGAAGATGACCCAAAGGGGTTGAAATATATAACTTCTTTTTTAATAATAGTTGTTGAACTGAAGTCAACCTTTTTCTAAATAAACGGCTACTATCCAAAAGGCATTGCCCCCATGAGAGCAAATTTACTCTGAGTCTAGAATACCCAATAGTTTTGTTAAAGGAGTTACAGTCTATTGTTTAGTTTAAAAATCTTGACAGGTCATTTTAGACACCACTGATTCTTAAGAAAAAAAATCCCTGCAAGAAGGGAGCGGGAAAAAACTATGTAAACAAATCAGGTTATTTTACCCGTATTTTCTTGGCGATGTTTTTTTTACATTTCTTTTGTAGTTTTATTTTATTTGAAAGTAGTTTTTCAAAACGATGTAATCAAAAGAAGAACCACAACAAAGTGAACGATTTCCGGGAAGAAGGATTTTTCCCTAAAGCGGTTATTTTGGTAGGGATTTTTTTCTCTTTTTAAGTGAGAGGTTGGCAGCGGCTTCTCTGATTGGTCAATCCCCAAAATACTTATGACCTTGGGGATTTTTAAACTAAACGACAGATTGTAGTAGTTAGATTTCAGAAAGTGTTTTTACAGCCAGCGCCTGTCTGTAAATCGATTTTTATTGATAGATTTATTATTTAAAGATAGTGTGTGTGAACGATCCTTCTCCTCCTAAGGGCGAATCGAAGATTCGCGTCACGAAGATCCGAGTCGTGTAGTCATCAAAGACTATACGAGCCATCTTATCAGCGAATATTTTATTACAAAATTCGCTAAAGCGTAAAATTATGCTGCTCGAGTCTTACACTCTGGCAGTATAGAAGAGAGGAGTTCTAATTATTAGTGTAAAGTCAATCAATTGACTTTACACATGGTAATTAACCAGTTGCATTATCTGTGGGATGTATACTCTACATATTTTTATGCATTCTGTTCTTGTTGTATGATAAAAATTTTAATCCGTTGGATAAATGGATAAAAATTTTAATCCGTTGGATAAATGGATCAAAATTTTAATCCGTTGGATAAATGTTGCAGGGACTTCTACCTGAGGTTTTGCTCTCGTAAATACAATCTGGACGACACACACGAAGCTATCCATCTCTCTAATAACTGCGTTCAGAGAAAATACGAATCAAATAACACAAGCCCCGAGTTGAAACATCCAGATCTACCAAATAATAACATGTGGACTTGTCACCAGTTCAAGCAATTCTTAGGGTAATTTTGTAAAATAATTGCCACACCCCCCCCCCTTCCACACCTCGACCGCCACAAAATTTAACATTACAGCCTTTTCACCCTGTAGCCTTATTGTGGTATTATTAACCTATATAGTCCAAGAGCCCGGGGGTTTTTTTTAAAAAAAGTGTAATGGCTGGAACCGGTCTAAATTTTTCGTAAATACCTTCCTGAACAAGGATCTGCAATTCTGCCGACTCGTATCGGATGGGTGTCCCAGGCAGAACGCACTTTAGGGGTCAAAGGTTCTGTCTGGGACACCCATCCGATACGAGTCGGCAGAATTGCAGATCCTTGTTCAGGAAGGTATTTACGAAAAATTAAACCCGTTTCCAACCATTACACTTTTTATTAACTTCGGTGGTAAATTTGACATGTAAAGTGCGTTCTGCCTGGGACGCCCATCCGATACGAGTCGGCAGAATTGCAGATCCTTGTTCAGGAAGATATTTACGAAAAATTGAGACCGGTTCCAGCGATTACACTTTTTATTAACAAAACACCCCTGGGCTCTTGGTCTAATACTATCACATAATAGTCCAAGAGCCAGACCTTGGATATTTCCTGAAAATATACCTTAAATTATAAAGAAAAAATATAGTCTACCTAAAAAGAGTATAAGGTATAATCAAAATTTTATAAAATCGCACAAATTTCAGTTTTCTTGAAATAAGTGGTTCCCTGTGGGTCGTGTGCAAAACATGAATAAAACATGTTTTAAAGATGATAAAATTTCCAATAAAGCGAGTGTCTAATCATCAAAATCGGATAACTACATCCAAAGTTATGGCTCTTTCAAAAAACCAAAAAATGGTTAATTTATGCAAAGTCAACGAATTTCTTTGAAAAAATATGAACGTTTTGTGCATTTTTTTGGTCATTTAAAAAGACGCATAGGTATATTGAATATACACACAAAGACCTAAAATTTATTTTTAATTACTTGAGCCTATTAATGCTGCTCTAAAGCCCTGATCAAGTATGCTAGGGGCCTTTATGGCCTTAGTCTACGGTATAAAGCCCTTAAAAGCCCAGGTAAAATAAATATGGACCTTAAAGTCCCTATAGATTTAAAAACATATGTCTCTAGGAGCTCTTTAGACCATTGGGTCCCTTGATACTGGTGTTATAAATATATATTACGTAATTATATACTATAACTTTCAAAATATTTAATATGTAGATAGTTTTTTTAAGTTTATTTTTGGTTGAGGGGCCCAAGGGAGGCTCGCTCTCAATGGCCAGCCCGCCCCTGCTTAAAAGGCATACAAAGGCAGAATAACACAGTGATAAGGGGGTCTGGAAATGAGACAGATTCCACCAGGTGCCTGGTGCCTTACTCGTATTATAGTCGCCCTAGAGAAAGACTAGATAATTCCCACACCTCTACAACTCTTATTGTAGCACGCACTCATCAAAAGAAGGGCATTTTTCAGTGTCATCATATTAAATCACTTTATGCAACACTGATAATTAAAAATATATGAGATAATTAATAATTTAAACTAATTTTAAATTTATTTTTCCTCTAGAAGGGAGAAAAAATTAACTTTCCGCCCTTATTTTCAGAGAGAAAAAACCGTTTTACGGCCTGTTTGTGAAAATAAGGGAGGGAACAAAAATCAGGGCGGAAAGTAATTTACTTTCCGCCCTACTGTTTAGCACAATCGCTTAAACATTTGCTTGGAAATCTAAAGATTCATTCATCCAGTCCGGAAAACTTTGTTTTTATCGTCTTACTATAAATCGGGGCATGCATTGATATTTTTATCAATACATGTGGTACATATTTTTATCAACAACTACATAATGGTTCCCTTTGCTTACGCCTCAGGACCCAACAAAAAACCGGGCGTAATGACTCCCTTGGTACGTAAATAACTATTTCCTATTTAAGACAAAATAGTGGAAATATAATGTAATATTTATTACATTATTTCTAAATGGGGCGACATTTTTTTCTCGGGTGGGGGGGGGGATCCCCCTTGGCCCCTACCTGGCAACGGGCCTGGTGTGAACAAAGTAATTGTTTGTCCGTAGTCTTAATTATTGTAGTTTAGATAAGAAGTGCCTAGATTAAACTGGTCTTTTTAATACCGCAATACATTTCTGTATCTAAGGTTTAATATAAACACTGGTTTTTAGGAAACCTATTACTTTTCCTCATCTGCTGAAGCAATTCGCACTTAAATCCGAAACCGATGTGTCTTATAATTATCCGTTTCAGTCATTATTATGACATTTTCATTATGTTTCATTATCGCTCAGAATGAACAAGTCTTTAAATGTATACCGCAACACGTCTTTGGACTCGCTAGGCTCGTCCTCAGATAGTTAAGACATCCGAGTCATTTCCAGCGGTCACCCATCGAGGCACTGACCACGCTTAATGCTTTTTGAAGATATTTTACTCAGTCATTACTGCGGGTTAATGACGTCATAAAAAATATTTTTAGGATAGCACAACGACATCGATAGACTAATTGTTGTACAAAGTTTTAACTCTCTATAGCATAAATACACTGGGAGCAAAGATTATAACAGACACATACTCACACATACAGACAGACCACAGGTGGTTTTCACCTTTGTGAAAACCACTGAGGAAGTAAAAATACCTAAAAGGGATAATTCCGGTGACATCCCGGTTTCGGATATTTTTACTAACAAAATACTTTTCCTTTATACCTGCAGTAAGTATAAATGAGGAAAATTAAAACGTTACTTAGAAGGTATACTTTTATTTGGCTTTTGAAAATGTGATAAATAATTTGTGTTCCTAAGCTTAAAATTATTTGCCCAACCTAGAATCTCAGTTGGCGGCTTAAACTTCCTTTGAAAAAAAGAATTTTTCTGATATTCTTTTCAGAAAAAATCTTCTATATGAGAATTTACTTGTAAAATTTGGAAGTTTTAACCCTCGCACACAATTTCACCTAGAACGGATTTACTTGAATTTTAATCGGAGATATTTAGTCAAAACTTCTTTAGAGGCTGTGAAAACACCAGAAATGGATAATTTAGGTAGAACCCCGGTATCGTATTTTTAGTACGATCACAAACAAACAAAACTGAGAAATTGCCTCTATGACAATATTGCCTTGATGGATAAATAACCAATAATTATTTGATAGTGAGAACGGTCAAGGAGATAAATACGACAAGCTGGTAGAGCAGATGCAAGGTTCGCTGGTAGGGGCCACTCTTGCCGCCCAGGACACGATGAGACACAGGCAGAACTCCTTCCTTCTCCTGGGAGCCGACTTCATGGTATCACCAGACCTCAGACCCTGGCTACTCGAGATCAACTCTAGTCCTGCCATGGGACCTACCACGTCAGTTACCAAAGACATGTGCAAGGCTGCATTAACTGATCTTATCAAAGGTAATTATTTGGTATTGGGAAAATTTATTAATTTAGTAAAGGGAAAAATTAGTTTGTTACGATGTAAGAGTCATGGTAGATAAGGGATTTTTGACCTTTTGGCCATCGCGGACTTCTTAAAATGTAATTAGGTCAAAAGGGAATGGAGGAGGGGACCCACCTCCCTTTTAACTTATTAAAGAAAATAACAACTTTTAAAATTACCATTAAAAATGAAACTTTTAACTTT
Source organism: Microvelia longipes (assembly GCA_018340805.1). Lineage (NCBI taxonomy): Eukaryota > Metazoa > Arthropoda > Insecta > Hemiptera > Veliidae > Microvelia > Microvelia longipes. The sequence goes on from JACMZG010001863.1 coordinate 55,003,500, forward strand.
TGACACAAAATAATTGTGCGAGACTTTTTAACTTTTCCTCATTTATACCATACGTAGATAGGAAAAGTATTAAAGAATCCAAAACTGAGATGTCACCTGAAATATCCGTTTTAGATGTTCTTAAGACCTTCTGAGTGGTTTTTACAAAGTTAACTGCCAGGGTGTATGTGTGTGTGTATGTTATCATCGTAGTTCCCAGTGTATTTATGCTAGAGAGTTGAAACTTGGTACAAAAATCAACCCTTATCTAGGTCTAGTTGTGCTATCCGGAAAATATTTGTATGACGTCATTAACCAGCAATAATGATTTTGTAAAAATTTTGAAAAATCATAAAACGCAGAAAAATGATCAATTTCATATTGCTAGGCCTTGATTTTTGTTCTAGCTAGGGGCTTTACAGCCAAATTACTATACGCCCCTGACAAGTTTTCATAACGATTTATTTTCTCTAGTTATAATTGTAGAATCATCTGCCTCCGTGGCCGTGATCGTATAGGCACTCGATTTCGGCACCGGAGGTCCGGGATTCAAAGCCCGAGCTATGCTCGTAAGATTTTATTAACAGTATTTGTATTAAAATGATATCGCCAACTTTAATTAATTCTTAGAGTGTAGTAGATGCAACCAACCTGAGGTTGTTCCTGCAGGGTGAATACCCTGATGGGCCGGAAGGCCCTAAAACGGGGATTTTATTTTACTTTATAAGTGTAGAATCATGCTTCTTTTTCACAGTGGTTGTCGACAAGCAAAGAAACCCATTTGCTGATACAGGAAAATTTAAACTGATATACCGACAAAAATACGTAGCAGATATAAACCCTTTTATCAACTTAATGTTCAAGCCAAGAAAATCCGTGAAATATCTGTTGCTTCCCTCATTACTGCTTCCGAACTAAGAGCCAAATCCGAAGCGAAATTACAACAAAAAGAGGAATCTAAAACTTATTCCATTCAGAAGAATGAGAAAGAAAAAAAGAAAACATCTGCAAGTAAGAGAGTCGATGTGAAAGTGAATGTTAAGAAAAATATTAAAGTTTTACCGTTACCTAAGAAAAGTGGAGGAAAAACACAGGATCAAAAGTCCCTCCCTGGGGCGAAAATAATACCTGATAAAAGAAATGTAAAATCAGTGGGTAAAATGAGCGCAAAAGTGAAAAAATGTGACAAAACAGATACGAAAAGTTTGCCGTCGAAGAAAACTCCAGAAAAGGAAACACAAAAAAAATCGATTCAAGAAACTCCGTCAACGTCCTGGGACATTAGAAGCATCAAGTACGAACACTTAAGATCTTCATATAAGATTGACTTTGTTGATGACAAGAAAATGTCTTTTTACGACGGAAACAAACGCGCTCCTCCGAAGCTCCCTGGATGCGCTTCTGACGATTACGCGTACTGCGATGATAATACGATAGAGTTAGTAACCAGTGGGTTTAGAAGTTCAGGTGATACGAAGACAAACGTTCAAAATAACGTTCCTTTGAATTCTGTTAATAATAAATAAGAATGGGGGTATATACAGACTTTTCTTTTATATATATTTTCTTAAATCTTAACTGTCCGATATGCAGCAAATAACTCCCTGAATTTATCCGATTTGTTTCAAATTTAGTACACGCATTATTTAGATCTATCATTTGATTTGATACTTTCGAGTTTCACAGTACATAAATAGCTGACATGATTGTTTCAAATGGTATATTTTTTGCTTGCCAAGCATGATGGCGGTAAGAGAGCACCGCCCTGGTGCTTTAAATACTTCACTTTATATTCTTCGGAATTTCAAGTGTAGGGCAGAATGAGTTGCGGGTCTCTGAGTGTAATTCGGGGTTAATATTAATATACGACCGCTCTAAGTGACCAAAAAGTCGAAAAAACCGTATAAAATAACAGAAAAAACGGTCAGTAAAAAATAATTTTGGAATAGGGTATTGTTTTCGATGTTTTTTTGGGGTGTAGAATTCAATAAAACCATTAAAAAAATTAATAACAAGTAAACTACACAATAAAAGTAAAAAAATTACTTTTATAACAAGATTTGACGCTACTGCTCTATATACTGTTTCTATATACTGAAACATTAAGCAACAAGTGGATTGATAAGCAAGAAAGCGCGCAAAAGAAAATTTCACCGGCTAGCGGACCTCCGCGCCAGATTTTTTTTTTTTATAGTTATTAACTTAAATTTTCCAGATTAGGTGTCCTTTATTTTAAAGGTAAAACAATAAAAATGGGACCAATGGGAACTAGGGGTTTAATGGGAGGGGAAAATACTCTACAAAATGGATGAATTAAACTATTCCATAGGTTCCCTTTATAAAGGTTATATATATTTATGTATAATAAACATGGAATGTATATTTTAATAAATTAATACCAACATTTTTTAAGCTTGCAGGTTTGTATTCCATAGATGAAATAGGAGGAATAGGAAATAGGAAAATAGGAAATTTCCTCTCTTAGAAATTCATATACTAACTACTATGTATGATTCACAAACATACGAAGTTTCATTGTGTTACCAGTAATAGTTCTGGTTTTATTGATTGACGTATATTTAATGATGTCAAACAAAAACTTGTTTTAAACTTTGCGTCTAAACTTACGTTAGGAAAGTATTAGTTGCATAAAGGGCTTAACTACGTAGGGAGAGGTTTATTTGCATCAACATTTCTACGGGTAATCAAGATAGAGGTGGTATAGGCTAAGGATATTGGGACTGATCTGAAAGACCCAAAGCCCAAAATCTTGGTCTATTTTCTATCACACGAAGAAATTATACTTGTCAGTGAACGTAAGCAAACTAAACATAGCGACAATGTCGGGGTTACTGGTTGTTTTCTTAAGACGAATACACACAGACACCTATTTTTAACGATTAATAAGTATTTTTAAAAATATTCAAAAAGTAATCTAACCCTTATTGTCAGAAAGAAAACATTTGAGCAAATGAAAATGGGATCGAAAAATGAAAGAGGAAATTATTTATGAATGTAACTTGTGACATATTAAGAAAGTCGAAACTGCACAAAAGAAACATTGTAATTTGAAAGCAGAGTTGTCCTCCGATATCCTCTAACAGTGTTGCCATGCAGGTCGTGCTCTCGTGCCTTATATCCCCATGATCCTCATTCAAAGAGACTAATGGTTAGAGTACTTAGGTCAAGGATCTTGAATAAAGGGGATGAGGCACTGAGTCAATTTGCCATACAAACCAGTGACCCCATCGAAAACCAAAAAAAAGAGAGAATTTAACACGAAACACACGTCATAAACCAACTGCACATGCTTGGTTCAAACTGCGCATGCTTACAATTCTTATAACAGCGCAGGTCTTAAATTTTAGAGGCAAACTTACCTCTCAATGGTTTCCAATTATTTATTGCTTGAGAAGGTTATAACAAAACACGCTTAAATTATCACCCACTGAAGTGGCTAAGTATGGTCCAAAATTTAAAATTGAATAAGCACAAATGACTTAACAAGAACCACAAATGTCACAATCACGAGAAGCACAGAAGAAAGTAGAGAAGCAAACTCTACAACGTGGCTACATAACCTGCGTTTGGCGCCTTTTTTCATTATAACCAAGGAGATGCTAAGTTTGCCCCTAATTCTCTATCTCTTAAAACTTCCATGGGGTCAGAAATGTTCCTTAATGGGTCATCCCCTTTATTCAAGATCCTTGACTTAGGTAGAATAACACATTGATGTGAGGTCTACTAGAGAGTTTTCATTGGGTACCATAACGATTCTTGTTCCACTAGGGTCTCCGTAGAGAGGCTAGAGGCTCCCCTATCCTCTACAACCCCTATCGAAGCTCATATTTATAATAAACCTATCAGACGGCAGGCATATTTCAGTGACGTCACATTAAATCACTTCATACAACACAGATAATTATAGAATATATGCGATATATATTCAATACGTTCAAATAGTAAAAAAAAATAACATATTTAAGTAAAGTAATCAATATAATAATGACAAATTACAATTTTGATCTCGATTTTTTAGCCAGAGACCCAATTTATTACTGGGGGACAATTTTTCACCCCAGAAGAGGGCTACATTTAATTTTTTTTTTTGCCAGGGGGTATCCTTGTTACTGCAAGGGGGGGGGTTGAAAAAAACCCTGCTATCGTAACTGACTGAATTCCTTCCGCATAGTTCTTACAGCGTATTCTACAATATTTAAATAACCTCACGCACTCAATACGATCCGCGGTTTTAGAATACTGTGTGAAGGTACCACTGATTTAAAATATAAGTAAATAGTTATATAATAGAATACTGTAATGCAATATTGTTATATTCATATTGTATTACAGTATTCTATTATATACACTACAATATAAGTAAATAGTTATATAATAGAATACTGTTATACAATTTTGTTATATTCATATTGTATTACAGTATTCTATACAATATAAGTAAATGGTTATATAATAAAATACTGTAATACAATTTTGTTATATTCATATTGTATTACAGTATTCTATACAATATAAGTAAATGCTTATATAATAGAATACTGTTATACAATTTTGTTATATTAATATTGTATTACAGTATTCTATTATATACACAAAAATAAAATTAAATTTAAAAAAAATCAGAAAAAATCCTTTCAATTTGATTGTAGTTGAAAGCGTTGTGACTGCAAGTATCTGTAACCGAGTGAAATCGAAGCCTCACAACCACTTAGTTGGTGTATAAATCATACAATATCAGAAAACTGCTTCATAAAGCATTAGAACATAATATAGTTGAAATACTCGTTCTAAGCTATCTCTGGAATCCCAATACCAGTAGCTACCGCATCGTATTAAAACACCTTTTATCTGTTTTTTTTTAACTCCCGAACATGAAAAATCCCTATAAAACCCAAAGCTGACACGTAATTTTTATGATATCCTTCTTTCTTCTTCTTATTCTTCGTCTACTTATTTTCATTCTCTTTCACATTTTATCTTTACATTAGTTTTCTTTTCATTTTTATTTTATTTGATATTTATATTATTCTTTTTTTAATTCTGCCAGTCAAACTGCTTTTTATCTGGAAACCTTATTTATTTATTTTTACTTTTTATTTCATTACATAAGAATATTTAGGAAACGTATTGTGTTGTCACTTAAAATCCGAAACCGGGATTTCACATGAATTATCAGTTGCAGGTGTTTTAAGACCTCCTAAGTGGTTTTTACTACGTTGTCTGTCTGTATGCGCGTTTGAGTATTTGTTATAGTCCAACAGCCAGGCCTAAAAAATGTGACTCGTTGCGTACTACTCTAAACCAAATTATTCTGAAAATATATCTTTAACTCTGCAGTGGGCTCTCCACTCCAGAGTGAAGCCCTTCATATGAATTCACTCGCTCAAAATATTACAAAATCGCACAAATTCCAGTTTTCTTGTAATAAGTAATTCCCTGTAGGTCGTGTGCAAAACGTGAAGAGAACTTTTAATCAATTAATTTCATCAGCTTTTTAAAGCTGATAAAATTGCCTATAAAACAAATGTTTTTTCGTCAAGATCAGATAAATACAACTAAAGTTATGACATTTGTTAAATGCCAAATGAAATTCGCTGACTGCAACAATAAACCATTTTATGTGTGTGTGTGTGTGTGTGTGTGTGTGTGTGTGTGTGTGTGTACAGGGTGGTAGATTTTTTTACAGCATGGTGTGGAGTTATCGTGATATCATTTGTATCTGCTCCCATTAAATATGTTAGGTAATTGTCTGACATGTATGGTAATCTGACCACCAATATGCGTTTTCTATGGTAACTTTAAAGAGATAAATTGGGGCGCACCCTAATAATAACTATTTTAGGCACTGTGTCATATCCCGAACAATTTGATATTTTTTTTCTTAAGTATCGTTGGGCATACATAGGGACTATTACCGATAAATAATTAAAAAATGGGTACGGGGTACCTCTGAACTTTTCCTCATCACATTAGATTCGCTACGCTCTTCCTTCCTGCTTCAGACTCGCTTCGTTCGTCCTCAGAATATAAAATTTGACAAATTTATACCACAGCATGTCCTCGGACTCTGATAGTTAATAGATCCGTTTTATTCTCAGCGGTCACTCATACAGTACTGACAATGCTCAATGCTACTTAACTCTTATGAACCCACAAAAATCATGGATATGTTTGTCGAATTGGAACAAAACTTAGTGTGATCATTTATTATTAAGTAAAGTTACACACTAATAATAAATTTCAACATAATTGCATTGTTTTCCGATATTTTACATTTAAAAAAAAAAAAACGTACACATAGTCATTTGGTTAAAATTGAATTAATGCTGATAATGAGATCAGGGGCGTAACTATATCATTGGGGGCCCCCCGCAAGAATTTTTCAGGGGTCCCCAAATATATATATATATATATATAATATATATAATATATATATATATATATATATATATATATATATATAATATATATATATATATATTAATAAATATATTTATTAAGAACGTACCGTGCCTTATTGTTGTCACAATTTAATGTTTGAACATATGGAATTTGAGCAGTATAATATAAACAATTCAGAACAATCAATAAATGATAAGTATAAGCTAAACTTAAACCACAATTAATTCATAAATTAGAAAACAACTAGCCATCTATAAGAAGCAGCGAAAGAAAATAAGGGAATTAAGGGCAAAAATATCTATAAACGTACACATAGAAACACCCCTTGTTATTAGTTGTCGCAAAACCTAAGTTTTTTTTATCTTTTCATTTTATTTGATAAATCTGCAAAATAAAATGACATAGGCCTTCCTACCAATTTCAGCCCTTGAGAGTTCCTTAAGAGGTTTAATCAAACCTTGAAAAAGATTAATTTCAAAAATTGCCACATTATCTCTAATCAAGATAATAATTATTAAATTAATATTAATCATAAATAATCCTGCTGGGGCCAATTAACGATTTTAAAAAAGTTTATAAAAAGGACAATATATATTATGAAAAATATACTTTATGTAAAATTTATGTTATATTAAAAATAATTATAGGGTACGGGGTGCCTCGGACATCTGAACTTTTCCTCATTACATTGGATTCGCTATGCTCATCCTCCCTACTTCGGACTCGCTTCATTCGTCCTTAGAAGTTACAAGTCATTAATTTTATACTTGCAACACCTTACAGGGCCCCGCGACTTTATGATGATAAGATAGGCTATACTTAAACGGGTCCCTATTTTTATGTATAGATATTCTATAAAACTCTACCAAGGATGCCCGTAACGTGATGATCTTATGAAAGACTATACTAAGATTAAACGGGGCCCTATTTCGAGGTAAAAAGACATTATAAAACTTCAACAAGGGGCCCCGTAATATGATAATCTTAAGAAAGACTATACTAAGATTAAACGGGCCCCATTTTTAGGTGAAGAGATTGTACACAAATCTTTTAGGGGGCCCCGTGACTTAATGATGTTAATACAGACTATACTAATCTCTACTATGCCCCAGTAGAACCATTTTATTAATAAGTTGACTTTTTTGTTCTTTATCTTGTAAGGGGCCCCTATAACCGTTGCCCCCCCCCCCCCCCACGGGCCCGCGGGTCCGTGCGGGCCCATAGTTACGCCACTGAATGAGATGAAATTAGCACGCATGTTAATCTTATACATATATTATGTATTATAAATTATGTATATTATTATGTATATATATATATAATATATATATATATATATATATATATATATATATATATATATATATATATATGTCAATCTTACATATTATTATTATATATGTGGCTACATGCGTGCCAAATCTCAATTCGATCGCATCATTTTTCCGCAATTATGATTTTCGAAATTTTCTCTAAGCTAAATTATTGAGGGTTAATGACGTCATAAAAAATATATTCTGAATGGCACAATTACAGCGTTTGATCGATTTTTCTACAAAGCTTCAACTCTCTATTATAAATACACTGGGAGCTACGATGATAACAGACACAGCCACGCACATACAGGTAGACAACTTTGTAAAAACTGCTCCAGGAGGCTTTAAAATATCTGAAACGGATAATTCCGGTTTCATCCCGGTTTCGGGATTTTTTACGAACCCAATACATGTCCCATAACATGTCCCCCATAACATGTCCCCCATAACATGTCCCCTAACCACCTCTAACCACCTTATACCTACGGTATAAATGAGGAATAGTAATAAAGGCCTGGCAAAAATTTCTGGAATTCAGCGATTTTGGTATAAAATTGTACAGGATAAAGCTTCAGAATAAAGTAATATATAAAACAAGTATAGGGAAAGTCCTATCCAGACACATGTAAAAAAATGCAGGCCTGCCCGATCAGCTGATAGCTGGCTCAAACATAGAGATATATACTAGAGAGGGCATAGCCTATCTTAATACATTGAGAGGCCTGAAACATTTTTAGTGGGGCTCTCTGGGGCTCTGTGTAACCTCATTGAAACCTCTTCCAAGAGGGAGTTAAGGTTATAATTAATCAATTGTTTTCGGCAGATTGTTTGTGTTGTGATTTGTATTTTAAACATTCTACTATATAATTTACTGTGTTTTTGTTCTGTTTATTTGATGAAAATGATTATCGAATGTGCGGTCAGGTTACTTTTTCGATGTTTCAAAATTCAACCAATAGGGCCCCTCTAGTAATATATATCTATATGCATAGAGATATATTACTAGAGGGGCCCTATTGGTTGAATTTTAAAACATCGAAAAAGTAACCTGACCACATTCGATTATCATTATCATCAAATAAACAGAACAAAAAAACAGTACATTTTATAGTAGAATGTTTAAAATACATATCACACACTGAGAAAAATAATTCTGAAATCGATTAACTAAAAATTAGTTAAGACCATTTTCATTGGTTAAGACTAGAATTTAATTTCCGTTAAATGAATCCTAGCCATCCGAACCACACGCTTTTAGAAGATCCAACTAATTGATTTTAGTTAAGAGGGAATTAGCTGTATCAACTGTATTATTGTTATTTACAATGACGAACTAGTTAGTTTAATTCAATTTTTTAAGTTGACTTATCTTAACGCGTTTAGTTGAAATCTTAGTACATTCTCCAACCATTCTTAAGTAGAGTTAAAGAATTAAATAGCTATGGCCAAGACGTGATTTAGTTATATCAAGTCACCAAAATAGTTGTGCCAGAACTCGTCATTTGCTACTGAGTATCTGGTTAAGTTAACTAGAATGTTTAGTTAACTACAGCTATATGCATGGAGTTATGAGCTGATTTAAATTTTATAATTTAATAATTAATGTACTTAATTAATTATGAAATAAAAATTTACGAATAATAATATATGAACTGAATAGACAATACATGTAGTCTGGCTCTTAATCTTTCTTGACTCCCCATGATTGATGTTACATGTATACTATACGTTCACACGCGGAGTCGAAATGCGGGGGTTCATCGTGTGAATACCTTAGGGGGTCGGGTTGAACCTCGAAACTCAACCCACCCTTTTAAAAGGGGTCATATACCCGGGGTTTAACCCCCCAGGGGAGGGGTCAACCCCCATTTGACTCCGCGTGTGAACGCAGTAGTTGTTCTTCCGAATTTTGAAAAGATCATTCACCACGTGCAATAAAAAGATAACTTTTAAATTCTGAAAAAAGCTCAACTTATTTCCCCATGAGATTTAAATATTTTTAAGTAGACTTCAAGTTTATTGTGATCCCTTGAAAGGTATACAATTTTCCAAAGTAAAATCGTCTAATTTTTCCATTCCTGTTGGAAATAACTAAAACTTATTTAAAGAACGAAAGAATAGGAAGTCTCTCCACAGTTTTGACATTTATTTAGAATTAAGCAGAGCGCTTTCGACCTAATAAGAGGTCATCATTAGTGCTTGTTTGATGTGAGCTGCTCAAATTGGCTCGCCTTGCCGATCCACATGTTTTAAAATTAGCATAAATGGAGTCCCATCGTAAAGAACGAAAGAAAATATCATAAACTGTGGAGAGACTTTCTATTCTTTCGTTCTTTACGATGGACTCCATTTATGCTCATTTTAAAACATCTAAAACTTATTTGGTGTTATGTTTCTTTTAGTCATTCCAGTAAAATTCTATTTGTTTCTTCGTTTCTTTGAGTTATTCTAGTAAACTTCTAGTAGGAGACAACAAATGTAATGTAAGTTTTGATACCTCTACCAGAAAATTCTGGTTGAGGGGCGATTCTAGTAGATTTGATTAAGTGTAGTTAGGTCAAAGGGAATTTCCATTACGTTTAGTTAAAACCTATGGTTTTTTCCAGTTAAGTACAATAAATATCCCCACCCTAGCGTCCGAGGCCCTCTACTGAAGCTTTATCTCACTCACAGTATTTCTCGAGCTCTCGTGCTCGTGCGTGATCCTTGCTATTTTACAGTGCTTAACTCTCGGTGTGATTAGTGCATTTCAATTTAATTAAAGTGATAGCTACAGTGCTTAGCTCTCGGTGTGATTAGTGCATTTCAATTTAATTAAAGTGATAGCTACAGTGCTAACTCTCGTGTGATTAGTGCATTTCAATTTAATTAAGTGATAGCTACAGTGCTTAACTCTCGGTGTGATTTGTGCATTTCAATTTAATTAAAGTGATAGCTACAACAGTATGAAACGTATGAATGTTAACATCCGAGATTTTAACCTTCATACGTTACTTTGGCCTCCTGGTTAGAGACAAGGTTCCACGGAGGTATCCTGAGTGGGCGATCCAGCAAAGAGTGGGGGTAAAAATCACTTAAATGGAAATATCTCCGTTCCTAAGCAAAATATCAAAATTCTAAACAGTACTTTACTTCTAATTTTTACTCTGCACATTTTAAGACCCGTTTCAATCTTCTGGAGCAAACAACAGTGGCGCAATTTAAGAACTACAATTTTTAACGTACAGCCTATCGTTTAGTTTAAAAATCCCAAGGTCATAAGTATTTTGGGGATTGACCAATCATAGAAGCCGCTGCCAACCTCTCACTTAAAAAGAGAAAAAAAATCCCTACCACAATAACCGCTGCAGGGAAAAAACCTTCTTCCCGGCAATCGTTCACTTAGTTTAAGGTTCTTCTTTTCATTACATCGTTTTGAAAACTACATTCAAATTAATCTTAAAATGATATCAAAAATATATAAAAATCACTTAAATGGAAATATCTCCGTTCCTAAGCAAAATATCAAAATTCTAAACAGTACTTTACTTCTAATTTTTACTCTGCACATTTTAAGATCCGTTTCAATCTTCTGGAGCAAACAACAGTGGCGCAATTTAAGAACTACAATTTTTAACGTAGTTCTCAAATTGCTTAGAACCGATGATATTTCCGTTTAAGTGATTTTACCTCCACTCTTTGCGGGATCCCCTTAAGAAAATGACTCTACATCTTTCCTTGTATGTTAAATAGTTGCTATAATACACGATAAATTATATCATTACATAAGTTATTATATAATTAATAATTCATGGATTAATTACTTACTTAAATATTAATACTTACTTACTTACTTAATTTAATTAAGTAATAATTTAATTTAATGTATGAAATGATTAATTAATTCATTAATTAATTATTAACATAACAATTAAGAAAGAAGTATAATTTATTATTTATAGCAACAATTTAAAATTTTTAAAAAAATTCATTCTTAATCATAAATTGTTTTTATTTTATTTTACTTTTATTATTTACCTAATTTCATTCATTGTGTAAGTTAATAATTCTACAATATTGTTAAAACAACTGTATATTTAATATTTATACAAAAAATTAACATAAATAAAATGTTACTATTTCCTTTATAATGCTTTTCATTTCAATGTCACTCAACCCTGTGTTATTTTTCTTTAACCACACATTGTATGATGTCTTTAACTGTTTGTTAGTCCAACCTCTATTACTTTTTTAGTTTGGTACATCTAGTGCTCTTAGTTGTGCATTGCAGATGGTTAACTTTTGTTCAATTTTTAATTGTAATGTATGTATTGACATATTTCACATTACTAAAACTTTTTTTTGTTCTATGATAGCGTTACACTTACAATGATTACTGAGAGTGTAATATGACCAGGTGCCATTAGTTTATGTGAAGTTAGTTAATGCGGTATTTCAATTATTAATTAAACATGAATTAATTATCATTAATGCCAATCCTATAACTAAGTGCACCTGTAGTACTACTAAAATCGAGTAGTAGAGGGCACTAGACAGACAGTAGAGGCAACTAAAATGTAGTGGAGGTAACTGGAAAAAATATAGTTACCTCTACTAGAAACCTAGTGAGGCAACTAGCTATTCTAGAAGAGCCTACTAGAATAGCAGTAGAGGCAACCATAAATTATAGTGATGATAACTAAATAGTAGTAGAGGCAACCAGAAAATAAATTGGGATAACTACACAGTAGTTGAGTCAACCAGAAAATAAATTGGGGATAACTACACAGTAGTTGAGTCAACCAGAAAATATAGTTGTAGTAACTGATGTTTCATTGATGTGGACAGGAACGTTGATGTGGTAACTTGAATGCCTTGTTAAGGTAACCAGAATGCATTGCAAATTGGTTGTGCTTAACTAGAGAATGCTTGAGAATCTCTGTCATTAACTAAAATTTACCATTGCGCCTAACTAAACTTAGGTGGAGGTTACTAAAAAATTTAGTTACTTTAACAATGATTTTAACTAAAATACTGTTGGTTTAGCTAAATTTCCCAGGGAACGTATGGGTTACCTCAACAAGAACCCTTAACAGAAATGATTAGTCAATTCTACTAAACGCCCTTAACTATTTTCATTTAGTTAACTCAGGATACTTCTAGTAGTCATTCGCTTCACTAGAATTTCTAGTTAGACCCAGTGTTTTTCCACTGGGAAACGCCAGAATTTTTTCTCAGTGCAACACAAACAATCTGTGGGAAGTCCAAAACAATTGATTAATTGTAACCTCAACTCCCTCTTGCTGGAGGTTTCACTGAGGTTACACAGAGCCCCTGAGAGCCCCACTAAAAATGTTTCAGGCCTCTCAATGTATTAAGACATGCTATGCTCCCTCCAGTATATATCTCTATGTCTATATGGGCTCAAAAATAAAAAATAGCTAAAATTAGAATAACTGCGCATGCGCCTTTTCGGATTTAGGTATTTTTATTTAATTTTATTGGCAACCCTGATAACATTAGATGAGTTTAACTTTTTATCGTGTTTTCTTACTTTAATATCTACGTGATAGTTTAATAATTTTGTATTAAATCCTGTGAAATAATTGTTAAAATAAATTAGTTAAAGAAAAAGAGAAAATATAGTAAAGGTAAAGTACACGTTTTAATTAAAATTTGGAAGAACATTCAGACGACAATGTATTGCCTTAAATATAACTTAAAATCACGATTGTTTTTATTATATTAAAAAATGTTTAGTTAAAGTTGTAAAATTACTAATTACAATTAATATTTGAAAGGGAAAAAACAAATATCACTCGCCAAAATGTACTAAGTTAAGTAGTGCACTCGAAAAAATGTTAACCTAATTAGCCGCTCGTTAGAAGTAATTTAAAAAAAACCCTAGTATTTCAAGATTCGCACTTAAACCTCTATTGGATGTGACAAAAACGTATTTCTAACACAAATTATAAACATTTTATACTAAATTGTACAAATAAATGCAATAAAAACAAACATTTGAGTACCGTAAATAGTTTGTTTACATTTACGCCCATAGGAAAATTTGATCTAACTCCCTGGTGGACAAAATGTGAACTACATGCCAGGTCTGACAGAAATCGTGTTTGTTTCCCTACTTGGTTTATATATTACTTTACTTCAGAAATAATCCATATAATGGTATGCTTCAATTTTTAACTTTTTCAATTTACCGTAGAAAAACACTGTTTGGTAATCAAATAACTTTACATAAATAATTAGGTATTGAATCTCCCAGAAGTCGACTTAGTGGGATTAAATACCAATTATATCGCTAGAGATCCGTACGGAGCTGAGTAATCGAGTCAATATACTATATAGACCCAAAGATTGACTTTCGTACCAAGTTTCCAATCTCTTGCATAAATACACTCGAAGCTATGATGATAACGAACGTACAAATACATACACTCACACACATAATTTCCAAGGATGTTGAATAAAGGGGATGACGCACTAAGTCGAATTGCCATTTAACAAAGTGACCCCATCGAAAATCAAAACATAGAGAAGAATTCAACACGAAATACACGTCAAAAACCAACTGCACATGCTTGGTACAAACTGCACATGCTTACAATTCTTAAAACAGCGCAGGTCTTAAAATTTAGACGCAAACTTAACTCTCAATGGGTTTCCCATTGTTTTGCTTGCGAAGGTTATAAACAAATTGAAAAAAGTTCATACTTCTAAACTGTTTTTTGTTAATATTGCTTAAAATGAACAACATTAAAGAAAATTAAGAACATTACAACTAAAATTGAATCTTGAAATCTAGCAAAACATTTCACTAGGCTAAAAAAAGACAAAATATTAACACAATTAACTTACTCTCTACGAATAGTAAACGGTGTAGCTTCAATTACTCTCACTAAAGTGGCTACCTAGAGTCCAAAATGTAAAATATAAGCACAAATGACTTGACAAGCACCAAATGTAACAGTAACGAAAGCACTGAAGAAAGTTGAGAAGCAAACTCGACAACCAAGAATTGTATAACAACTTAGCAACATAACCTGCGTTTGACGCCTTTTTTAATTATAACCTAAGGGAAGGTAAGTTTGCTCGTATTTCTCTATCTCATACAACTTCCATGGGGTCAGAAATGTTCCTTAATGCGTCATCCCCTTTAGTCAACATCCTTGATACAGACCGACAGCTTTGAGAAACCCCTTGAGGAGGTGTTAAAAACACCTGAAACCAATGTTATCTTGGTGAACCATATCAACCCCCGATTTCGTATTTTTTTCGTAAACACAGTACTTTTCTTATGTGTTGTAAATGAGGAAAAGTAAAAAGCAGCTTTCCCTCGGAGAATTAATATATAATAATGAAGTCAGCAGGGTTTATTTTTTTTTTGAGGTAGTACGTAATTGAGCACTTTATTGGACCGTTTTTAGGATGAGAAGCCAATCATTATTGTTATAGGAGGTTATTTAGTACTTTTCACCTCCGAGGACAATAATGATTGTAAAAAAACTCCTAGGACGTAAAAGTAATTCATATATTGCCGCCATTACTGTAATGTAGCGTGTTCAAAAAACAATCTGTGTAAAACCTTCATGAGTTTTCTTTAAAAACGTTCATTTTGTTTGTAGACTAATTTTTTTTCGTTTTTAAAAGGTGTTCTAATTGACAATTTTTGTGTGTTTATTTGTAAAGCTTTTACATTTTTGAGTAAAAGTGTGAAGCTATGGATGAATTTAATGACGACGATAATATGGAGTTAATTGGACGTTTGTTTTTTTTTCAATTAAGTATATAGCGCAGTTTAATGAGTGCAATTTTTTGATTTTTTTTAATGAGTGCTTTATTTAATGAGTGCTACCTCAAAAAAATAGTGTATGCCATCCGGCTGAGAATGTCTTTATGTCTAGGCAATTTTTCCCGACTCGCTTCACTCGTCGGTAAATCTAATTGCCGTGACATAAAGACACACTTCTCAGCCTTATGGCATAAATAACTATTCCCTTTAAAAAAATAGTTCTTTACAAAATGTTAAAATAAGCTAACTGTTCCATTGGAAATTCGCTAAAAAGTTTCAGCGAAATTTCATAAGAAAAATAAATTTTTGGAGTTATAAAGAGTAAGATATAGATTTTTTAAAATGACATATTGGCGCTAAAGGGAAGGTTTCAAGTGAGGTTTTAGTTAAAAATGAAAAAAAGAAAAAAATAACCTTCTCTTTATATATTTATTATAAGAAAAAGGTTACGAGTATGGTTAAAATGATGACTGAAAGGTTATAGATATCTCGTACCGATATTAACAGGGTAGTCTCATCAAATATGCATTTGTTACGCTGACCAAGGGAAACATCCTCCCCGAACTGAGGGCGTTCGAGAACTGTGGGCGGTAGCTACCGGGAACAAACCAATAGTACCGACTCAGCGGCCATGTCTGAACTACTGCAGCGCTTGTTGCGGTCGTAATACGCAACACGCTTAGTCTTACTCCTCGACCTGTGTAGCTTAGTTCTCTGTTCCGCCTCGCCGCGGTGGCTATTGTTCCCGTCCGTACTTCTGACATTATTTCATCGCACTCCCAAACTAATAAATAAAATATACAACTCATTTCAAAACCACCTCTTTACCAAAATAAGGTAATATATAAATAAATGTATTTTATATAAAACATCTAATTTTATTTTTTTCGTTGAGAGTACCTTTAGAAAAAGAATCAATACCTCTACCTAACCTAACTGACTGATACATATGTATAAATACATTTTAGAAACTGATTTTCTTGAGACTCTTCAAAAAGTTTTAAAATATTAATTGAATATTATTTTTATTCAGTTAATTAGTATTAGTTTTTAGTAATTAAAAAAATCTTAGGAAAGATTAGTTCTGTTGAAAATTAAGAATTTAAAAAAATATATTTTTACGTTCATTTTAATTTATACGTATCGTGATGTATTTTTTGCAAACGTATTTTCCAAAGGAAATTCGCTAAATGTTATTGATACGAATAAGCACAAATTTGCTTTGAAAAATACGTTTGGTACATCATGATACGTATATGAATTAAATTGAACGTAAAAATATTTTTAAAAAACTCTTAATTTTTAATACTTTAAGCACAACTTTAATTCCCTTAGATTTTTTTTTTCTAAAACTAGACTTAAATTTTAGTCTTTAACTAGGTCTAAAACTAGACTAAAATTTTAGTCTTTAACTAGGTCTAAAACTAGATCTAAAATTAATTTTTGTTCCACGTATAAACTCTCTACCATAAACACACTAAGCTACGATGATTACAGATACACACACACACAAACTACACTCAATACATACAATCAGAAACCCCTGGTTAAAACTAGTCAGAAGGTCTTGACTCCTATCACAAATAATTCAGATAAAATGTACAAATAGGTTTAATATTAAGGTCAATAGTGACCACTGCTCACCTCAGGCTCCTAGACCATCACGAGCAGGCTATCTTTATAAATATATTATTTATGTACTAACTTGGTATATTATTTATAATAAAGAAGTTTATAATTAAAAAAGAATAAAAAATCCCGGTTTCGGGGTGGTTTTGTGTTTTTCTATTGTGTTTTCCTATTGTGTTTTACTTTTTCTATTGTGTTTTACTTTTCCTATTGTGTTTTACTTTTCCTATTGTGTTTTACTTTTTCTATTGTGTTTTACTTTTCCTATTGTGTTTTACTTTTTTGTAACAACGTTAATTAACAATGATTGCAGTTTGTATTTTTTTTTAAATTTGTCGTTTTAAGAATATTTACTATTCTTTTAAAAAATATTGTTATTGAATTGATAATTTTCTAGGTAATATTTAATTGATTTACGATTTTATCTTCTTGAAGACGGTTGCAAGTTGCAAATGAGCCTAGATTCACCGGCAAAATTATAATGAACGTACGATATGTTGCTATTTGTTTTTTTCACTAAAGCGAAAAATGAATTTACTTCATAGCCGACGGACAAATCTATACGTAGGCTTTGCAATTTTTCGCTGTATAAATACATTTTTACAAAGGTAGGCTGTGAAATTTTAACTTTAGAGCTTTAACAGAATTGCGTAAATCTAATATATTTTTATTATGACGACTTTAAAAGTAGTTTTAGTAGTAGTTTTCATTACACTTACACTTACTTCGTTTAGACGCGGGGTTTGGCAGGGGGTTAAACCCCTTGTTTACATCTCCTAGGGGGTCTTCCCCTCGGCAGTTGTCGTGTGAACGGGATTGAACATCGAGTTCAACCCTGAAACTCATTTTTCACGGTGAAAATTACCGTGTGAACAGTTGTTCAACCCTCAGTTAGTTGAACCTCCGACCAAACCTTGTGTGTGTTCAAAGTAAATATATTAATAAAATACCTTCTTGCAAATAAATATTCTTTAAATCCTCGGAAGATGAGGTTAACACTTGAATCGTTCGTTAGAATAGTTAACCCTCAACAAATTACGTGCATATGCAACTAATTTCCGCGTAAGAAAAATCATATCTGACGGATGAGTTATAAGCAATTATGGTTAATTAAATATTAGTTTTATATTATCTGATTTTTTAACGCCTGTTCTTACACTGTGCCAATTTACTCTATGATTATTTTCCGTCTGTTCTTATACTGTGCCAATTTACTTTATGATTACCTTCCGTCTGTTCTTTTACTGTGTCAATTTACTTTATGATTACCTTCCGTCTGTTCTTATACTGTGTCAATTTACTTTATGATTACCTTCCGTCTGTTCTTATACTGTGTCAATTTACTTTATGATTACCTTTCGTCTGTTCTTATACTGTGTCAATTTACTTCATGATTACCTTATACATTTAATTTTTCTATACTGTGTCATTTACTTACCTTCGTCTGTTCTTATACTGTGTCAATTTACTTGATTCTTCGTCTGTTCTTATACTGTGTCAATTTACTTCATGATTACCTTCTGTCTGTTCTTATACTGTGTCTTTACTTTATGATTACCTTCCGTCTGTTCTTATACTGTGTCAATTTACTTTATGGTTACCTTCCGTCTGTTCTTATACTGTGCCAATTTACTTTATGGTTACCTTCCGTCTGTTCTTATACTGTGCCAATTACTTTATGGTTACCTTCGTCTGTTCTTACACTGTGCTAATTTACTATCTTATTATCTTCTCTCTGTTCTTGTCTTTCCGTCTGCTTCCGTAAATTCTAAAATTCCGCATTTAGTAAAACGACAGTAAAGGAATCAACATCCTAGTTGTTTAGTGTACTAACAACCATTAGTCTGTGTTATATTGTTTTGTAATAAAAAATCAGTACGGGGTACCTCGAAAATATCCTTACCGGATTATTCATCCCTCCGTGCTTGTAAGAGTCATCCTATTAACATTCTCTTTGCGTATATTTGTCAGAAATAACTACATCTTTCTTTCTTATTGAGTTGACTTCGCATGAAATTGAGATAAGCATGAAGTCTGTGAAGTTAAGTCCAAAATATGATGGTAACTTATAGATCTTACTACATGATGCAAAGAGTAATTGGAGTCTTTAATAAGACAGACCTTTTGTATCCATCCTGGAAAGTTTGATGAGATGAAATAGCAACGTAGATGATTTGGAGGTTAGAAATTCTGGCACGGATGTCCGCATACAGGGTAAATTATCTTTAATATACGCCCATCTTTGCTTATAAATCTAATTTCTGCTCAAGTTTTCCATATATATTTATTAAATAACCCGAGCAATAGCGTCTTATTTACCTTTAATAAATAACCGAGCAGTAGCGTCACTTATTTACCTTTATAAATAACCCGAGCAATAGCGTCACAACTTATTTACCTATTAAATAACCGAGCAATAGCGTCACTTATTTACCTTTAATAAATAACCCGAGCAATAGCGTCACAACTTATTTACCTTTAATAAATAACCCGAGCAATAGCGTCACAACTTATTTACCTTTAATAAATAGCAATAGCGTCACAACTTATTTACCTTTAATAAATAACCCGAGCAGTATAGCGTCACAACTTATTTACTTTTAATAACATGTTATTCTTTTTGAAATTTCGCATATTTATCCCATGGATTATTATTATTATACACATCATATGTTGTTTATCGACCGTTTTTTAGGTTCTCTGGTGATTCACTACCGTTTTTTTTTTTTATACTTTTTTGTCACCTAGAGTAACCGTATTGACTTTGGACAGGTTTTGTTCTATTCAGAGCACCAAAAAAACTTAAAAAACATCACCCTACTCAAAATTTATATTGTTTACTGACCGTAATTTTGGTTTCCGGTTAATTACCACTGTTTTTTCGACTTTTCGGCTGTATTGACTTCGGAAATGTTATTTTATTCTGAACTGTTTCTCCGAGTAGCTAACTCATATGCGACCTAGGGATAGTAATTGATTAAATTAATTGCTATTGATTCAGTCAATACTGTTTTACGGGTGATTATCCATAGCAACAGAAGTTAGGAGGTAATTTTGATTTAATAATTACGCCTCTTAGCTTAACTTTGCTATTTAATAATTACGCCGCTTACCTTGACTTTGCTATTTTATAATTTTAGCTATTTGCTATAATTACGCCACTTAGCTTAACTTTGCTATTTTATAATTACGCCACTTAGCTTAACTTTGCTATTTTATAATTACGCCACTAAGCTTAACTTTGCTATTTTATAAATTACGCCACTTAGCTTAACTTTGCTATTTATAATTACGCCACTTAGCTTAACTTTGCTATTTTATAATTAGCCACTTAGCTTAACTTTGCTATTTTATAATTACGCCACTTAGCTTAACTTTGCTAAGCCACTTAGCAACTTTGCTATTTTATAATTACGCCACTTAGCTTAACTTTGCTATTATATAATTACGCCACTTAGTTTAACTTTGCTATTTTATAATTACGCCACTTAGCTTAACTTTGCTATTTTATAATTAAGCCACTTAGCTTAACTTTGCTATTTTATAATTACGCCGCATATCTAAAAATTTGCTTTTGAATAATTCCGCCGTTTAGCCTAACTATACTAATGTATAATACTTAGCTTAACTTTTCTATCGTATAATTTGCAGTACCTCTCTGCTTAAAAGGTAACACCTCTATTCCAAGATGAGCGGCATTATTTAGTATCCTTTGCCAACGAGACCAGAATGATAATAACGAAATTATCTATTGGATTTCTATATGATGTGGAGTAATCATTTTCAGAATCCCCAGCCTGAAGCTATTCAGCTGATACCAAGGATTGACTCAGCTAAAACAAGCTGAAATGTATGAGCTTTGCTGTACTTCATTACCTAGCACTACTTCTGAGTGAACAATACTGTACTTGAAATTAAAATATATTCACTTGGACAGGTTTTGCAGCAAAAGTCAGTATAGCCAACACCTCAGTTAGGTCAATTTGTTTTCAGAAAAATCAGGTACAGCGTACCTCGAAACTTTTCCATATCAAATCGGATTCGCTAATCCTCCCTACTTTGTCCATAGAATATACAAGTCGTTAAATTTAAACTGCAACTCGCCTTTGGACTCGCTTCGCTCGTCCTCACATAGTAAATATATAATTTTATTCCTAGCTGTCACCCATCCAGGCACTGACCACGCTCGATGCTGCTTAACTTTAATGATCTAACAAAATCATGAATAGTATGTTAGAAGAGGAGTAAGAAGGTTTGCTAGAAATAACCCTAACAGTATTCTTATTATAAATAAGTAAAGACCAAGTCTGGTAGCTCAGTGGTAAAGCGCTCGCCTTTCGACCTGGAGGTCGAGGGTTCAAATCTGGGGGTGAACTTCAATACGAAGTTATCCCTTGTACCTCGTATTCGCAAGTGAATATTATATAGAGTAGTGAACTTACTGTCGTATTATATTAGAATAGTGAACTTACTGTGTATTCATAGATATTAGAGTAGTGAACTTACTGTCGTAATTCACAGGATATTAGAGTAGTGAACTTACTGTCGTATTCACAGGATATTAGAGTAGTGAACTTACTGTCGTATTCACAGGTATTAGAGTAGTGAACTTACTGTCGTATTCACAGGATATTAGAGTAGTGAACTTACTGTCGTATTCACAGGATATTAGAGTAGTGAACTTACTGTCGTATTCACAGGATATTAGAGTAGTGAACTTACTGTACTCCGTATTCTAGTGACTGTGTATTCATAGATATTAGAGTAGTGAACTTACTGTCGTATTTATAGGATATTAGAGTAGTGAACTTACTGTCGTATTCATAGGATATTAGAGTAGTGAACTTACTGTCGTATTTATAGGATATTAGGTAGTGAACTTACTGTCGTATTATAGGATATTAGAGTAGTGAACTTACTGTCGTATTCATAGGATATTAGAGTAGTGAACTTACTGTCGTATTATAGGATATTAGAGTAGTGAACTTACTGTCGTATTCATAGGATATTAGAGTAGTGAACTTACTGTCGTATTTATAGGATATTAGAGTAGTGAACTTATCGTGAACTTACTTCTCGCATACGTATTCATAGGATAGAGTAGTGAATTATTGTCCTTTTCACACTTGACAGTGGTACTGATAAAATAAAATTATGCAGCATAATAAAAAAGTTTTTATAATTCAATACATTACAGATTGGTTTTCAAGCCAGGTTCTTTTATAGATTTGATATGACTTGAAGATTAAGCGAAGAGAAAAGAATTTGATATTGTATAGTAGCGTGTTTGGTAGTCAAGAACCCAACATCTGAGCTGATGTCTTACAAGACTTCGTGCCATCTCCAACTCCTTGCCTAATTGACGTGCCTAACTTTACCCTTTATTAATGCCGCCTAAAGTTGCCTTACTCACGATTACACGGCTTACTACACGGCTCCCGGAGTTGGTGGACATTTCCACGGCACGACCACCCTGGGCGCCATCGAGTTCCTCATGCGGAATTAGGACACATCTAACACAACCTACATGAGACGGTGAAACTTAACTTACCCCCACCCACTCACTCGTGTATTTATTAATTTATATTGTACAAATAGAAAGTATAGATTTATGATTATTTATTAGCATTACGAAATCTAACTTATTTAATTTATAGTTAATATGTTGTTGAACTTTCATCTCAGTAATTAATATCCTCACACATCATCTGTTATAAGACCTATCACAAAAGAACTGTTATACTTCTAAGAACTAAGGTGAGCGTTAATGGAGTTCATCTTAATAAAAGAGGAAGAAGTCTCTCTACAAAAAAATATTTATTTATAGCAAAGCGCTTTTAACCTAACAAGAGGTCATCATCAGTGCTAGCCGTTGTGTCTATCTTTGATATCTGATCTGTAAGACTCATCTATCACCCTCTTCTTTATTAAACGGCTAGCACTGATGATGGCCTCTTGTTAGATTGAAAGCGCTTTGCTATAAATAAATATATTTTTGTGGAGAGACGTCTTCCTCTTTTATTATGTTATACTTCTGTTATAAGAACGTCTCTATAGACCAAGTAAGCTAAGGAAAGTGCGTAAGTATAAAATCATTGTTTGACGCAAGAGCTTCTGTCAATTCTTGCTGTTGAGTTCGAGCATAGAGATATATTACTAGAGGGGCCCTATTGATTGCATCTCGAAACATGAAAAAAGTAACCTAAACCATAGAGATTATAGAGGAAGCATAGTTTACCTCATACATTGAAAGACCTGAAACATCTTTTTGGGGCTCTCAGAGGCTCTGTGTAACCTCATTAAAAACCTCCTCCAAGGGCGATTTAAGGTTATAATAAATCAATTGATTTCGGCTTTCCACACATTGTTTGAAATTTAATTTGTATTATAAAAGTTCTACTATATAAGTTACTGTAATTTTGTTGTTTTTTATTATTTTGGTAATCGAGTGTGGTCAGGTTATTTTTTCTATGTTTCAAAATTCAACCAATAGGGCCCCTCTAGTAATAATATCTCTATGACCTGAACACCTTCGATTATTATCATTATTAAATTAACAGAAAAAATGTACAGCAGCTTATACAACAAAAGCTTTATAACACTAAACAAAACACAAACAATGTTTGAAAAGCAGATACCAATGGATTTGTTTTAACCCTTTTTTAATAAGATAATTACAACTACGATTAATTCGTTATAAGTATTTAAGTGATATGATAAGCTCTGACATGTAATATCACGATACAAGGAATCTGCAGATCTTGCTGGGAACCTTAACCTATTTTTAAAGAAGGTTTTAATGAGGTTACACAGAGCTCCTGAGAGCCCCAAATAGATTTTTCAGGCCTCTTAATGTATTGAGATAAGCTATGCCCACTCTAGTAATTATATCTCTATGGGTACGAGTATCAGAATTTGCATCATCATTACAATATATTGTTAGGCATGAACATGGAACTTATATTAAGGGGAAGGGATATATCAGGCCTTCACAATGTAAAAAGGTGTCGCCAACCCCCACCGCTACTCCTTCGGGCACTCGTAGCACTACTATATCCTTCCTATCATCAGGTTATAAACATGTCCAGTAAAGTTTTTGTTTTTACTTTTCCTCATTTATACCGTAGGTATTTAGGAAAAGTATTGTGTCTTCTAAAAATTCGTAACCGGGATGTCACCGGAATTATCAGCTTTAGGTGTTTTTAAGACCTCCTGAGTTGTTTTCACTAAGTTGTCTGTCGAGTTTGTGTGTGTGTCTGTTATCATCGTAGCTCCCAGTGTACTTATGCTAGAGAGTTAAAATTATGTACAAAAATCAGTTTACCACTGTAGTTGTGCTATTTGATAAATATTTTTTATGACACCATTAACCCGACTAATGACTAAAAAAAAACGCGGAAAAATTATGCGATCAGATTAAGATTTAACACGCATATAGCCATATGTAAGACTAACATATGTGCCAAGTTTCATTTTATTATCAGTATAGTTCAATTTGTATCTAATGACTCGTGAACGTTTTTTAAAAAATGGTAAAAAATCGGAAAATAATTCAATTGCGTAGAAGTTCGGCACAAGTATATAATTTTACGGTTATTATTATTATTTTACGGAAATTGGTTATTATTATAAAAAGCAAATATTTAGCTTAATCAGTTTTATGCCAGAAGTAGTTTGCTGAAAATAAGATGACAGTAGCGCATTCTTGTAGTGACATGGTGAAACTACTAAATTACACACTAGCGCTCCTGTTAACTGGCCGTTGAACTAACCTTTTCTTGTCCATAATAATAGATCCTAAGACCATCTTTCTTTATATTTTTGAACTTAAATTAACTTAGATCAAAGAATCAACTAGAACTTAAAAGAACTCTATTATGATATGATTTTGAGGGTAGGTATAAAACCCATGCACTGCGACTTTAAGTCTTTTGTACAAATACCCTCGAGTTGACTTTTTACAGAAGATCTTTTCCTTGATCAGTTCTAGGATTTTCGCCACTAAGTCCTCATCAGGGTTTTCAACTCTCTTTAAGGTAGCTTTCCCAAATAACATAAATCTCTTATATGCAAGGGCTTCACATTGAAATATGATGTGTGTATAGCTGATTCAGAGGATAGTCCACAAAGTCTGCAGACAGGCTCTTCTAAGTATTTTCCTATGTTATTCATATGTTTGCGTGGGTGACAGTGGTGACCAGTTATTAAGCCATCTACTGAACTTAGGTTCTTCTTGGTTTGTTTTAGACTTCTGTTAACTCTGTTAAGAAACAGAGCCTGCTCTGAGTTGCTTGTTTTAGCCTGTTAACTCGGCTCGTAGAGTTAGTAAGTTTACTGTGTCTTAAGCCTGGAGTATTGTTCCAGTGTAACTGATGATTGGTTGCTAGTCATTCTTTGATATCACTTTGAAATATAGTGTCGCTCTTAAATTATAATGAAGTAGTATTAAATTATTTGTGATAAAAGAGAAAGAGAGTGTGATTATGACATTATACAAGTCGTGTTGAGGTGTAACGGTCTCCTGAAGAAGTCCCATTAACCCGAGCATGTCCATTACTTTGTCGTTTCTTTCTCAGTTCACAGTTTACGCCGAAAGATAATATTTCTGAGAAGGCAAATGCGCGAATCGTGCTTTGAAGTGTAGCTTAGAAACGTTTTTCGATCTCTATAAAAAAAATCTTTTCTATATTTGTACATTATGGGCACGAGTTTTCAAATCTGAGGGCGTACTTAACTTTTTAAAAGTAAAAAAAAATATCACGCTTTTTAACCTTAATATATAAATGATGGGTGGAAAGTTAAGTTGATAATAGTTATGCCTGGAGGATTGATTATACGAGTAGCTGTGCTTTCCAGTCTTTTCTAACAATTGGGCCCCTAAAATATTTCTGTTTACTTCTCGGACCCTTTCTCGGTAATATATATGTAATGCTATTTTCTATGGACATTACATTAAATTTACATTACACCTATGTTATACCTACATTACATCTACAGTACATCTACGTTACACCTACATTACACCTACGTTATATCTACGTTACACCTACATTATATCTAAGTTACACCTACATTACAGCTGCAGTACACCTACAGTACATCTACGTTACATCTACATTATACCTACATCACAGCTGCAGTACACCTACATTACATCTACGTTACACCTAAATTTCACCTACATTACACCTGCAGTGCACCTACATTCCATCTACGTTACACCTAAGTTACACCTACATTACACTTACGTTACACCTAAATTACACCTACATTACACCTACGTTACACCTAAATTACACCTACATTACAGCTGCAGTACAACTACATTACGCCTACGTTACACCTACGTTACACCTACGTTACACGTACATTACACCTACGTTTTACCTGTATTACACCTACATTAGATTTACATTTTCCCAGCCATTTTCTTTAATTAGTCAAAACTTGGTAATTAAAAATACACATAACACTTTCCTTTGATATGAGTGCTTCTGTCCTTATCAATCCATTTCCAGTTTGTGTTTACAGTTCTAAAATAAGTTAGTACCATTACTATTCGCTACTTAATCGTTCTGGATTTTTCAAAAGAAAAACACATATTTAACCCAATGATTATACAAAATTATGCTCATCCTTCCAAAATTGGCAGAGCTCTCTGTTATTTGCATTTTTTTTTAAACTTCCATAAACCTTGAACAAAATAACCGGAGGTTAGAGAATACAATAAACAAAAAAAACGAAACAAATTTGAAATATGGGTGGTCATATATTCTTTAAATTTGATTTTACGCTTAAAAATTAGTTTTAAGATAAGAATTATTTTGTAAGATAAAGTAGAAGGGTCAACAAATTACGGCTGAGGTCGACTTGGCGTGTGCCAAGCATCCAGGAATAAACTCCATTTTTTAAAAAAGGAAGAAAAATGAGAAAGGATCAGGATACTGGAAAAGGAGACGGTCACTAAAGGAATCCTTCACACGGTTAAGGATAAAAAAAAAACTTTTTAAAACATTTGTTAAAGTAACATTTTACTGTTTGATTAATATCACTTTTATAACGTTATTCTTACGAACCTAAGTCATCCCAAGTGTCTAAAAAAAACAGATGAAAAATTAATTCTTTTAAAAATAACATACACATTAGAATGTAATTGAGTTTCAAGAATTATACACGTGAAATCGAGTATGTGTGTGTGTTTAATCGAGTGTGTTTGTGTGTGTAAACGTGTTTTATTTTGATACTAAAGCCTAGACGTGCTACTGTTTTTGTAAGCGTTAAAACTGAACATGTAAAAAATGTTCATCATTTTATTTCATGTTTTTGTTGCAATACTTCTTGTTTAGTCGTATTCTTAGAATAATACTATATATAGAAGGAGCACAGGACCGTAAACACAATGTAATTCTACTGATAACACGAAAGCCGGTTGACTGGTGCAACTAAGTAATGCTGCCAACCTGACAACAAAACATTATTTTAATATTTGTCATAAATATATTAATGAAGAAGATCGTAAAGAACAAATATAATAACTTAAAACACCTGCTGAGTATTTAATAAAACTGGTCTTAGATGGCAAAAGGATGGCGGAATACAAGAATCTAAATTTAGTTGACGAGGACTACTAATTATATATAATTTTAATAAATACGTTAAACTACAATTTAAAATGCTTAAAATATTGTAATGCACGATATTTATATTAGTATTTTATGAATATCAATCATTAATTAACAATAGAACATAATAATTCAGCAACCGGAAGTATTGCCAACTTTTTTTTAGAAAATTGTATATTGTTAGGGTGGCAGCATTACTTAGTTGCACCAGTGAACCGACTTTCGTGTTATCAGTAGTGCTCCTTCTATATATAGTATTATTCTAAGGTCGTGTTAAACAATATCTTCACTTTGTTAGAGTTTTATTTTGTTTCTTCATTTATCATTTCTTTTTGACTTTTCCTCATTTAAAACTACGGTATATTGGAAAAGTATTAAGTTGACATAAAAAATCCAAAACCGGGGTATCTCCTGATACGTTTTTGGTGTTTTCAAGACCTCCTGAGTAGATTTCACTAAGCTTTGTGTCTGTGTGTCAATAATCGGAGCGTCCAATGTGGTATGCTAGTCAGTCTAAACCAAGGATGTTGAATAAAGGGGATGACGCATTAAGGAACATTTCTGACCCCATGGAATTTGTATGAGATAGAGAAATAGGAGCAAACTTACCTTCCCTTAGGTTATAATTAAAAAAGGCGTCAAACGCAGGTTATGTTGCTAAGTTGTTATACAATTCTTGGTTGTCGAGTTTGCTTCTCAACTTTCTTCAGTGCTTTCGTTATTGTTACATTTGGTGCTTGTCAAGTCATTTGAGTTTATATTTTACATTTTGGTAGCCATTTTAATGAGAGTAATTGAAGCTTTACCGTTTACTTTTCGTAGAGAGTAAGTTAAATGTGTTAATATTTTGTCTTTTTTTAGCCTTGTGAAATGTTTTGCTAGTTTTCAAGATTCAATTTTGGTTGTAATGTTCTTAATTGTCTTTAATGTTGTTAATTTTAAGCAATATCACCAAAAAAACAGTAAAAAAGTATGGAACTTTTTTCTATTTGATTATAACCTTCGGAAGCAAAACAATGGGAAACCAATTGAGAGTTAAGTTTGCCTCTAAATTTTAAGACCTGCGCTGTTATAAGGATCATAAGCATGCGCTGTTCGTATCAAACATGTGCAGTTGGTTTTTGACGTGTGTTTCGTGTTGATTTCTTCTCTATGTTTTGATTTTCGATGGTGTCACTTGGTTGAATGGCAATTCGACTTAGTGCGTCATCCCCTTTATTCAACATCCTTGGTCAAAACTAAGTACAAAAACCTACCTTTAGGTCTAGTTGTGTTATTCGGAAAATGTACCA
Source organism: Microvelia longipes (assembly GCA_018340805.1). Classification (NCBI taxonomy): domain Eukaryota; kingdom Metazoa; phylum Arthropoda; class Insecta; order Hemiptera; family Veliidae; genus Microvelia; species Microvelia longipes. The sequence continues at coordinate 55,032,547 of JACMZG010001863.1, forward strand.
AATCTCATCTCGTTATATCAGCCTTATTTATATTTTTATCAAATGAAAATGAAATTTTTGAAAAAAATGAAAATTTTTATTAAATTTTATACGTTTTGTAAAGAGAAATATTAAAAAAAAATGTATAATTTTATTATCATATAATATTTTATCACACAAGTTTTATTTACTCATATCTTAATAAAAATATCAATAATACTTTAAATAAACAATAACAACATAAAAAATTCCGGCGCGGTGGTCCGCTGTCGGGCGAATTTCATTTAGAATGCGTGTTTCCGTGCTAAACAACTCATTTCTTGCTTATGCAAGAACCATGCCCATAGCGTGGTTCCGGTTCATGCTTTAGAACCTAAGCAGTTACTCAATTGTCAAGCACTGCTCGTAACTCATTTTGTCTGTATTTTCCAAAGGAAATGCGCATAATCATCCAGTTGTTGTACAAAACTATGCCTCTAAAATTAGAAGTACGCATTATTATTTGCACTAGTTTAAAGCTTAGTTACTTATCTTTAAGCTTAGTCAGTTATCCTTAAAGGTTTTAGCGCATTTCCTTTGAAAAATACAGACAAAATGAGTTACGAGCAGTTCTTGACAATTGAGTAACTGCTTAGGTTCTAAAGCATGAACCGGAACCACGCTATGGGCATAGTTCTTGCATATAAGCAAGAAATGGGTTGTTTAGCACGGAAACACGCATTCTAAGTGAAATTCGCCCGACAGCGGACCACTGCGCCGGAAATATTTATCTAGTAGTATAAACTTATATAATGTAAAACGCACGAAAACACGCATCCAAATGAAATTCGCCCGACATGCGGACCACCGCGCCAGAATTTTATTGTTTATTATATATTTTATATGACATAGATCATGGATCTAAATTTGTGTCAAACGTTTTTCCAAAATGCTACAGTAAAATATTACCAGTATATGGTGATATTTAGTGTGTTTTATAAATAAGCGGATCGGATTTTAGATATTGATCTAAATATCGAAGTATACGATATCTAAATACGGTATTATTAGCTGTATGAACCATGCGGTATCCAGTCGGATACGCTAGAACTAGGGAGATGGAATCTAAATGGATTCCCCGATACGCTGTATGTACCATTAGAGACGATCGTATTTACGGATAACTTCTCGTCGAACTATATCACTTAAATATAACAGTTTTTCTTCCAATAACAATTATAATATTCCTTTTTTTAAGTGTAACTTTAATATTATGCATACAAATCACAATTTATTTAATTATATTTAAATGACAGTGAACAAAAATTGCACATATTCCCATAAGCAAAAAAAAATATTATATTAAATATATATATATATATAAATATAAATAATATATAATATATATATATATATATATATATATATATATATATATATTATATAGTATATATATATATTATATTATATATATATTATGATATATATATATATATATATAATATATTATATATATATATATATATATTTATGTATTACTACCCTTTACCTATATTTGCCTTTCATAATCTGTTCTGACCTAATTGTGCATTAATTAGATGAGTTCATAAGTAATTGAGCGTGACTATTTATGGTGAGTCATGTTAATGGATAATCCGTCTGATAAATACAATTATCAAATGGTCAAATGTTCTAACACTGATGTCACTATTTTCCTCGACTTGTCACTGATTATCCTTTCTCAACTATATCAAGATTATCCTTCCTCAACTTATCCAGATTATCCTTCCTCAATATATTACAGATTATCTTCCTCTACTATATCACAGATTATCCTTCCTCTACTATATCACGATTTCCTTCCTTACTTACTTGTCACAGATTATCCTTTCTCAACTATATCACAGATTATCCTTCCTCAACTATATCACAGATTATCCTTCCTCAACTATATCACAGATTATCCTTCCTCAACTATATCACAGATTATCCTTCCTTAGCTATATCAGAGATTATCCTTCCTCAACTATATCACAGATTTTCCTTTCTCAACTATATCACAGATTATCCTTCCTCAGCTATATCAGAGATTATCCTTTTAGATCCGATTCCACAGAATTACCATACGTGTAAACGCATCCATTCATCGGTCACATTGATATAAGAATTCATTCCAGTAAATATTTTTTAGTTAAAACACTAAATAAAGTAAGCTAAACCCTCAATAATATATATGTAATGTTAAGTAAGTAAGTAGTACTTTTTAAATTTGTTAAGTCCACTAGACTGTCATTCCCTGGAAGCCTTTTAAACTCAAAAGTGTTAAACAAATTTTCAAAAGCACTAAGTTTATGTATTTTAAAATTAATATGGTAGCACCTTTTTATAATTTTTATCTCATACAAATTAAATTTATCTTTGTCCGTTCTGTCTGTATCTTGTCTTGCTATCTTAATGAGATCCCCTTCCTCAGGCATCAAAAACAAACTGTCTTAATACAAAAATAAAAAAAATAAGAAATAAATTACAAGAAATTAATAATAAATATTTAGCGATTAGTTAATCTAATAAAAATTTCTTTGCTACCTTTTATAAAATAAAAATTTTTAATGTCAGACATTACATGTTTTACTTGTTAAAGCAAAAAGTAAAAATAAGAAATAAACTTTATAAATGACTAAGATTTGATGCATATAAAGAGTAAATAGATATTATGCTGATATAAAAAAACTTGTTTTTTAAGGTTGTTATATTTTTTTTATTGAATGTTTTAGCGATAATATAATTAGTTTTTTTATTAGGTTTAATTGATTATAATCAATTACCATTAATTGTGGTTATTAATAAATGTTATGTGACAGATTTGAAACTAGGCGTGTTATTAAGTTTTTAGATGAATTAAGTTCTTTGCTTTGTAAACTGTTTCCATAACTGCGTTGCTCTTACATGGTTTGATTTTTATAATATTAAGAAAACATGTGTATATATATGACTACATAGATACATGTGTATTATATATGACTACATAAGATACATGTGTATTATATACGACTACATAAGATACATGTGTATTATATACGACTACATAAGATACATGTGTATTATATACGACTACATAGATATTATATACGACTACATATCGACTAATAAGAGGCAGTGCTTATTTAGTACATATCATTTGATACTCCGGTTTTGCAAAAATGAATAGTTGACACAATTAATTGTGCGAGAGACACATAGAAAATGTTACAAGCAAAATGCAATGCTACACCTGGGAACTGTTCCATCATTCGACATTTTCCATCGTAGAGTTTTGAACAAAACTCTTACGTTTTGTTGTTTTTTGGGGGTCGGATTCATCTTATAAATTTAGGAGTTGCAGGGCACATCTTCTATATCTGTAGGGGCCAAAAAATTAAAAAAATGCTTAAAACAGCTTTTTTTGGCCTGAAAAGTATTTTGAACCAATAGAAGCTTTTTTTGGTCGAATTCCTCTTATAAATTTTGGGGTTTTTTAAAAATATTGTTAATGCTTTTAATATAATCAAAGTTTTAGTGATTTTGTAGCGAACGACATTATGTTTTAACTTGCTTTATTTTTTGTGGAATATACAAAATACTTGTATATTAGTATACAAAATACTTATGGCTAGAAATGGCAAGGAAATTAGGGTTAGTGGTGTCAGGGAATGAGGGCGGTCATAGTAATAATTTACTGTACATGACCAAATCGAGGAGTTAGCAAGGCCATCTGAGAGATACATCTTAGACTATGACTGACTATAGGGGTAATTTCTGCCAGTGCTTCTCCTTAACACAATGGCAATAATTATTCATGTAAAATTATTATTGATATTATTTCTATTTACATAATTCCTTATATGGTATTCCTTTTATAAATCGGCCCTAAAAAGACATATTATTGACGGTATATTGTGTTTCATGTGTTAATTTTATATTAATAAAAAAAAAGTATTTGTTATGTATCATCAGAAAAGTTACTTAATTCATTATATTAGATAACATTTATGCAGTTATAAAGATAAATTTATTACTTAAAACATATTGAGACTTTTCCCTTAAAATTGCCTTCCCTTAATTAGAAGAGGGAAATAATTAGCGGACCTATGGGAAATATGAGAAATTGGGTAAGGGGTACCTCAGCACTTTACCTTATCACATTAGATTCGCTACCCTCATCCTAAAGCCGCCTCCGTGGCCGAGGTCGTTAAGGCGTTAGTCTTTACACTGACCTTTGACACCCTCGGAGGTCTGGGGTTCGCATCTTAGGTTACGCTCTCAGTTTATAGAAGATTATTGTTTAGATAAATTATCGCCAACTTTAGAATTCACTTTGAGCGTAACGGTTGCTACTACCACCCGAGGTGGTTCCCGCAGGGGTTATCCCCTGATGAGCCTTAAGGCTCTAAACGGGCATTATTATTTAATAATTTATAATTATTAAATTATTAATAATAATTTATTATACCCTCATCCCTAGGATTTTAAATAAAGGGGATGACGCACTAAGTCGATTTGCCATACAAACAATCGACCCCATCGACAACTAAAAAATAGAGAGAACTAAACCCGAAACACCACTCAGAAACCAACTGCACATGCTTGGTACAAACAGCGCATGCTTACAATTCTTATAACAGCGCAGGTCTTAAATTTTAGAGGCAATCTTACCTCTCAATGGTTTCCTATTGTTTATTGCTTGAGAAGGGTATAAACAAGCTTAAATTATCACTCACTAAAGTGGCAAAGTATAGTCCAAAATTTAAATTAAATAAGCACAAATGACTTAACAAGCACCACAAATGTAATAATCACGAGAAGCACAGAAGAAAGTTGAGAAGCAAACTCTACAACCTTGCTACATAACCTGCGTTTGGTGCCTTTTTTCATTATAACCAAAGGGAAGGTAAGTTTGCTCCTATTTCTCTCATACAACCTCCATCAAGTCAGAAATGTTCCTTAATGCGTCATCCCCTTCGTTCAAGATCTTTGATCTAAATCGTTCCAGTACTTGTTAAATATGTTTGTTTACAATTGCTACTTTTCAGCAAATGTTTAAAACTTTTTCATAAATATATATATATACCGTGTGCTTATTTCTTTATTAAAATAATCGAGAACGTATCTTAACCTTAACTGGGATTTGAACCCAAGACCTCGTTGGCCGTACCATCATCATATTTCAAGAATTATAATTAAAAAGTTCGTTTGTTTATTTTAATTTTTAAGTTTGACACCTATTTCCTTTGTACAGTTATTTGTTTGATTAATTATTGTAATTAAAGTTAAATTGTTAGTATAGGCGTAGCACAACTGCGTAAGTCTACCTAACTGCACATCCATGATAAACAATTTAGATGTAACCGCCATTTCTTTTACTAGAGCCCCGACAAATCCTAATCTAATTCCGAGATTTACAGAACTAATAATAATCTGTCGTCTTAACTTATTGACTGATGTGCTTATTAAAATCTAAATATAAAACCGAAAATCAACTTAACAGGTTCCTTTTTACTTTTATATTTTATATCGTAGGTTTAAGCCTGGGGGGGTCAAGCCCCCCCCCATCATAGCCGAGCAGGGTCTTTGCCAAAATTCTATAAAAACCTTGGTTTAGGCCAGGAAAAGCATTATTTAAATAACTTTATAAATTTAACTTAAATTTTAATTTTATAAAATTAATTAATCATTTTTACAATTTTATTTATAATAATTTAGATCTTAAAGGTAACTTTAGTTTTAAAAATTAATTTGTTTTATTAGTTCGACATATTAACTTTGTGGTGATATTATTAGTAAAATAAAACCAATGTCCGCCATATTTAGTTCAGTTTAGTTCAATAATAATTTGTATTTTGTTTTATTCTTAAGTATATTTGAATAAAACCAGTTTTGATTTGTACTTCAAGAGCTTTGTTATTTTTAAACAAAAAATAAACCTATTTTAATTGTTTGTAATACATACATTCATACATACACACCACACACACACAACACACACACACACATATATATTATATTATAATATATAATATATATATATATATATATATATATAAATGATGCGCCTCCCTCTAAAGGCAACCCTGGCTACGCCCATGTTGAAAGGTAAATTATAATGTTTGCAAAAAAAAAAAACGAAACCAGGATTTTATTAGAATTATTAGTTGTGTGTTTTTTTTTTATGACCTCAGTGGTTTTCGCAAAGTTGTCTGTCTATGTGTCTGTTATCATCGTAGCTCCTATAGTGTATTTATGTTAGAGAGTTGAAACTTAGTACAAAAAACAACCTTTAGGTCTTGTTGTGTTATCCGGGAACTCACGGAAATTTGGAAAATTCACAAAACGTGGAAAATGATTGCATTGCGCGCGTAATTGTTGTAAATAAGTCTAACATAGCCCAAGTCTCATATTATTATCATTTTAAGTTCAAATCTAATCGAATATCTTGCATAAGTTCTTTTAAAAAATTATGAAAACTTGACAAAACAATTTGAGTGGAAATTTCGTACAAGTGTATCCCATTACGTAATAAAAAGTAAACTAAGTTTCGTTTCAAGTATATGGCTTTTTTCTATATACCATAAAATTGAAGCAGCACCGAGCAAGGTCAGTGCCTGGATAGGTGACCGCTGAAATAAAGCTGAAAGTATAAATTATACATAGTATAATTTAAAGTATAAAAAATAATAGCGAAATGATGAGGACGAGCGAAGCGAGTAAGTAGGAATAATGTGCGTAGCGAATCTGATTTGATGAGGTAAATTTCCGTGGTACCCCGTACCCAATTAATTTATTAAATTATAATTATAAAATTACTTTAATATTTTAAAGTTTTAAGGAGTTTCTTTCTTTACTCTATTTGTTTATAACTATTGACCGTATTCCTGTAAATAATCCTTTGGTTGACACTATAGAAAAACTTTTTTATTAACTATCATTCAAACAATATTTGAAATTCATAATTTATATTTTTTGACACAAAAATTCATGATGTTAAAACTAGTTACCGTTAAAACCAGATGGATTCAGATGCGACTAAAGGTTGTGGCGGTAAAAAAAAAATAATAATATGTAAATTATACGAAGGTAATAAACCCGTAGCACCGTCAACTTCTAGCCGCTACACCGCGCAGTGTCGTCCACTCTATAGCTACACATACAGTCCTCACACTGTATTATTTATATTATAATACTATCGCTTATAATAAGCATTTATTTGTTGTGTTAGTGTGTTAGCGTTGGTGTGTGTAAGTGAGTTTTGTGTTTGTGTTAGCGGTGAGATTAAAAGAACTACTGGTGAGTCTAAGAACGACTCCCAAGTTAGTTTCTTACAGTGAATTATTCGTTTTTATTTGAATCGTAGATCATGATTAGGAGCTACCGTTTTCAAGACCTCATGCCTTCATTAGCAACCAAATATTTTCAGAAGTTCCCTTCCCCCAAAAAATTGATTAAAAAGAATTATTATTCTTTAAAAGATTTTTTCCCCTAAAATGAAATACCGACTTCTTTTTAAAATTCTCTTCGGTCTAATCAGTGGCTTTATTGTTAAAACTATCTTTATTTATTCATTTTATTTATTTATTTCTCTCCTTTTTTTTTGTTCTCTAATATACTTAATAAGAGATGAAATATCAGAGAAGAATTTTTTTTAATATTTATAGTTCAGAGCTTCTGTATTCATTTGATTTAAAAATTATAGCTAAAAGATGTTTTATAGTATTTTTAGCATATTTCTAAAATCGAATCATAATGTTGAAATCGGGTCCGGAGTACCTCAGAACTTTCTCCTCCTCATATTGGTTTACTAAGCCCGTCCTCAAATATGAAAATCACGTATTTTATACTATAGAATATCAATGTTATTGGAGTCGCTTCTCTCACCTTCAGAAGTGGTCAACCAATTGACCACATACGAACCTGCTTAACACATGTGTTTATCGCACACCCACATAATCGATATTATCTATGTTTATATATAATTATATTATATATATATATATATATATATATATATATATATATATATATATATATATATATATATATACTCAAGAAAAATCTGTTTAATCAAAATAGACAACCTAAAAAATCAGTTCAATTCAGATACCTAGCGCTTTATTACCCCTTCATGACTTATATTTAATAATACTAATGAAGAGCTATGCTCAAATCGAGCATGGCTTGGAGCTTAGTTCGCTATATTGCTTAGTTTTTATCATACTTAGATAAAAGAGGGTCGTTTCTAATAGTCCAAGATTCATTCTTCATTCAATCATTCTGTCATTATCATATTTATGAATGTAAACTAGTAAATGAAACCAATGTACTTCTTTTTTTTTAGGTTTGAGTTCGTGATGCAACGCATAATTAGTTACACTCGTATATAAAACTAAAAATACTGTTTTTTTGAGGTAGTACGTAATTGAGCACTTTATTGGACCGTTTTTAGGATGAGAAGCCAATCATTATTGTTTATAGGACATTATAGGTTATTTAGTACTTTTCACCTCCGAGGACAATAATGAATGTAAAAAAACTCCTAGGACGTAAAAGTAATTCATATATTGCCGCCATTACTGTAATGTAGCGTGTTCAAAAAACAATCTGTGTAAAAGCTTTATGAGGTTTCTTTAAAAACGTTTATTTTGTTTCTGTTTTTGTTCGTAGACTAATTTTTTTTCGTTCTTAAAAGTTGTTCTAATTGTCAATTTTTGTGTGTTTATTTGTAAAGCTTTTACATTTTTGAGTAAAAGTGTGAAGCTATGGATGAATGCAATGACGACGATAGTATGGAGTTAGTTGGACATTTGTTTTTTTTCAAGTAAGTATATAGCGCAGTTTATTTAATGAGTGCTACCTCAAAAAAAAATAGTGTATGCCATCCGGCTGAGAATGTCTTTATGTCTTGGCAATTTTTCCCGACTCGCTTCGCTCGTCGGTAAATCTAATTGCCGTGACATAAAGACACACTTCTCAGCCTTATGGCATAAATAACTATTATTCTCGTACTAATAATGTCACACAATAAAGTAATAAATATTACTTCTATATACGTGGAAAATTTATCCAAAGCCTCAAGTACTTGATGACGTTTAAGAACCTTAAACGTTAAGTTCATAAGTAATAATATTAAGTACGATAATTTCACTTTTTTAGAATTTCATCAAGTAAATTGAGTCATAATTTACATTAAACTTAAAGATTATACTGATATAAGTATTCATGTATTTGTGTAAGCATATTTATGTTAGTAATACCCCACAACAAGTTCTGTAATTACCATAACAATACGTCTACACTTAGGAATTACATTTATCCGCTCAAAATAATGTTTTTCCTATAAGAACATTTATTTCATATTTAAAAGTTTTAGCGAATTTCCTTAGGAAAGTGAGCTTAGGAGGTTGGGGTCATTAAGGGGGGGGGGACTCACTGATCAAGAATCATATTTTAACGAATAATGATAAAAAACATCTTAATTGCAAGTTTTTGCGAATTTAAGTTGGATTTAAATCGCATAAATCCTTTTCGGATAAATAAGAATAAGAATATGAATATGAATAAGAATGCTTTAGTTTATTTAAACATAAAAATTTACAGAAATAATAAATGACACAATATGTAATAAAGCCTCTACTCCAGGGTCAAGGAGACCGTTAGGAGGAGGCTTTCATTTTTTTTTTAATTGCCTTTCTAATTATTTATTAATACTTAATATCTGCATATATTATATATCATATATATATATATAATTATAATATATATATATATATATATATATATATATATATGTATATATTAATATATATATATATATATATATATATATATATATTATATATATATATATATATATATATATTATATATATATATATATTATATATAATATATATTATATATATATATATATATATATATATATATATAATATATATATATATATATATATATATATATATATATATATATATATATATAATATACATATATATGAATATACATATCCACGTTCATATGTATGTATTTCTAATTTCTAGCGGAGTTTTGTAAACATGCTATCTCTCGAATGAAATAATAATTTTAAATTAACTTTGGGGTGGACTCGAACCCTTTTGATAACCAGGTTGAAGTGACGTGATTAACCCGGTTTGCTGAGTCAGCAAAATAAAAAAATTCGTTAAAATTCAAATTTCCCCAGCTTGCGGACCTCCGCGCCAAAAATTTTGTTTTATCATTATTTTCAATTACATCTCATTTTGCTTTGTGTTTAATAAATTTTCCTTAATATTGGGGAAGTCTATAAAGTTTTTATTTTTATTTATATTTTTAAGGCGGCATAATTTATTTTAAGTAATTGTTTATTGTTATAGGCTTCATCACGTATAATCTCAAACAAAACAAGAATAATTTTAAATGCTTACAATTAACTGCCACACAATAATAAAGAACTAAACTGTTGCTTGACATGTTTATGACCTGATAATAAGAAAGATACAGTAGTGTTATCAGTATTCCCGGCCAGGGCTGGGAGTTAGTGACAGTTTTATAAATTAGAATGGTATGATACACTCCTTCCATGTTATTTACACTCATATATCATCGACACTCGGCTAAAATCAGTTGACAGCGCAGGAAAATAATGCGAGTGGGCCAATGAGGTTATTCCTGAATGTTAAACCACGACTTTAATTTCAAATCAAGCCAACCTTATTGGCTTCTCAACACTATTTTCTTTGTGCAGTCAACTGATTTTAGCCGTGTGTCTTACTGTATTAATAGTGTTATGAAGTGGAAGGTTACAAGAACCTTAAAGGTTACTTATTAGAGTTTGAACAAGTTTATCCTTCTCCCTATAAAATCTTACTTCATTATTATTTTTACTTTTCCTCATTTATACCGTAGTTATATTGGAAAAGTATTGTGTTTGCAAAGAAATCCGAAATCGGGATGAAACCGGAATTATCCGTTTCAGGTGTTTTAAAGGCCTCCTTTAAAACTTGTTTGTCTGTATGTGTGTGTATGTGTTATCATCGTAGCACCCAGTGCATTTATGCTATAGAGTTAAATTTTTTTACAAAAATCATTCTACCGCTGTAGTTGTGCTGCAGCGGTAGCACAACTATTTATTCTAAAATATTTCGTCATTCACCCACAATAATGACTCATTAAAATTCAAAATTTCGAAAAATCCTAACACGCGGAAAAATAATTCGAACGAATTGAGATTTGGCTCGAATGTTGCTATGTAACTGTATGCAAATATTTTTTATGACGTTATTAACCCGCAATAATAACTCAGCGAAAAATTCGAAAAAAACCATAAAACGTGGAAAAATAATGGGATCAGATTGAGATTTGGCACGCATGTGACTACGTATAAGCCGAATATATGTGCCAAGGTTAATCTCATTATCAGCATTACTTCATTTTTTATTAAATTACTTGTGTAAGTTTTTTAATAAACTGTAAAAATAGGAAAATGGTCCAATTGAGTTAAAATTGGGTTCAATTGTATATTATTACTTAATAAATATGTACACAAAGTTTCGTTTCAATACAGCAAGTACATCTACGAGTTTTGTTGGATCATAAAAATTAAGGAGCATTGAGCGTGCTCAGTGCTGTATGGTTGATCGCTGAGAATGAAACAGATGCTTACGTCATCTGAGGAGCGAAGCGAGTCTGAAGCAGGGTGGATGAGCGTAGCGAATCCGATGTAATGAGGAAAAGTTCCGAGGTACCCTGTACCCGATTTTTTTTATTTCTTTGTTTATAAGGAACAAGGAATGGTTTCGTAATTACATCGAACAAAGAATAAGAACAAGGTTCTTATGAAAACGGGACCTGATTCAAAACTAGATTTTAAAGTTATCATCCTACATTCCAAAAATGACCCAGACGTGAATTTAGCCCACTCCAAACAAGCGCCATAATTTAAAAGAAACGTTTTCTAACAAAAACGAAATTTCTTAACTTGTATAAACCTGCTCGAAAAAAAAGTTTTTTGCTCTAAAAGACAAAAATAATTTTTTAAAGTCATTCAAGTAACTCTTATTAATTAATCAAAATTATTAATTAATTAATAATATTTTGTAATTAATATAAAATATTTTCTTGCTTAGTTTCACGAAAACAACCTCGTTATGACTTCTTCCAAGGCTAGAAGGAAGTCGAACGTGTAACAGTTTTTAAAAACTGGACTACTTCATCATTTTTATAAAGTTAAGAAATCTACTGCAGGTTTGTAGTATACCTATAAATAATTTTTATTTAAATTCTTTTTTGGAATAAAAAAAAATATGACGGGCAGTTTAATATAATAAAAATATGTGTTCTTTTGTTGTTAATATCATATTCTAAAAAAAATATGTTCCATCCATTAAATTAGTACATTAGCTAAAATGTTCCAAAAAAGATTAATTTAATTAATGAATTAATAATTTAACACCTTAAAGTAATAATAAATCAATAATAAATTTTAATGAAATATTATGATGGATTAAGAAGTTTAAATTTACATAAATAATTATTATTTTTTATATTATTATGAGAAACTTATATTGGAATTAAGCTTCCGTTGGGCGGTGAGGATAAAAAAGGAATAAAAACTGGTTAGAAAAAAAGATAAATAAAAATGAACTTTGAAAGAAGTAGAATGAAAAAAGGGACTGAATTGGAGTTGACATGATGGAAGAGTTAACGGAACTGACTCTGGATAAAAATAATTTTAATTTTTTAAAAATAATAATTAAGTTTCATCATATTTACAGCTGTGATTTTAAATTATTAAATTGATTTTTTTTCGGTTTTCAATAGAATAATTAAACGAGATTTATAAAAATAATAAAAATTTGAAGTAAAAAAAATGATGACCAATAAAAAAATGAATATGAAAAAAAAAATTGTCGGCAAAAGATTAAAAAGAGAATAAAATAAAATTGAACAATTTGTATTTTTTAAATAAGAGTGGATTTTCGATCGCGAAGTATAAAAATTTAATAATATAAACTTGATTTTTAGAGGAAAAGGATGACGAAGACTAAATTTTTTTTAAAAAAGTAATAATAAAATAACTTCTCGCTTCTGAAAACTATTCTGACGTGAAAAAAAGTTATAAAAATATTTAAAAAAAGAAATAAAACAAAAATATAAATAATGGGAAGAGAAGGTGATGGAGTGATGTGGGTGAAGGAATAGACATGAATGATTCGATTAAACAAAGTGGAAAAAAATCGAGTGCGGTACAATAGATACGGGCATGCGCACTTGACTCTTTACTTTGTGGCGGGTGTTTTTGAAATGCATTCATCGTGTCAAAATTAATATCCGTTTAATATTTCTTCTTTACCTTTCTTTACACAGGTAGCCGTAGAGTCTGGGGTATCAGTGAGCTTTGCCGTAGTTAATTTGGTATTCAAAAAATTTATAAAAAGAAACATAAAAAATATGAAACTTTTCTTTTTTTTTTCTTTTGAATCATTAATATAATTTGTTATCTACCTTTACAAGATCTAATTTTGTTTTATATTATAATTTATTAGTCGTTATTTTTTTATGTTTTGTAACTGTTAATTTAATACAGTCCAATTAATTAATTTGTATTTTTCTTAATGTAATGTGTATAGCGCAGTATTTTTATTAAGATTTAGCGAATTTCCTAATGAAAAATGAATTATTTTATTAAATAATATTATTGAGAAGTAATAATAAAATATTAAGAAATATTCTCAATATTTATTCTTTAAAAATTGATTTATAATTACTCATGTATAAATTCAGTCGTTATCTCCTATATTTAGATTTCCTATCTGGTTATCTATCTCTGGATCTTATATTCTATTCGTCTTTAGATCTCATATTATTTTATATTTGTCTTTACATCTGCATTCTATTTCTATCTTTCTCCAACTCGTATATATTCTATAATTCTATATCAACCTCTGGATCTCATATTCTATTTTTATCTGTCTCTCTATAGATCTCATATTCCATATCTATCTCTAGATCTCATATTCTATTTCTATCTGTCTCTAGATCACATAGTCTATATCTATCTATAGATCTCATATTCTATTTTTATCTGTCTCTCTATAGATCTCATATTCCATATCTATCTCTAGATCTCATATTCTATTTCTATCTGTCTCTAGATCACTAGTCTATATCTATCTATAGATCTCATATTCTATTTCTATCTGTCTCTAGATCACAGAGTCTATATCTATCTATAGATCTCATATTCTATTTTTGTCTCTAGATTGTTATATTCTATATCTATCTGTCTCTAGATTGTTATATTCTATATCTATCTATCTCCAGATATCATATTCTACATCTATCTGCTCTAATCTCATATTTCTTTCTATTTTCTCTCTCAGATCTCATATTCCATTTCTATCTATCTCCAGATCTCATATTCTATTTCTATCGTCTCCAGATCTCATATCTATTTCTATCTGTCTCCAGATATATTTTATATCTATCTGTCTCCAGTGTCTCCAGATCTCATATTCTATTTCTATCTGTCTCCAGATCTCATATTTTATATCTATCTGTCTCCAGATCTCATATTCTATCTATCTGTCTCCAGATCTCATATTTTATATCTATCTGTCTCCAGATCTCATATTCTATTTCTATCTGTCTCCAGATCTCAATATTTTATATCTATCTCTTTCAGATCTCATATTCTATTTCTATCTGTCTCCAGATCTCAATATTTTATATCTATCTGTCTTCAGATCTCATATTCTTACATCTGTCTGGATTTAGATCTCATATTCTATGTTTATCTGTCTCTTAATATCATATTCTATGTCTTATGTCCATGTCAGATTTTAGTTTATTTCAACTTTGCTAGCAAGTCCTGATTAATTTAATATAAGACAGCCAGGGTGGCTGGCTAACTTCCCTCTAGGGAAGTTAGTATAAGATAGCCAGCTCCCCTCCCCCTGGGGAAGTTTAAATATAAGATAGCCAGCTCCCCTTCCCCTGGGGAAGTTAGTATAAGATAGCCTGCTCCCCTCCCCCTGGGGAAGTTAGTATAAGGCCGAAAATAGTCTGTGATTTATCTTAGGATTTACAATGTATTTATACAACCTTTAATTTAATAATTGTGAAAAGTAATTGCTATTATTTTCAAATCATGTAAACTCAAGAAGCTTTTTATCGAATTCAGAAAACCGCAAGTACAGACAGCATGGTCAAAACCGCTCAGGAGATTTTAGTTAGCGCAGTATAACTGTGCTTGAAACAGTCAGGAAATGTAACAGAACAAGCAAAATATTATGTTACACTTGGGAACTGTTCCATCATTCGACATTCGTCGTTATTGATGGCTCGACGTAATGTCATGTCCAACTGTGTTTCAATAAGTCTAAGAAAAACGCCGACATAGCCTGAGCTTAATTTACCCTTTTCTTGTGAATTCCATAAATATTGACGAATGTCAGATGATGGATATAGCCCAGATATATCCTGGCATTTTAGTTTTTTTTACGTTTCGAATGTGTCAGCTAGACATGTTTAGCAAAACTTTGCCGTATCAAATGATAAATTTTAGTTACCGATTAAAGGCGGTTCCCTGGATGGAAATGTAAGGGCAAGATGAGGAGCTATATCTGTCTATCTTACTACCAAGTATAAGAATCTCTCAACTCGAACCATGACAATTTTAATCTGTTATATTCAGCAAATTGAGCTTTCACAAATATTTAAATTTAAACATGCATTATTGTTTCAATCGCAAATAGTTCAGATGTGTCTTCATTTAATACAATGTCTAGAAAGTCTGGTTCACTAAGAACTGAAAAAATCAGGAAGGAAGCATCAGGATTGTTTAGAAAACAAAATTTGGCTTAATTTTGATAAAAACTGTGATAGTTATTATTATATAAGAGTCACCCGTGGTGTAGTGGTTAAGGTACGCGGCCAATACACAGAATAAATGGACTTTAAACTACCGAGTTTATTTAGTCATGGGTTCAATCCCAGCACGGGCCTCTAGGATTATTATGTGAGGGATAAAAATTCTGCGTACCACGTCCTTTAGAAGGGACGTAAACCCGGTGGTCTCGAGCCTGTGCGTTGTCAGGTACTCGTTAAAGATCCCTTACCCTAAATGAAACTAGGTATGGGCAAAATTTAGGACCCTCACTGTAGATTCATTATAATACTATACTGTTTCTGCCTTGTAGTTTAAAGTGTATGGAGGTTTGGTTTAACAGCGAGAGCACGTGTTGTTCCCAGTTTTCACTTTACTATAAGAGTCAGTGAAAGTATCTATGATTGCTTGAAAAAGCATGAGAGGAACTATAGAAATTCACGGCTCTTCTGTGTAGATTAGATGAAATATACCTACACTTGAAATTAAAAGGAGTAGAACACTATCTTAGGGAGCTGGCAAAAAGGGCCCAACAACGTTGCCTACTTGCCTGGTAGTTACTACCTCTCCCCCCATATTACTACTATTATTATATTTTTTTTTATTATTAGATACATTTATTTTTTCACAGATTTTTAGGGACAATATAATATTTCGGATAACACTGTACTTCAGTGCTCTTACGTTGGTTGTTGAGAACAGTTATTAATGTTGTAGATTATTTTTTTTATTTGCTCTACATTTTTAAGGAGTTATAATAATTGTTCATTTGATAATCTCATGTAGCTATTCTTTGTTAATTAAAATGCGACTTATTAGTGCAATATTATTTTAAATTATGAAATGTCATTGTGTAATATTATGTATGTTAATTGGTTTTCAAAGCGATTATAATTAGTTAATTAGTTGTTTATTAGAATGTATTTCGACCTTCGTGAACCCATTATTATGAATGTTTAAAGTACCCGATGCATTGACTAAAAGATATAGGTTTTCCAGTGGGAACCGCTTTTCCTGTCTGCTTTATAAAGCGAATCTGACACTGAAGATACGACAGTGGAAACGTAATGACCACCTTGACATGATCACCGCTGGAAAAGCTAAATTTAAGCCAATAAAAGCGTTGGCCGTGATCATATAAGCATTCGCTTTCGGCAACAGAGGTCCGTGGTTCCCAGCCCGGGGTATGCTCTAAGATTATATGAATAGTATTTGTATTGAAAAGATTTCGCCAACTTTAATAACTTGTTGAGACTACTAAAAGTGACCCACGTGTGGTGGTTCCCGCTAAATGAATACACTGATGGGCTAAAAAGCCCTTAAACGGGCATTTTATTTTTTTAATGTTTAACCGTGGAAGCCAACGCAATATTGACATAGATAAATAATATATGACCTGGTAATATAAATTTACGGTCTGCCTCCGTGGCCGTGATCGTATAGGCGTTCGATTTCGGCACCGGAGGTCCGGGGTTCGCAGCCCGGGCTATACTCTAAGATTTTATGAATATTATTTGTATTAAAAAGATTTCGCCAACTTTAATTAATTCTTAGAGTGTAGTAGATGCAACCCACCTGAGGTGGTTCCCGCAGGGTGAATACCCTGATGGGCCGAAAGGCCCCAAAACGAGCATTTTATTTAATTATTTTTTTAAATATAAATTTACTATAGTGGCAAGTGGCAAAGAAATGACAAAGTCAAGATCGAAATAAAAACATTTTGTGGGTAATTGAAGAATCAGCTACCGTCAATACTTGCAGTTGCCAACAGCAAATGTTAAATGGGCAATTATTCCCGACAAAATAGGTGTCTTGTACAAAAATGTGCAAGAATCAAAACGTCAAGTATTCACCCGTAAAACCCAATAATCCTAATATAATTATTTCCTTCTAATTTACTTTACTTTTTACTTTTCCTCATTTATACCGTAGGTATATAGGAAAAGTATTGTGTTAGTAAAAAAATCTGAAACCGAGATGAAACCGGAATTATCCGTTTTAGGCGTTTTTAATGCCTCCTGAGTGGTTTTCGCAAAGTTGTCTGTCTATATATGTGTGTGTGTGTGTGTTATCATCATAGTGCCAAGTGTATTTACGTTGGACAGTTGAAATTTTGTACAAAAATAAGTCTACCGCTGTAGTTGTGCTTATCGGAAAATATCTTTTATGACGTCATAAACCCGCAATAATGACTCAGCATAAATTTCGAAAAATCATAAAACACGGAAAAATGATGCGATACGATTAAAATTTGACACGGTTGTAGTTATGAATGAGACTAACATATATGCTAAGTTTCATCTCATTATCAGCATTATTTCAATGATTTGTATACTTTTTTTTAAACAAAATAATAATGCAATCGAGTTAACATTTGGTACAAGTGTACCACTTGACGTAATAAATAAATGTACCGTTTCGATATAATTCAAGTCTATCTATGATTTTTGGTGGATCATAAAAGTTAAGTAGCATCGAGCATGTTCAGTGCCTGGGTAAATGACCACTGGGAATGAAACCAATGTATTTACTATACATTTGAGAATGAGCGTAGCGAAGCCGATGTCATGAGGAAAACTTCCGAGGTACCCCGTACCTGACTTTTTTTCTGCAATTTGTTTTTGCATAGGACGTCTGAAGTTTACTACATCACACAAGTACCCCAAGCTTCATAAATTTATCTCCAAGGGTTCACAATTTAAGAGGGAGGGGACTTATCTCATAGATGTACTTTTCTTTGAAAATTCACTGAAATACTTGTATTATTATACATATAGTTAATGGCTGAAGAATTGCGAGTCTTAATGCACAGCGAGTCTTAATGCCTTAATGTCTTAATGCCTGTCTTAATGCGAGTCTTAATGCACAGCGAGTCTTAATGCCTTAATGTCTTAATGCCTGGTCAAGTCTTAATGCACAGCGATCTTAATGCTTAAATGTCTTAATGCCGAGTCTTAATGCACAGCGAGTCTTAATGCACAGCGAGTCTTAATGCCTAAACAGAATACAGAACCTCTGATGTGTTCAGTGCACTTTCTATACGTCATGATTTATTAAACCAACAGACTAAAAGAATTCAAATAAAAAATGTTTTATGTTTCTTTAATAACTCGATGTACATTTAGCACAAGTTAATTAATAAAATGATAAAAATAACAGTTAAACACAAAAAAAATATTATTTATTATGGGAAAAAGACTGACATTAACGAGAATATTACAAAATATATAATAAACATAAAATAACAACTGTTATTCACGACATTAACAACGTATTGTTACAAGTATATAAAATAAACTGACACACACACACACACATATATATATATATATAATATATATATATATATATATATATATATATATATATATATATATATATATATATATATATATATATATATATATATATATATATATATATATATATATATATATATATATAGATATATATATATATATTATATATATATATATATATATATATATATATATATATATATATATATCGGCATCGTGTTCCACTAGTAGGTCACTCCATGTTTTTCTCGCTCGGAAACTTAACAAAGATATGCAGTCTTTGGGAATGGTTTTTATTTAAAAAACACTTTTCAGGGGAAATTCAATTTTGGGGTTGTGTTGCGGGTTTCTCTCACTTGTTAAAACTTGAAAAAACACAAATGTCATGGGGTTTTTTTTTGTCAATTTTCATGGCTAATTTCTTTTTAACTTCAAGACTAATCGGACCCATTATTCATGAAGTTAAAAATCTTTGTATCGAATCTTCATCTAAACATAATATTTAATGCCCTCTTAGTATGGCGTACGCTATTTTATTTCTTAAAGCTTTGCTTAATAACCATTTTTTTATCCGGTTTTATTGTTTCCAAGTTACGTTGAAGTGTAGAAACATACCTCATATTTTCAAAAATAATTAAACGAAAAGTCTTTCCATAAAATAAAAAACTTTATTGGTAAAGCGCTTTCAACCTAGCTAGAGGCCATCATCAGTGCAAAACCGTTGAAGAAATAAAAAGGAAGATGAGTGAGTCTATAATTTAGCTTTAGATATTAGATTCAGACTCATGTCTGAATCTAATATCTAAAGCTAAATCATAGACTATAGAAGAAAGCGCTTTGCCAATAAAGTTTTTATTTTGTGGAGAGACTTTTCATTTAATTATTTATGATGAACTCCATTCACGCTCATTCTAAAGATGTCATATTTTCAAGATATGATATTTTTTTCATAATAACAAACTCATCAGCTTATGAGAATGCAATTTCGACTCAACTATCCTTCATCAGCCACCTCCGCGGTCTAGGTCGTTAAGGCGTCAGTTATTAAACTCACCTTCGACACCACGGAGGTCTGGAGTTCGCATCCCAGGTTACGCTCTCAGTTTATATTAGATTATTTTTAAATAACATATCGCCAACTTTAGATTACACTTTGAGCGTAACGTTTGCCACAACCACTAGAAGTAGTTCCCGCAAGGTTTATCCCTGATGAGCCGCCAGGCTCTAAACGGGTATTATTATTATTATATTATCCTTCTTATACTTTATATTTTATATATAAAGTATAATTTTATACTTTATATATTTTACTTTATATTATACTTATTATCCTTATAGTTATTTCCCTTTTCACTCTCCCTTGGTTCAGTCTTTTATTTATCTCTTGCTTCTACTACGTCTTTCTACTGCTCTTTTCGATTCTTACTCTTCACCAACTTTATTTTAATTTTAACACAGAACTGTGCAATAAAGAGGTGATGGAGATGTTTTCAGTAGTTTTTTATTAGCTTTTTTACTTTCTGACTATGACTCTTTTTAAGAGGTCTACTTTTTCTCAATTGTTTGATAATGGCTTCATAGCCGAAACGTCACATTAATCGTAGTTTTTTTTTTATTACCACCCTATAGGACACAACCTCATCTTAAATCTTATATTATTAATTATCCTTCATCAACTATGAACAAAAATTAATTTTTACTTTATGAGACTATTTAACACAGCAAATACATTAAAACTTGCATTAATACTAGAACACTATTTAATGCTGTTAAGAAATCTCTGTTTTTGTCCGTAACAGAAATTGCTGATTAATAAATGTCTTGATTAAATAAATAAAATATATATTTATAATTATTTGTATTTATTGCAAAACATGATAAATGATGCTTAAGTTATTAAGCAATAAAGCAATTAAGATTATATTAATTAAACATTAAAAGTTGTTTAAAACTTATTAATTTCTAGTTTATGAATTCATTAATAATTATTTTTTTCTGCGTTAGCAATAAAAACGTATTTGCGTGTCAGCGAGAAATTCATCAAGGAAAACAAATTAAGAAGGCTTTATATGAAATAAGACAAATTACTTGTGTTATTGTTAACTTCATTTTAACATTTTTATTAAAGAAGTTTAAATAATGAAGGATTATGAATAAAATTATAAAATAAGCTTCACAGTAACGCACTTAGCGAATTAGAAGAAAAAGTATGAAATTATTAAGTTAATAGAAGAAAGGATAAGTTGACTGTAATGGTAAAATAAGTTGTAAGCTTTAAAGTAGATAAGAATTATTAATGTAAGAATATTAAGGACTTTTTGCAGGAATAGTGTTTGTAAATAGTATGAAAAAAAGGGAAAAGAATATAATATAAAAAATATATGTAAAAGAAAATAAAATAACGAGTTGTAAAATAAAAATAACAAGTTAGTGTACAAGATAAGATTAATGTAAAATTTTTTTAGGAATAATGAAACAATGTTTAGTACTAACTAACAAATTAAATGAAAATATGAATAAAAATATAAAATATAAATTATATGAATAAAAATAATCGGGTAGGGGGTACCTCGGAACTATTCCTCATAACTTCGGATTCGCTACGCTCGTCCTCTTTATTCCGGACTCGTTTCGCTCGTCCTCCCTACTCCAGACTCGCTTCGCTTGTCCTCAGAATATAAAATTTGCTAAATTTATATTGCAACGCGTCGTCTGAATCGCTTCGCTTGTCCTTAGATAGTAGTTACAATAGTTCTATTCCTAGCGGTCACCTATCCTGGTACTGACTTCGCTCAATACTCCTCAACTTTTATGATTCAACAAAAACCATTGATATACTTGATTCCTAAATACTTGATTATTTAAAAGATAATTAGTATATAAATAAAAGAGGAAGTAAGTCTCTTCACAAAAATATATTTCTTTATAACAAAGCGCTTTCAACCTAACAAGAGGTCATCATCAGTGCTAGCCGTTGAATAAAGAAGAGGGTGATAGATGAGTTTTATAGATCAGATATAAAATATAGACACAACGGCTAGCACTGATGATGGCCTCTTGTTAGGTTGAAAGCGCTTTGCTATAAAGAAATATATTTTTGTAGAGAGACTTCTTCCTCTTTTATTAAGATGAACTCCATTAACGCTCACTTTAGTTCTTCTTTCATAATTAGTATACTTATTTATTACGTAAAGAAATACACTTGTACTAAATTTCAACTTAATTGGATTTTTTTAATTTTTTAAAAATTGTATATATGTCATTCGATAATAATTGAGGTAATGCTGATAACGTGTTGAAACTTGGTCATATATTTTTCTTATGTATGATTACATACGTTCTAAAGCTGAACTAGATCAAAACATTTTCCGCGTTTTATGAATTTTGAAAAATTTTTGTTGAGTCATTAATGATGGTTAATGACGTCATAAAAGAATGTTTTCCACAACTAGCACAACTAGACCTAAAGATTGATATTTGTACTTAGTTTTACTTTCTAGCGTAGGTACGCTGACAGCTACGATGATAGCAGACACACACAGACAATCAACTTTGTGAAAACCACTTAAGAGGTCCTAAAACACATGAAACTGATAATTCCGGTTACATCCCGGTTCCAGAAATGTATTGTGCAAACAATACATTTTCTGTATACCCACGGTATGTGGAATGTGGAAAAATAAGAATAATGAAGACATGCATAGCTGTACTAAGTAATAAAATAGTTGTAATTTAATGTCAGAATAGCTAAATAATTAAAAATTATAATTTTAGCAAATATACGATTCTTTAACTAGCAGTTGGAATTTTCTTTAAGTTCTGAATCCACGTATTACCATAAATTTATGAATCCATAATTTAACGCTCGCTTCTAACCATGCTCTCAAAGATAAATTAATAAAAAACATTTAATAAGAAAATGAAAGAAATATTTATAATAAAATAAAATTTAATAATTAAGACGAAATATTTATTTATTTATATTACTGATGTCCTTTATTTTAATCGAAGAATCAGCTACCCTCGATACTTGCTGTTGGATATGAATATCCCTGGACCGGTTTCGGCATAACGCCATCATCAGCAGGCGGGGCAACACTCGAGCTCTCAACTAATAAAGTTATATCAGTGATTAACTTCTAGTCTTAACGAGCACTGTCTTCATAGGGCTTGTCGTGCTCATTGAGACTAGAAGTTATTCACTGATATAACTTTATTAGTTGAGAGCTCGAGTGTTGCC
The DNA here is from genome assembly GCA_018340805.1 of Microvelia longipes. Lineage (NCBI taxonomy): Eukaryota > Metazoa > Arthropoda > Insecta > Hemiptera > Veliidae > Microvelia > Microvelia longipes. Next base: position 55,055,956 of record JACMZG010001863.1, read on the forward strand.
CCGCCTGCTGATGATGGCGTTATGCCGAAACCGGTCCAGGGATATTCATATCCAACAGCAAGAATCGACATTAGCTGATTTTTCGATTGCTTCTTCAACTTGCGGTTAATACAACATTTTTAAGTCCTTTATTTTTTTTTTAAGGTTAATAATTAAGGACGAAGTTGTCAATTGAGAACTCGGTACATATCATTTATTAAAGTAAATTATACTATACTTTTAATATAATAACTATTTAACTATAAGTTTTTATTTTTTTTTATTTATTATTTGAAAGTATATACAATAAAAAAATCTTTTGAATGATTAGCATAATTTTATTTTCACCATTTTCTTTATTAATATTTTATTATACTATTTTATTTAATATTTATTTTATTTCTTTGATCGATCATGAAATGGAATCAATCAAACGTCCTTTTTATGTAAAATGTTGCGAATTAAAGATTTTATTTATGAAAATTGAAATGAATTTAATTTACTGGCGTGGTATAAAATTTAAAGTCGATATGATATAAATGTTAAAAGTCGAGGATTCTGACATGTTTACGAACAAGTTGACATTTTAATTCTAATGAAGGTGTTTATAGTTCTGATTGTATAACTTCGATCACGTGTTAGTTATCATAAGTCGAAAGTATATCATTTGTGCGGCAAAAAGAACAAACCATTTGGTCCATTTTGTTCTCGTAAGCCTATACTTTAGTTTACCGCTATTTTAAAACGGAATCATCAAAATGAAAAATAATCATATGGGGTTATATATATATCGTATGGGGTTCCTCGGACCTTTCGCAACCTCCTTGGATTCGTTTCGCTTGTGTTTAGAATATAGAAATCACAAAACTTATACTGCAACGCGTCTCCGGACTTGCTTCGCTTGTCCTCAGAGTAAATACGCGTTCGCTTTATCCTCAAGCGGTCACCTATCTCTCAATACTCCTTAACTTTTATAATCCTACAAATAGTGTATTAGAACGAAACGTAGTATACTTATTTATAAAGAAAAGAGAAACGCTTTTACTAAATATCAACTCAATTGGGAGTTTCAATTTCGATTTTAACAATTTTTTAAAAAAAAAAACTTGTACAATTCATTCGATAAAAATTGGACTAATGCTGATAATGAGATGATACTTAACGTATATGATGGTCTTATATATATGACTAAATGGATCGAAACAATTTGCCGCATTGTATGAATTTTTGAAATCAGTCATTTTTTCAGGTGACGTGATGCTTTTTTTTTAAACGTATTCATGTTATTCGATAAATATCAAATTCAATTATACCTACGGTATAAATGAGAAAATAAAAAAAACATTATAATGGAAAATAAATACTCTCCACTTATTTTGTACGTTCACACACACTCTAGATCCGCGGATCGTATAGAATACGATCTCTCAATACGGTTATTTAAGCTGTATGAACCATGCGGAGGAGATCCGATCGCATACGCTAGAACTAGGTAGATGAAATTTAAATGGATCCCCCGATACGCTGTCTTTTTGTGTGTGTACCTTTAGAGACAATCGTATTTAACGGATAACCTTCTCGTTCGGATAACTTTTATTTCACTTCTATATTACCGTTTTTGATCAAATAACTTTTGGAATATTATTTTTGTTATATGATTTATTTGCAAATAAATCACAATTTAATTTAATATATTATTTGTTTTAAACTTTCTTATAACCTAAAGTGAACCTTCACTATAAAATACGCTATGTTTTGGCGGGATCATTTATCACGTAATCTCACTCGATCGACTTAACAAATACGGTGTAAGAACCGTGAAGTTAGTTGACCCTATTCTGTACGATCCGCGGATCTAGAGTGTGTTTGAACGTACTGATTGTCGAGGTGTTTCTTTCTCTTTGTTTAGGTACATAATTTGATTATGAAAGATTGTTAAAAAAATAATGATTAATTAATAATCGATAACTAAAAGTTATTGATAAAAGAAATTTAATAAAATTCATTAAAGCGTCAATAATTAGGAAAACTATACGTGTTTTTAAGGACTTGCTTTGCTCGTCCTCAGAAGCATTGTGGCATGTATTTCACGGATTGTATATTTTAAAGACGAGCGAAGCGATTCCGGAGTAGGGAGGATGAGCGTAGCGAATCCGATATGTTGAGGAAAAGTTCCGAGGTACCCTATGCCCGATTTTTTACCGCTGTTTTGGAGGACCAGTGCTAGTAGTGTGTCTAAGGTAGATGAGGAGTGAAAATGGCAATCTAGCCCTATAGCTTTCTTTATATTATCTGTGATGTTTTTATTAAATTATAAAGGTTTGTTTTTTAAATTTATTTGCCGTGAATACGGAATTCTTCTTATCCTTAATACATAGCTTGCGTTTTGCGCCTTCTGCTCTAATAAGCTTCTTTAGAGCTTATTAGATTATTTGCTTATTAGGTTCCATAACCTTGCTAGGGAAGGTAAGTTTGTCTTTATTTCTCTACCGCATTACGTTTATTGGGTCAGGGAAGTTCATTTATCAGCTCCTGCTGGTACAAAAACAGAAACAACAAGTTGTTTCTTTTTATGTACCAGCAGGAGCGGACAAATGAACTTCCCAAAAACTCATAAAAGAACACGCGTTAACTAATAACGCGTGTTCTTTTATGAGTTTTTGGAGCAGGGTGTTAGTCCTTTACCTCGAAGCATTTTTAATAGTTACAGATAAAAATGATTAGCTAATATTCTAAGAAAAGTTTTAAACTGGTGATCTAAATCTCAGAAACTATATAGTTACTAACAATGGCTACTTCACTAAAGTCCCTTCCCATGTATGTGTTCTCTAAAATGTATGACATTTTATGTTTCTATTCCTCTTTAAACACATCTCTTAAGTATTTCCGACTCACAGCGCCGCAAATGATGTAAAAGTAAATATTAGTTTTATAACTCTGTTCTTAGAAAAAAGTAAATCTTTATACATTTTTTAAACTAATCTTTGGTTAACTGTTTTATGTTTAAGAAGACAGGGGGAAGTGTTGAATAAAATGTATAACATCGGAAATAATGTATTTGCAATTCTTAAAGAAACATTTGAACCGAGGACCGATAGCTCAGTAGGAGAGTGCTCGCTTTACGATCTAAAGGTTGAGAGTTCAATTCTAGTCGGGAGAGGATATTATATAAGGTTATATAACTTGTACCATTATATCTCAGGAGGTCTTGAATTCAAGCTTAGCCAACGCAGTCTAGGTGTTGCGTGGTTCCCTTTTGCTGTTTCGCGAATGCGGAGTTGGATTTCCACGTTTCTGATGTCTCCAGCTCTTGTAAAGACTATGTTCCAATCGGTTGAAGGATAGATGGTCCTACGATTAACGTAAGTGATGAAGAATGCTGGTTCTCTTCTAGAGACCGCCTCCTAGTAATCTGCGGAACTTTAGAGAGTGAGTATAATAGGGAACAGGTAGAACTTGTTGCAGATGAGTTAGATTGAACTAATGAGGAACAGGTGAGACAGGTAGAACTTGTTGCAGATGAGTTAGATGGAACTAATGAGGAACAGGTGAGACAGGTAGAACTTGTTGCAGATGAGTTAGATGGAACTAATGTGGAACAGATGAGACAGGTAGAACTAGTAGCAGATGAGTTAGTTGGAACTAATGAGATCAGAGTAGCTTGTGGGACTATAGAGAGAGTAAACTAAACTAACTGTGAGTTGGTCATAACTGCATTCCCATGAAGGAGAGGGTAGAAGTTCTGAGGGGTTCCCTGGTTGCAATGTTTGCATAATCACTCAGAGACATTCAGAAGAGTGGACACGCTGTAATAAAAATGACCCTAAAATTTCAAGTGTATAAAAATAACAACTTCGTTGGAGTCAATAATCTTGAATGATAAACTTTCTGGAATTGGAAAGATAATTATAAAAAATGTCTTGACTTTCTTAATTAGAATTCTTCCTAACTAACAAAATGCCATCGTATATGTTTTTGGCTTTTTAAAAGTCTTAACTTTTTTTAAAAAAAAATATTTTTTGTTAAAATAAAAAATATTTAGTTATAGGTTTTATTTCTTAAAAGTTATGATTTTTCTTATGAACCAACTTATAAATAAAAAAATCATAAATAAACTTATAAATCATATTAAAGAAAAGATATTGGAATGAAGAAGCTTCCAAGGATTAAGAATGCGTAAGAACCGGGGAATACAGAAGCTGAGTCTGACATGAGGAGAGGACGTAAGACCCTGACGAGAGCAACAATGGGACCTTGTTGTGTTCTCAGGATTTATAGCTCGTTGCGAAAATATTCCTCCTCTAACAAATCATTTTACGAGGCCGAATGTTTTTCATAATGATCATAGTTATGTGGTTTTTGTTTGTAATGAATTATATAAGTTTTGGAGTTCTAGTTAATGATTTATGGTAATTTATAAGGACGACTAGTAGTATACTATATTTATGAGTACAGAATAAATAGATAATAAGATTTTTATGTAATTTTACTTACATTCGAATTAAATACCAATAAAGGAAGGGAGATTACATCGTATAGAAATAATTATATGTGTAGAAGATACACTATCTACTGAAATGCCTTAATAAAAGTAGAAATTTTTTTTATGTGTGACAGACAATGGCGTAGCCAGGGGGGGCTGAGGGGGCTTCAGCCCCCCCCCCCAAAGTTTTACATAACCTAAACCCGCAATAAATATGTGAAAAAATATAACCTATAAAAAATATATAAAAATAATAAATTACATAACATATATTTTTTAACAGTAAACTTATAATATAATTTTTTTTTTTTTTTAATTATAATGAAAAAACAAAAGATGAGTCTCCTCAAGGCAAATGCCAGAGGGAGGAGGCTGCCTGTAAACCTTTGCATAGGTTTTATTTGCAACACATTTATTATTGTTTTCTAAACCTTATAACAATAGATAGATTATACAGACAAAAAAAATGTATATTATATATAAAAAATATAGAACTCTGTACCTAACATAATTGCTAATAGTTAGAGATAAGGTATTTAAGATTTGATTAAATGTAATTATTTAGTAGGCTTTTAGCGTGGGGTCGTGGTAGATCGTATCCGTAAAGTGTAAAAGTTTTCATTTCATAATATATATACAATATATATAAAAAATAATAATAAATATAATATATATATATAATTATATAATTATATATATATATATATAATATATATATAATATATATATATATATATATATTATATATATATATATATTATATATATATATATAATATATTATATATATATATATATAATATATATATATATATTTATATATATATATTATATATAAATATATATATATGTTTATATATATTATATAATATTATATATTATATATATATATATATATATATATATATATATATATATATATATATATATGTTTATATATATAAATATATATTAGTTATATATATATAATATATATATATATATATATATATATATATATAATATATATATATATATATATATATATATATATATATATATATATATATTATTATATATTTACATATACAATTTTTAACATTCAGCCCCTCCCGAAATTAAATCCTGGCTATGCCACTGGTGACAGATACAATCCAATAATTATTGTGAAAGATATTTTATCTACAGGAATGCCCCAATATGGAAGATGTTTACTTTTCCACATTTAAACCGTAGTTATATTAGAAAAGTATTGTGTTTGCAAAAATAATGGAAACGTGGATGTCACCGGAGTTATCTGTTTCCGCAGTGTTTTTTTTAAGACCTCCTAGTAATTTTCTCAAAGTTTTCTGTATGTGTGTGTGTGTGTGTTAACATCTATTCTCCTAGTGTATTTATGCTAGAAAGTTGAAACTTGTTACCAAATTAATCTTTAGATCTAGTTGTGTATCCTAGAAACATTTTTATCATGATGTCATTCATCCGTTATAATGACTGACAGCATTTCGAAAATTCGTCTAACGAAAAAACATTTATCAATCGGTTTGAGATTTGGCGTGCATGTAATCATATATAAGACCAACGTATGCGCCAAGTTTCATCTCATTATCAGCATTAGCTTAATTTTTAACGATTGACTTGAATATGTTTTTTTTAAATTGCAAAAACTCGGAAAATAACCCAATTGAACTAAAATTTGGTACGAGTGTATCTCTTGATATTTTTTTATTTACGTAATAAAAAAAAGTGTACTGAGTTTTGTGGTGTCTATGCGTCAAGAACGTATAGAATGACGTTTCCTGTATCTATGGTTTTGTTGAATCATAAAAGTTGAGGAGGATTGAGTGAGGTTAGTGCCTGGATGGGTGACCGCTGGGAATAAGACTAATGTAATTACTATCTGAGGACAAGCTAAGTGAGTCCAAAGACGTGTTGCATTATAAATTTGGCAAGTTGTTCGTTCTGAGAACGAGCGAAGCGAGTCCGAAGACGTGTTGCAATATAAATTTGACGAGTTGTTCGTTCTAAAAACGAGCGAAGCGAGTCCGAAGACATGTTGCAATATAAATTTGACGAGTTGTTCATTCTGAGAACGAGCGAAGCGAGTCCGAAGACGTGTTGCAATATAAATTTGACGAGTTGTTCATTCTGAGAACGAGCGAAGCGAGTCCGAAGACGTGTTCCAATATAAATTTGACGAGTTTTTCATTCTGAGAACGAGCGAAGCGAGTCTGAAGACGTGTTGCAATATAAATTTGACGAGTTGTTCATTCTGAGAACGAGCGAAGCGAGTCCGAAGACGTGTTGCAATATAAATTGACGAGTTGTTCGTTCTAAAACGAGCGAAGCGAGTCCGAAGACGTGTTGCAATATAAATTGACGAGTTGTTCATTCTGAGAAACGAGCGAAGCGATCCGAAGACGTGTTGCAATATAAATTTGACGAGGTTTGACTTGACGAGTTGTTCATTCTGAGAACGAGCGAAGCGAGTCCGAAGACGTGTTGCAATATAAATTTGACGAGTTGTTCATTCTGAGAACGAGCGAAGCGAGTCCGAAGACGTGTAGCAATATAAATTTGACGAGTTGTTCGTTCTAAAAACGAGCGAAGCGAGTCCGAAGACGTGTTGCAATATAAATTTGACGAGTTGTTCGTTCTAAAACGAGCGAAGCGAGTCGAAGACGTGTTGCAATATAAATTTGACGAGTTGTTCGTTTCTAAAAACGAGCGAAGCGAGTCCGAAGACGTGTTGCAATATAAATTTGACGAGTTGTTCATTCTGAGAACGAGCGAAGTGAGTCCGTTGCAATATAAATTTGACGAGTTGTTCGTTCTAAAAACGAGCGAAGCGAGTCCGAAGACGTGTTGCAATATAAATTTGACGAGTTGTTCATTCTGAGAACGAGCGAAGCGAGTCCGAAGACGTGTTGCAATATAAATTTGGCGAGTTGTTTATTATGAGAACGAGCGAAGCGAGTCCGAAGACGTGTTCCAATATAAATTTGACGAGTTCATTCTGAGAACGAGCGAAGCGAGTCCGAAGACGTGTTGCAATATAAATTTGACAAGTTGTTCATTCTGAGAACGAACGAAGCGAGTCCGAAGACGTGTAGCAATATAAATTTGACGAGTTGTTCATTCTGAGAACGAGCGAAGCGAGTCCGAAGTTGGTAGGATGAGCGTTGCGGATCCGATGTGGTGTTAAAAAGTTCCGAGGAACCCCCTTACCCGATTTTTTTTAAATATTGCACTGTTCATGATGCAATTGATCATCGCAGTGCATAATCGTCATTGTCAACAAAAAAATGATATTTGTAAATAAATATCCATACTTGATTATGCAACACTGCATTACACCGCAAACCTCTTGACTACTAATAACACGTTTGTATTTAAAAATAAATTAAAACATTTCAAATAATAAATATAATTACATACTTTTCGAAAAATAATCAAAACTATTACAAAGGTGCTTTAAACTTGACATTACTGGTCTCTCTAATAGAATGAAAATTCACAGCTTAACGTATGTCGATGCTTAGCTGCAATACAATTTTTTTCAAATCGTTTTCAAACCAGGTATGAGTAAGGTTTTAAAAAAACAGAATTACATTTGCATTTTATAAAGATGCTTTGTACACTGTGTCTTTTGCATTTGAGGATGTACTTAAATGTAATTTTTTTAAATATGTAAAAAAAGTACACTATAATTATTAAATATTGTTTAAATTTAACCTACTGACGTGCTACCTTTACCAACTTAGATAACTGTCCAATTTTGATTTTTTCCATTTGTTTAATTTCAATTTATTGCTTTTAAAAGTTTTGGTCTTAATTTTTTGTCATGCTAATAGTCTCAAATTAAACACATATGTCTTTTATCACAAAAAAAATAATTGTTTATATCGTTTTATTACTAATTGCTTGTTTATTAATCTATCAGCGTTATTTCGTGGATTTTTATCGCAGTTTTTTTTAAATAAGGTTAATTTGAAGTCGTTGATTAGTTTCAGTTTTTAATAATGTCGTTAGTGAAGTGCCAATATTTCGGCTATAATTTTTCCTCCCCGATAAAATTTGATTTATAACAACTTAAATCTCTGAAATTTTTTTATTTTATTTATTAGTTGCATCGTATATGTCTTAATTTTATTTTATAGTAATTGTTCATATTCTTTTTATGCTTATTACTATCGTTGACAATTAACTTTAATAATTTTTAACTTAATAATTAAGTTCTTGAATTATTTATTATTATTTATATAATATATTATTATATTTTAGTTAATTTAAAGTCGATGACTATATTGCGATTTAGTTTTATTAAACTTAACATTAAAGTTTTTATTATTACTTTTTTGTTCTTTACTTCTTATTTTGTGAAGTGTGTGTAGTAATTATTGCTTAATTTTTAAAATATGTAACATTGGACGTCTGAGCTCTACACTTAACGTGTTTCAAAAGGTATTTTTTATTACATGCGTTACTATAAATAATAACGCTAATAAAGTAGCTCGTATGACCAGGAATGTAACCAAAAGCTGTTTCAGAGGTCCCTGACTCGAAAAAAATAAGTTGTAAAAAAACTTATAACATATGTGCTAAGTTTCATCTCATTATCAGCATTAGTTCAAATTTTATCGGATGACTTATTTACGTTTTTTAAAAATTGTAAAAAAAACAGGAAATGATTCAATTGAGTTTAAATTTAGTATAAATGTATACCTTTCCTAAATAAATAAGTACACTAAGTTTCGTTTCAATACGACAAGTATATCCACGATTTTTGTTGGATCATAAAAATTAAGCACCACTAAGCGTGTTCAGTGCTGTATGGGTGACCGCTGAGAATGAAACGGATGCATTTACTATCTGAGAACGAGAAGGTGACCTGCTAACATAAATACATTTCTTTTGGCGGGCCCTCGCATAATCAAAACGAAAAACTTCAAAATAATCCGGAAGTCCAGGGGTTATTTTTACGTCATAAGATGTATGAACCATTCGGTCATAGGATTTACACGCCCATAGAGTAGAATAAGATAAAGAGGGTCTGGTGTTTTACTCCGAGGTTGTACAATATGCTGACTCATCAAAATTTTAAAATTATAACTATTTAAATGTTAATAATTTTGGGTAAAGTTGCAAATAAAAGTTGCAGTCCAGCCAGGTTATTTTTGTAATACCTCGCTTTATATTCAATATAATATAAAAGCTTGAAGTTATAAAAAAGTATAATGAGTGAGAGATAGTTTAGAGTGAGAAGACATGGTATTTCGATGAACTGTATTTTCAACATGAAGTAATGTAAATAAAATAATGACCCCCAGGAATAAACATATTTGCTTTCTTGTGAGCAATAACGTTTATTTGTAACTTTTAAAAATATAAATAATATTTTTATATAATAATTTAATATTATACTATAATAATTTTAAAAATTTTGATGGCACCATATTGTCCTCCTCAGGGTTTCTAAAGTAAAAAATTATTGAAAAGTTTGCACATGAGAAGAAGAACATCCCTCGGTCAATAACACTGCATTGTTCCAGGACATGCCCGAATAAAAACAGTATGAATTAGGGCAGACTTTAGAGGTAAGGGCTGAGATCAGAATTATTCCTGGTCACAGGAAAGGAGCAACTTAGAAGAATTGCCTGTCCACTGTCCATTATACAGCAAGAAAACGGATTCAAGAGTGGAAATATATATATTATATTATATATATATATATATATATATATATATATATATATATATATATATATATATATATTATATAATAAAACACAAGTGACACCTAAATTATCTATTTACTATGTGAAAGCAAAGCCAGTTTAGATGACCCCTAAGGGGACACCTAATCTAGAAGAGTGCCTGCCACCTTTTATAGAAGAGTGGTCAGAATGAGCCAGTGGATATATTTCCCTCACTGATTCATTGTGGGCTGTCAATTGATCAAAACCAATTATTATTATGACGAATTATATATTTATCTCATCTGCCTCCGTGGCCGTGATCATAAAGGCGTTCGATTTTGGCACCGGAGGTCCGGGGTTCGCAGCCCGGGCTATGCTCTAAGATTTTATGAATATTATTTGTATTAAAAAGATTTCGCCTACTTTAATTAATTCTTAGAGTGTAGTAGATGCAACGCACCTGAGGTGGTTCCCGCAGGGTGAATACCCTGATGGACCGAAAGGCCCTAAAACGGGCCTCTATTTTATTTTATTTATATATTTATTTCGCATCCATTCATATATTTTTCTGTAAAATACAGATAGTATTGAGGACATATGATTGTTACAGATGTGGCTGTCCAGTGTCTAGGTTGCTTCTCTCAGACCAGTTGGCCGGGGTCACAGAAACTCCGTCTCCACCAATCACCATTCATTCATCACTTTCTTCTGATAAGAGGTAATTCCTATGCAAATTTTCTTACATATTTATCTACATATTTTTTATTATTTAATAAAACCAGTCTGGAATCGATGCAACCAGCTCCTAGGAGCCTACCTCCCTGGTACAGATCGTACCATGGTGGATCTCGTTAGATCACGGAAATTAAGTAGCATCGGGCGTGGTCAGTTCTTGCATATATGCTGATATATTTATGCAATACTACACATTTATTTATCTTATTTTTTTTTCTTCTCTCTTGCCTTCTCTATTTCTTAAGTATTCTGGGGGGTGGGGGCGTCCGTCCCCTCGCCCCTCGTGGATTCGCGCTTAGTGTTGATTCTCCTTGGCGTGGTAATCCAAGTAATCGAAAATAAATTAGGGAAAATAACGGTAGTTAATAGATTTTCTTCAGGAAGGTATCGTTTATAAGCTGTAGGTGTGTTCTTTTTGTTATTCTGTAGTAACGATTTCTTTTGATTTTTTGTAATATATTTGGTTTGTACTTTGTTGGTTAGGCACTGATGATGGTTTGTTAAAACTGAAAGCTGGCTCTGTCAATACATTGTCTTTAAAATCAGTAGAGAGACTGTTTCTTTCAATTCCTTTTATTTTTTATTTTCTCTTATTCATACCGCAGATACATATAAAAGATGTATTGTGTTTGCAAGACAAATTTGAAAACCGGGATGACATCCCGGTTTCAAACCGGGAATTATCCGTTTCAAGTGTATTAGGACCTACTGACTGGTTTTCACAAAGTTGTCTGTCTGTTTGAATGTCTGTGTGTGCGTATGTGTGTGTTGTAGATGTGTTCGTCTGTGTGTATGTAGGTATGAGTGTGTCTGCCATCATTGTAGCTCCCAGTGCATTTATACTAGAGAGTTAAAACTTAGTATAAAAACCTGAGCGTGAATGAGCTGAGCGTAGCGAATCCGACGTGATAAGAGAAAGTTCCGAGGAACCCGATATGCTCGGACCTATAAAAGTAAATCGGACCATACCCGATTTATTTTTACTTTGTTATCTGTCCAATCACTGTAGTAATGAACTATCATCTACTACTAATTTGGACACTTCCAAGCATCCATTTAGTCTCCCGCTAACCTTTGGACTCTCCTGCGCATCTATTTGGCTCCTCCCGTACATCCATTCTGTCTCTCCCAAACATTCATTTAGTCTCTCTTGCCCATCCAAATAAACTTTCGCCCGCGCACCGTTTAGTTTCTCCCCCACATCCCTTAGCACTCTCCCGCGCACATTATTAACGTGATAAATAGTTGTAACTTAATATTTCCTAACTTCGATTAATTTCTAGAGTACATTAAAATAAAAAAGAAATTATATTTTATTTTTAATCATAGTTTATTCCTATTATACTTTCACTGTTCATTTATATAATTAAAAATGAATTTTAATTAATATCTCAGTAGTAAAATAAGGTGCTGTTTGCAAACCACCGTTGCACTTTACAAGCCTGCACCGTTACACTAGATAACAACATATCTACTAGTTCTTATAATTATAACTATATGACTTGAGAATTTGTTTTCATGTTATAATATATGAAATTTCATATGAATAAAATGTCTCATAAAAATCATATTAAACTCATGATATTAAAAAGCCTCAATTAACATTCAATTTATTTTAGTGGCAATTAAAACAACCTCTCATATTGCTCAAATGGTCATATTTTTTTATTAATATTCTTTTTTTGAGGTAGTACGTAATTGAGCACTTTATTGGACCGTTTTCAGGATGAGAAGCCAATCATTATTGTTATAGGAGGTTATTTAGTACTTTTCACCTCCGAGGACAATTATGAATGTAAAAAAAACTCTTATGACGTAAAAGTAATTCATATATTGCCGCCATTTCTGTAATGTAAAAAAACAATTTGAACAATACTGTTCAAAAAAACAATCTGTATAAACCTTCATGAGGTTTCTTTAAAAACGTTCATTTTGTTTCTATACTAATTTTTTTTTTCGTTTTTAAAAGGTGTTCTAATTGACAATTTTTGTGTGTTTATTTGTGAAGCTTTTACATTTTTGAGTAAATGTGTGAAGCTATGGATGAATTCAATGACGACGATAATATGGAGTTAATTGGACGTTTGTTTTTTTTTTCAATTAAGTATATAGCGCAGTTTATTTAATGAGTGCTACCTCAAAAAAAAAAATAGTGTATGCCATCCGGCTGAGAATGTTTTATGTCTTGGCAATTTTTCCCGACTCGCTTCGCTTGTCGGTAAAGCTAATTGCACACTTCTCAGCCTTATGGCATAAATAACTATTATTTTATAAATATACATTTATTTTCATTACAATAATATACTATTTAGAAGTACCTGTTGCTTGAGGTCAGCCATTTTTTTTAAAAAAATTGTGTTTTGTGCATTTTTAAGATATTTTGAAATGCAAACTTTAGTTATCTTATTTTGATGAATAAACACTAGATTTAGATGAATAAACACCAAATTTAGATGAATAAACACTATAGGTTTAGATGAATAAATACCAGATTTAGATGAATAAACACTAGGTTTAGATGAAAAAACACTAGATTTAGATGAATAAACACTAGATTTAGATGAATAAATACTAGATTTAGATTAATAAACACTAGATTTAGATTAATAAACACTAGATTTAGATGAATAAACCTAGATTAGATGAATAAACACTTAAACACTAGATTTAGATGAATAAACACTAGATTTAGATGAATAAACACTAGATTTAGATGAATAAACACTAGATTTAGATGAATAAACACTAGATTTAGATGAATAAACACTAGATTTAGATGAATAAACACTACATTTATTGGAAATTTTATCATTTTTAAAAATGATATTACAAGTTTTGCACTTGACTAACAGGGAACCACTTATTTAAAGAAACCTAAAGTTTTTATGTCGTTCTCAAATTTGTTAGCGTTCAAAGCCTCTACTTTGTTGGACAAGCAGACTATGTTTTTTCTTTGTGATATATTTTAACTTCTTCGTAGTGTATTTTAACTAGTAATTCGTTGCATCAGGAACTCATGCTTGAATAATACATGGAAAAAATATATATAGCAGGCTCACTTCGCTCGCTTGGTAAAATAGAAGATAAATAATTTAGTATTTAAAATAAATGGCTGGATAGATTGTTAAAAAAATATATACATAAATGTAGGAAAAGAGGCTTGCTAGAATACTATAAATATATTCATGCAAAACTATGCAAAGAGGATCGCTTCCCTCGCAAAATGCTAATGTATAAAATTAGGTAACTTTAAAAGGGCTCACTTCGCTCACTAGATTGCTATAAATATAAGCGTAAGAGTTGGAAAAAAGGCGTGCTATATATATATATATATATATATATATATATATATGCAAAAAGGCTCAATTCAGTCGTAAGATTTGTAAAATATACCTAGTTTAATAAAAAGTATACCTAGTTTCAATACGGCAAGTATATCTATGGTTTTTGTTAGATCATAAAAGTTAAGCAGCATCAAGGGTGGTCAATGCCTGCATGGGTGACTGCTATGAATAAAACTAATGTATTTACTGTCTAAGGACGTGTGGAGCGTGTCCTGAGACGTTTTGCAGTATACATTTGCCGACTTGTATACAGTGGCGGACTAAGCCAAAATTGGCCGATGTGGGAATGGCCTATAAGGGCCAGAACTATCATCTCAAGAGGCCCAAAGCGGGGAGGGGAGGTTCCTATAAGGCTTTTCAGAGGTGGTTTACTTTAATTAGAATAGTAATAATGACTATAGCAAGCTTAATTTAATTTTAATTTTATATTTAATAAATCAAATCGTGGTATTCGATACTCAAATATCTATGCTCTAAGATGATATGAATAGTATTTGTATTAAAAAGATTTCGCCAACTTTAATTGATACTTGAGGATAGTAGACTCAACCCACCTGAGGTGGTTCCCGCAGGGTTAATACCCTGATGGCCCGAAAGGCCCTAAAACGGGCATTTTATTTTATTTTAAATCGTGATATTATTTTATTTTAATAAATTAAAATAAACATTAAGTAAATAACATAAGTAAGTAAAAGACTTTTAAGTAAAACGCAAGTTTATTTATTTCAATAAAATATTTAACTAAACTATTTTATTTTTAATCATTAAGGCCCTTTTTTTACTTCTCTAGGGCCCTGATAAAGTATGTTAAGGGCCCCTTGATGCCCTAGTCTTTCGTTTGGAACCTTTAAAACTCCAAGTATAAAGAATGAGGGCCTTAGGTATATTATAGGACCTAAATTTAAGTAACAAATTGAGAATATTTTAAGTACTTTCTAAACATTTGTCTCTAGGTACTCTTTAGGTCCTTACTTAAAGTATTGGGCCCCTTTGACTCTTATTTTATGAATATATCAAATATTAAATTAATTTTCTTTACATCTTGAGAATGAGCGTGAATAGAGTTCATCATAAATAATTAAATGAAAAGTCTCTCCACAAAATAAAAAACTTTATTGACAAAGCGCTTTCAACCTAGCTAGAGGCCATCATCAGTGCAAAACCTAACAAACAAGTAACAATAGAATAAATAAAAGAAGCGCTTTGCCAAAAGTTTTTTATTTTGTGGAGAGACTTTTCATTTAATTATTTAATTTTCTTTGTTTTTTCTTTAAGTTTATTTTTGGCTGAGGGCCCCAAGGAGGGCTGCTGTCCTCGGCCTTAACGGCAAGTCCGCCCCTGTTTGTATATTCTGGGAACGAGCGTAGTAGAGAGAATAAGTGTAGCAAATTCAATGTGTCGAGAATAAGTTCCGAGGTACCCCTTGCCTGATTTTTTATTTGGATTTTACATACCGTATTTACTTTACTTAGCGATTTGCGTAGCGGCTGCAAAGTTAAATTTTACAACCGTTGGACATAAAATAAATGTTATTATCGCCTTAGTAATAAAATCGTCCTCTAGTGGCATTTTTGAGGCTATAATTAGGCACTTAACAGCCGGGTTAAAAAAAAAGTATAACCTCTATTTGTAATAAAATTGATAATTAGATATTAGTTTACCACTACTGTTCTACAAACGCTGTGATGCTAATTCCTCTCTGTATGCGATGGAATTTAGTTCACAGCAAAAATCAAATTTATGACATTTTAAATATGCGCATTTCCTGTGGAAAATCAAGACAAAATTAATTACAAACAATAATGCTACTTCTCAAATTATAAAGTATAACCTGTCAACTTGGTCTCAAGACAATGTGAAACTAAAAACAAGATCTTGCATATCATTAAGTATACAATGCATATTGTATTGCATTTTGTATTGCATTTTGTACTGTATTTTGTACTGTATTTTGTATTGTATGTTGTATTGTATTTTGTATTGTATTTTATATTGTATTTTGTATTGTATTTTGTATTGTATTTTGTATTGTATTTTGTATTGTATTTTGTATTGTATTGTATTGTTTGTATTGTATTTGTATTTATTTTTATTGTTTTTGTATTTTGTATTATTTTGTATGTATTTGTATTGTATTGTATTGTATTTTGTATTATTTTGTATTGTATTTTGTATTGTATTTGTATTGTATTTTATTGTAATTTTGTATTGTTTTTTTGTATTTGTATTCTATTTTGTATTGTATTTGTATTGTATTTTGTATTAAATTTTGTATTGTATTTTGTATTGCATTTTGTATTGTATTTTGCATTGTTTTTGTATTCTATTTTGTTTTGTATTTGTATGTATTTTGTATTAAATTTTGTATTGTTTTTGTATTCTATTTTGTATTGTATTTTGTATTGTATTTTGTATTAAATTTTGTATTGTATTTTGTATTGCATTTTGTATTGTATTTTGCATTGTATTTTGTATTGTATTTTGCATTGTATTTTGTATTGTATTTTGTATTGTATTGTAGTCTACAAACATTGTATAGCACTCATCACACGTATCAGTAAAACAAGGTCTTGCCGCAGCTATATATAATTAAACATGTTAATTTTAACTGTCATATCAGATAACTAATAAACATTTATATCATGTAACGCTATAAAATGTTTATTATTAACTATTTATTGCTTTGATTGTGTTGGTGAGTGTGTGTTGGTGTACATGCGTATATGTGCTCTTTGCTTTGTATGCATGTGTATGTGTGTCTATTTCCCTGTGTCATTGTTTAAATGTTTATCTATGTGTGAAAATGGTTATGTAAAAATATTAATTGGCTTGAATAAGAAGGAAAAACTTATTAAATTTAATATGAAAACTAACGTAAACGAGTTATTATATTATTTTAAATTTATTAGTATCAACAAAAAAATTATCGTCTATTCAACTAATTTTAATGATTTTGCTTTCCTCATTTTCAACAGCAGGTATAAAAAAAAGTATTGCGTTCAGGGAATACCGAACCCTGGATTTCACCTGAATTTTCCGTTTCAGGTGTTTTAAGACCTCTTAAGTGGTTTTCACAAAGTTTTCTGTCTGTATGTGAGAGTGTGTCTGTTACTATCATAGCTCGCAGGGTATTTATGCTAGAGAATCGAAACTTAGTACAAAAATAAATCTTCAGGTCTAGTTGTGCTCTTTTTATGACGTCTCTAACCCGCATTAATGACTCGGCAAGAAATTCGAAAATTCATGTACAGTTTATAACATTTTGTGATATATTCATTCTATTTTTCCTTTCAAAGGAGTCACTTCAATCACGATCTAAGTCGTTTTTTAATATAACATTTAGTACGTTCACACACACTCTAGATCCGTGGATCGTATAGAATACGTATACAATACGGTCAACTAACTTCACGGTTCTTGCAGCGTATTTGTTTAGTCGATCGAGTGATAACTGATTCCGCCAAAACATGGCGTCTTGTATAGTGAAACTTCACTTTTGGTTATAAGGAAGTTTAAAACAAAAAATTATTTAATTAAATTGTGATTTCTTTGCATATATATTAAAGTTACACTAAAAAAAATAATATTCCAAAGTTATTTGATCAAAAACGGTTTTATAGAAGTGAAATAAAGTTCGACGAGAAGGTTATCCGTTAAATACGATCGTCTCTAAAGGTACACACACAAAAAAACAGTGTATCGGGGGATCCATTTAGATTCCATCTCCCTAGTTCTAGCGTATGCGATCGGATCCCCTCCGCATGGTTCATACAGCTTTATTACCGTATTGAGAGATCGTACTCTATACGATACGCGGATATATAGTGTGTGTGAACGTACTAATTGTTAAATTCAATAACAATAATAATAACAATCAAACAAATATTTTCCCATTATAAATTAAATTTCATGAAAATTAAAAATAAAATAAATTTCAAAAAAATAAGTGATAATATTTATTGCGAAATTAATATAAATTGTAATTTAGGATGAGAATAATAAATAAATCGCATTTATTTCTTTAGAAAGTGCGAGAGGTGTTAAATATCAGAACAAATAAACAACAAGGTTGTGAGGTAAATAAAATGTTAAAATTAATTTCAAAAATAAATAACAATTATACTGGGGAACAAATAAAAATAACAAAATAAATACAATGATAATTATAGTAAGATGAAATAAGTTGTAAGTGTTGACAAATTTAAGCAGAAAATATGACTCTATAGTTAGATTTTTTATGTAATTTTTAAATTTTATTTATAATTTATAAAATTTTATTATGATTTTATATTTTTTAAATCATATTTTTTTTAATAAAAAATGTAATACAAAATATTTTGTTTATCCAAGGCTGCAACACATTGTTATTTTTTCAAATAGCGAGTATATTTGTTAAAAATATACTTGTATATTTGTATATTTTTTTTAAAAATATACCTTTGTTAGCAAAGGTAAATTTTTACTAACAAGCGAGGAAATTTGGTTTGCAGTATAAATCGAGCGGTTTCTATATTCTGTGGACGAGCGAAGCGAGTCCAAAAAGGTCAGGATGAACGAAGCGAATCCGATGTGATGAGGAAAAGATCCGAGGTACCCCGTACCCGATTTTAAATTTTAACTATTCGCGATTCAAAGATATAGTTGTAAGGTTGGCAATGCCAATGCCGGGAAAACGAAAGGGTGATCAATTTTTTTCATCATAGGATTAGCATGGAAGCCGATAAAAATTAATCTTTTATTTATTTATTGTTAGTTTATTTGTGATAAATGAGTTGACAATTAATAGAACGACCATCGGAGCTAAAATAATTGCAAATAATTCATAAATAAATACTTCGATTATTCCAGGATTTTAAAGATAGAATCAGAGTCTTATCACTACAGACTTAGATTTGTCCGATTTAAGCTAGAAATTATAAAACAAAAACGGATAATTTAAATAGATATTTTACAAAAAAGTAAATTTATTGAGTTATTAATTATTTTAGGGTGTAAATAAAATTGATTAATAAATTAAAACACCAATTCGGTGAAAATTAGCTACTTATCACTTAATTTAAATACCTGTAACAACTAATTTAAACAATTTAATGCAATAAAAAGGTAATTTTGTGTGTTTGTGCAAACTAAAATTATTTAAATGTAACATTATTAACAATAAATAAAATAAAACACCCTATTGTGATTTTCACCTTCTTATCACTCAATTTAAATTCTCGTAACAACCCATTAAAACCCTATTTTTCAATGAAATAGAGATTCTACTGAGTTCATACACCCTAAAATTAATTAAATCAAAGCACGTTGAGAAAAAATTAAAGAAATAATCGTCACAAATAAGAAAAACCAAAAAACTCCCATAATGACTTTAACAACGATCACCCTTACATTATCAATTTCTTATCAGCGACGGTGGCGCTGCTACGGACTTTGAATCGCGAATAACTTTCTCTTAGATAGATTACTAAGAGCATGAACAAAGCCTCTGAGAGCCTCAAAAAGATGTCTTCAGCCTCTCAATGTATTAAAATTAAATATGTCCCCTCTAGTAATATAATATCTCTTTGTTTGTTTCTATTTTATCGATAAGGTAGCGGCTATCCAGTACTAGAGAACATCTATTATCAGAGTACATTAATTAAATAATGAATAAAATGTCTGCCATTTTGCTTTTGCAAAGAATGCTAAGAAAAAAAGAATTAAAGAAGAATTTTAATTTTTAAACTTTGTTGACTATAAGCTGTCTCGACTAATGATATTATTGGAAAGTTTTTATATTATTTAATAAATTTATTTAATGTAATTATCTATTATGCATTTTTTTTAATAAATATAAAAATAAATTTATATTTAAATACGTTTAATATTGGTTAAAAATAAATCCGGACATTAATATCCCAATAAAAAATTTAATAATACTTAAAATTCCCAAGTATAATATATTTGCTTGTAAATTTTCAACCACAAAACATAATTTTTTGTAAGATGTACCGCTTATTTTAATGCGAGAGATGAAAGGGTCGAACCCGAGTCCGGGTTATTGGGAGTGTGTCAAGAAACGTAATTTGTGCCGGATAGTAAAATATGGCCGAACGGAAAAAATGTTATTTAGTGGTGAACAGAAGCCGTCGGACAGGTTTAGGATTATAATTTGGGATACTTTGGTCCTACAATATTTTGAAGAAATATTTTTATTATATTTTTTAACTTGGTTACCGTATAGGATACGATGTTTCTGATGCTTTATGGTTGGGGCGGCAAAATGAGCAAGAGGACCGACGCTAATGAAGAAGGTGAATTGCACCTATCTTAAAATATATCACCTAGACACAGCCTATTATCAGGGGCTAGTCAGGGACGGGCCAGAGAGGGCCTTCCCCCCAGAAAAAAAACATCCCCTCTGGTAAAGTAGTTTTCAGCGGAGTTCTCTTAACAGTGTGTAGAACATCACCCTCTCAGGTGTTGCCCCCCCCCCCCCTCTTGAAAGTTTTGACTGCTGGCCTAAGCAAGTGATCGTATGGCGTACACATGTAATACGCACCGATTCTTGCACCGTATTACTTTAGTCGACCGAATACGATGACTTCATTACCGTTCGTTCCTGAACCTTGCGTCTTTTATGGTGAAGGCATTCAGGTTATAAAGAAGTTAAACACAACGAAAATATTGTATTAAATTTTGATTTCTTTGCATAATAATAAAAATGAAGTAAATTTTTAAAAGTTATTCAGTGGAAAAAACCGGTATTGTTGTATATGGAAAGATTGTGCCGGATCACTTGTGTCAATCAGTATCAAGCGAGGTCACAACATGCATGGGTGACCGCTTGGAATAAAACGGATGGATTTTACAACAAGTCACTCTGGAGTAGTCTGGAAGAAGTCGCTTTTGAGTAGTCTGAAGACGTAATACAAGACTCTGAAGTGTTGAAGCTCGGCGAAATTGATAAATTAAAGACAATTTTTCTTGAGCTACACCGTACCCGGTTTTTTTCGAATTCCGATAATTCTATTCTTTTAAAAGTAATTTATTAGGTCAAAACTAAAAATAACAATTCCTTTAAATGTCCTTAATTGATAAGACTATATGAAGGCATTTGTTCTATCGGGTCGGATGTAAAGTGGTTGGTTTCCAAACTGGTTCCTAATGCTCCTGAGTTTTAGGAAAAGGTTTCATTCTCGTCCGGAGATATCTCTGTATTCGTGACCAGTACACGGATCACGAGCTTGTCACCCCTCCCCCCTACCCCGACACCTCTGTATATTATATTTCTGATTTTCAGAATATATGTGACACACTTTCACAATTTCACGCGTGAAACCCAAGGCGCCACCGACGAGAATTACATTTCAAAACTTATAACTTACAGAACTTCGTTAATGTAAGCCATAAAAAGTAAAGAAGTTCCTCCTTTCTTATTGGTGGTAAAATGCTTTTGAAACTCTACTAAATCGATAGAAATGATTTGTTTTATTAATTAAAAAAAGGACATTATAATAGTGTTAATATATTTACTGCTTAGTCGCTACCGAAACTTAAAAAGGAGACGGAATTATTTATTTAGTAGTTGTAAACTTATATAATGTTGTAAATATAAGTAACTAAACTTTAAACTAGTGCAAATAATAGTGCGTACTTCTAATTTTAGAGGCATAGTTTTGTACAACCAACTGGATGATTATGCGCATTTCCTTTGAAAAATACAGACAAAATGAGTTACGAGCAGTGCTTGACAGTTGAGTAACTGCTTAGGTTTTAAAGCATGAACCGGAACCTTAAGCAAGATATGGGTTGTTAAGCATGGAAACACGCATTCTAAATGAAATTCGCCCGACAGCGGACTACCGCGCCGGAATTATTTATTTAGTAGTTGTAAACTTATTTAATATAAAAAACTATAAAAATTATCATTCCAACCAGGATTGTTGTTAAGCACGGAATCACGCATCCAAAGGAAATTCACCCGACATGCGGATCACCGTATGTCGGGCATGCGGTGTTCATTAATTAATAAACATTAACAAACATTAATAAACATGTAATGTTAATTAAAGTTACGCCAAGTGAGAAAAAGGGAGGTTTAAATTTCCCCTTCGAAATTGCACTTAAGTAACTCTATAATATATCATTTGATACTACCGAGTTTTTGCAAAACATGAATAGTTGACACAATATAATTGTGCGAGAAACAGGATATATGTTTATGATATATGTTTTGTTTGCCATGCATGACGGCGCGGTAAGAGAGCACCGCTTGTCTTTGGTAAGTACTTCACATTATATTCTTCGGAATTAATTGAAGGTCAGAGTGAGTGCAGGCTCTTTCGGCGCCCTGTTGAGTTAGACGTAACGAAACGGAGTGGGACATGACATTATGTCGAGCCATCAATGATGACGAATGTCGAATGATGGAACAGTTTCCAGATGTAGCATTGCATTTTGCTTGTTAGGTGTCTCTCGCACAATTATATTGTGTCAACTCAATAATAATTTACATTTATTTATGTACCAAATTTAAAGTGTCTACGATTGCTAGAAGCGCCTTAGAATTTTGATGTGAGAGTAAGCAAGTGTTATAACTGCCCAATTTTGAGTCAGTATATCTCAACGCCTGTGAATGGTTAAAGGTAAGAACGGGTCAACAACAAAAACTTTTAGATAATAATAAAATTATATTTTTTAATGTCTTTAATAAAAAGATACGAGGGGGTGAAAATAGCCTGGAGATGCTTCCTGTAAAGCATGGTACACCAGTGACCGCAAGACTTGTCGGGGGCACTGCCGTTCCCCCAGATAATCAATTTGTCAATCAATCGTTTAATTGTTTTATTCGCTTTGAAGTGTTTATATGTAAAACTCGACTTATCCTGGTTACAAAACCTGCGTTGAGCGCTTTATGCCTTAACCTATATAGTCAGGGAATGTATAAGTTAGCTCTTAGTTCTGTATTTACCAAACGTTCGTGGAGTCAGTAAACTTCTCGTATTTCGTCATCTTCTTCTTTGAAGATCCTTGACTTTAAGGATTCAGGGAAATATTACTTCCTCATTGTCCTACCGTGAGGAGGATAACTTACGAGAAAGCTATAATGTTATCAATTATTTTGAGCGGTTTAACTTTAAAACTTTTATAATATTGTATTTACTACAATATTTGATTTACCAATTAAATAAATGAATACAGTTTAATTGTAATCATTTAATTAATAATAACAGTCAAACTTTCAATAAAGCCGAGTCCATTATATGACTCTGTCTAAGAGAGCCGACTGAGGTCTTTTCCTCAGCATCTCTCTAGCACTGATGATGAATCCAAAGCCGGTTCTGTTTATTTTAACGAACGTTTTTTAGAGAGATATGACGATTTTTGTTGCTGTCCTATAATAATCAATTTGTTTGAAATTTAATCATAAAAGGATTTGTGAATGTTTTATAATATTTAATCTAAATGTATTTTACACGTGTTTTATTTTTTAATATATGGATCTTTCTGTAGAACCTGTTTTATAAGGTAAATACAGATATTGGTTCATTTCCATAATAAAGAATATTTAAAGAATTTTATAAGTATATAAATGTGAAAAAAATGTTTAGCAGATGTAAGTCTATCTTGAGAGAAGTGTTTAGTAGCAGGTTTAAACTGCAGACTGAGGATTACAGTTTTATTATTAAAATATATATATTTTCAAATTATTAAAAGAAATATATCAATGCTTTTGCAACATAGTCAGTGTAATTGGTTTTAGAAAGAAACCCAACTTATAATTTTAGCTTTTTCTTCACAAACTATTACAGTTTTCTATAATAATTCATAAAATTTTAAAATTCTACTTTATACTCAAACGAAAGACTTTTTTCTACAAATGTGAACTAACTTTTGCTCCAGGGCTTAAGGTGGCGGCTTTACATTGGATTGTAATACCCAAGGATCTTAAATAAAGGGGATGACGTATTAAGGAACTTTTCTGACCCCATGGAAGTTGTATGAAATAGGAGCAAACTTACCTTACATCATGGTTACCTTACATCATTGATATACCTTATATCATGGTTATAATGAAAAAAGACGCCAAAGGCAGGTTATGTAGCAAGGTTGTCGAGTTTGCTTCTCAACTTTCTTCTGTGCTTCTGATGATTATTACATTTGTGGTGCTTGTTATGTCATTTGTGCTTATTTAATTTTATATTTTGGCCTATACTTAAGTACTGTAGTGAGTATGATAATTTAAGCTTGTTTACAACCTTCTCAAGCAATACAATGGGTAACCATTGAAAGGTAAGTTTGCCTCTAAAATTTAAGCCCTGTGCTATTATAAGAATTGTAAGCATGCGCAGTTTGTACCAAGCATGTGCAATTGGTTTCTGACGTGTCTTTCGGATTGAGTTCTATGTATTTTTAGTTTTCTATGGGGTCACTATGTATGGCAAATCGTCTTAGTGCGTCATCTCTTTTATTCAAAATCCTTAATAATACGGCAGGGTTCCAGAAGTTAGGGATGAACTCGGTACTGGTCTCTCGCGGCAGCCAGAGAACTAAACTTCGTTACCATAACCTTCTTTACAACAAGTTATTATTATAAAATTATATCGATCCATAACCATTATAACGACATAAGTATCTTCTTGAAAATGGTCATTATTAAATAGAGAAAATATTTAGATAAATCGGTGAAGAGTCAGAAGTAATTTGCGAAAATTCTTGTATTGAAACTGTCAAATTACATAATAGCGCTCCTGTTAACCGGTTATGGAACTAACTTTTTCGTCTCCGAAATAATAAATTCCTGGACTATCTATCTTTATTTATATCTTTTTTGGTTCAGCCTAAATTTACATTTAAAATACTAATACTAATAAACTACTATACTAATATACTACTAATAAAATTTGGTTCAGCCTAAATTTACATTTAAAATACTAATACGTATCAAAATATGTATATTTAAGTATAACACACGGCTGAAGTCAGTTGAAAGCTCGCCAAAATCTCAATGCTTTCAACCCTCTTTTACAGCAAAACTGTAAGTAATTGAATTTTATTATTTGTTTTAATTTTATATCATTTTTTTTCAATTATTTATTTACTTTTTAAGAAGAAAATGTCGTATCTTTTAAATTTACCAACTATGTTTTCCTTTAACTTTGTTCGGAAGTATGAATTAAGTGGAGATTAAGTTGTTAATTACGTAATAAAATGGATCATAATAGTTCTATGATAAAAGTTTTATTTAAATCGTCAGCTATAATTACTTATTATTACTATGATATACATTAAAATGCACAATTGTTTATTATTAACGGCATACTTTGTTTAAATAAATGATGTTTTAATTTTGCATGATATATTGCTCTTGATATAATTATATTTACTTTTTTCCAAAACCAACTGCTTTTTTGTGCCATTTGTATAATTGAATGCGTATTGTTTGATATTATAGAAATAATACCACATAATACGCATTCATGACTTAAAAAAGTCAAAACTGTCATCTATTGAAAGACATGGCATTTTGCAAAAAATGCTGTCTCTTGATTGACAGACTTTGTGCTGTACTCAAAGAGCCAAAAATGCTTGAAGAATACGTCAATGTCCATGCGTCAAATATAGGCACTCAGATCCTATTACAACTCATACAATAATTGGATGAATTGAACAGATTGAAATGGAACGAAACGATCTCAAACAGATCAAAATAAGGGAAATAAACGACGCGAGGTTACAAATTTTTACAACCAGTGTTGCCTTTTTATGATTTTATTTACGAAAAAGGTATTTTTATGTACCGAGGTTGGCATGACTGTCAAACTGTCTTTAGCTCTGTGTTATATTAAAGTACATACATTTTAATTAATATTATAAAAATGGGTTAAAGCGAACGAGATGTGCATGAGAAACAAATTCTAAATTGAGTTGGTTAATTCATTCAATTGAATAAAATAACTGCTTATTCATACTTTTTTGTGACGTCACGTAATAATTCTCTCGTTAATTAGATATTATTTGAAACTATAAAAATAAATGTTTAATGATATAAATTATCTTATATACAATGTTTCATGCTGCGCACAACGTACAAACGCGAATGCACATTAATTAAAACAACTTGTTTATTTTAATAACAGGTAATATACGTAAGTAATATGTATTATACACGTCAACAATGACATTGTTGAAAGGTTAAAAACATAAATTTAATACTGTGACAGTGTTTACATTTTTTATTATTTTTGCTCATAAAATATTAACATTTAAAGTAGTAGAACGGATGAGAGTAGGGAGAAAACCGAGTTATAGTGATTGAGTTATTTCAAAAGTATATATGAGGGTTCATAGAGATATATTACTAGAGGGGT
Source organism: Microvelia longipes (assembly GCA_018340805.1). Lineage (NCBI taxonomy): Eukaryota > Metazoa > Arthropoda > Insecta > Hemiptera > Veliidae > Microvelia > Microvelia longipes. The sequence goes on from JACMZG010001863.1 coordinate 55,082,527, forward strand.
CATATACGAATTCATTGAAAAGCCTCAAACATATGTGTGGACTCTCAAAGGTGCTGTGTAACCTTATTGGAACCTCCTCTAACACTGAGTTAAGCTTATAATACATCAACTGTCGTCTGTCTTTCACATTCTGTTTGTGTTTTGTTTTTTATGTTATACCTTCTATTATATAAGTCATGGTAAATTCGTACTGTTTATGTGATTATATTTATAGAGGAAGGTGCTCAAGTTATTTTTCAAAACTTAACGAACCCTCTAGTAATAATATAACTATTGGTTCTAGGCTAGGTAGAAAAGACAATATATCACTATATGAACTTATCCACTGGCAAACTGTCAACATCGTAGGGTTTCGTGTAAGTTCTCTGTGTATTTGAAGATGACTCTGTTTTAGTTTAATATTTTTTTATAATTTATATTATTTTTGGAAATGTTTGTGGGGTTAATGATGTCACACATATTTCATAAACAATAGGGTTCGGTACATTAGCATGGTTGAATTTAGAACTAAGGTTCATTTCAATCCGAGAAAGCGTTCGAAAGTTATTGGTGTCCCATTAAAACGTATAGGACACAAAAATCTCGTACATTTTCGTGTCCATGGCCCCAATCTCATAAGGTCATTTCTTTTTCGAAAATTCGCTAAAAATTTCAAAATAGAGGCAAGTCCTTTGGTACACATTTTACCTCCAAATAGTCAGTTAATGCAGGAAACCCCCTTATTTTCACTAAATCAAACTATATTTTGTAACACTTTTGTTATTTAATAATTTAATGACAACAGATTGTAAAAATATCAAAGAAAATATATAACGCCAATCTAAAAGTCCTAGTATTCTTTTAATATGAATGAGAGTGTAGTTCTATCTAGTTCATAAACAAGCTATCTGACAGGTGAGTGCGCCACCATTTTCTGTGGACATTTCTTAATGAAATTTCTAAAAATAGAATGTACCAACTAACGTAGAGATATTTACTAGAGGAGCCATAGCCTATCATAATACATTAAGAGGTCTAAAACATATCTTTTGGGAGTTCTCAGGAGCTCTGTGTAACCTAATTGCAACCTAAATTGATTTCGGCTTCCCGCACATTTTTTGTGTTTTGATTTGTGCTTTTAACGTTCTACTATTCAATTAATTGTAATTTTGAACTGATTATTTTATTCTATTTATAAGCAAAGGTGTTAAGGTTACTTTTTGGATGTTTCAAAGTTTAACCTATTGGGATCTATTAGGATCTTGAATAAAGGGGATGACGCACTAAGTTGATTTGCCATACAATAAAGTGACCCCATCGAAAAAAAAGAAGAGAATTCAACACGAAACACACGTCAAAAACCAACTGCACATGCTTGGAACAAACTGCGCATGCTTACAATTCTTATAATAGCGCAGGTCGTAAATTTTAGAGGCAAACTTACCTCTCAAATGTTTCCCATTGTTTATTGCTTGAGAAGGTTATAAACACGCTTAAATTAACACTAATTGAAATGGCTATGTATAGTCCAAAATTTAAAACTAAATAAGCACAAATGACTTAACAAGCACCACAAATGTAATAATCATGAGAAGCACAGAAATAAGTTGAGAAGCAAACTCGACAACCTTGCTACATAACCTGCCTTTGGCGCCTTTTTTCATTATAACCAAGGGAAGGTAAGTTTGCTCCTATTTCTCTATCTGACACAACTTCCATGGGGTCAGAAATGTTCCTTAATGTGTCATCCCCTTTATTTAAGATCCTTGGGCCCCTCTAGTAATAATATCTCTATGCCAACAAATAGTAAAGGCACATGTTTAAATATAATATATAAAATAATATATAAATAGAAGAATATATATATATATATATATATATATAATATATATATATATATATAATATATATATATATATATATAATATAATATATATATATATATAATATATATAGATATAAAAGTGATGGTTAAATGAAGCTTAAATAAAAATAAAGTTTTAATAAAATAAATATAAAAAAGAAACTTGTGTAAAACAAAAAAATAATAAGTTTAATCAAAGTAAAATGTAATATTATATTTAAATAAAAAATACATTTATTAATAAATATAAATAAAATAATAAATGAGAGAAAATAAAACATAAAACAATATAAATTAAATTTAAAAATAAAAGTATCAATGAAGTAAAGAAATATGAAAAAAAGTTAATTTAAAGAAATATAATTTATAGGACGGGTTTATTGAAATAATAATAATATTAAAATATGTAGGTCAAATAAAGTTTCATTTTTCGATCTTCTCACAGCTCTTAATTTGATTTTATAACTTGCTAATTAAAATAATAATTTAATATGTCGTGATAAGTTGGAGAATTCAAGTTCTCAGTGGATATGGTGAGACAGATCAGGCGGCTAGGCATGTGTGAGTAATTTATTGTGTCAGGTATGCTATATAGAGTTTATAAAGCATAAAATAGAAACTTTTTAAACATCGCCTGTTATCATTTGAATTACTACCATTATAATATTTTTATTATGGTTTTCCTGTCATTAACAAGGGGGATGTAATGTTGTCGCGAAATTTTCCTATTGTCGCTTTTAAACGTTTGTCTGCGTTTCAGCACATATCCTGAACATGAGTAAATGTTGGTTCCTGTATTGTATACATGGTGGTACATTTCATATACATCAACCTGACAAGCTCTTCTTCTAAGGAGCTACCGCCTAAAAATTAGTATCTACCCGCACTTAGTCAATGAGCTACAAGAAGCACGAATGAGAATTATGTATTCGTCTACCTAGTATGGCAATTAGTGAACAGTAACTTTTAAATTTTAAATTAGAGCATACCATGTTATGGACCTGTTCAAAAACTACACTGCTTGATACACAATCCGATTTTAATATCATTGCATATCAGATATTTCCCATAGAGCTATCGTTTGTCATATATATAAATAATTCTACCCAATACCAATACCCAAAATATGGTACACCAGAATACAGTATTAAGCTCATTTTTGTCCACTCATTATTAAGCTTATTTTGTACACATTTAAGCTCCTATTTGTCCACTAAGTAGGGGTACATACTAATTTTTTTTTTGAGGTAGTACGTAATTGAGCACTTTATTGGACCGTTTTTAGGATGAGAAGCCAATCGTTATTGTTATAGGAGGTTATTTAGTACTTTTCACCTCCGAGGACAATAATGAATGTAAAAAAAAACTCCTAGGACGTAAAAGTAATTCATATATTGCCGCCATTACTGTAATGTAGCGTGTTCAAAAAAACAATCAAATCAAATCTGTGTAAAACTTTTATGTGGTTTCTTTAAAAACGTTCATTTCGTTTCTGTTTTTGTTCGTAGACTAATTTTTTTCGTTTTTAAAAGGTGTTTTAATTTTTGTGTGTTTATTTGTAAAGCTTTTACATTTTTGAGTTAAAGTGTGAAGCTATGGATGAATTCAATGACGACGATAATATGGAGTTAATTGGACGTTTGTTTTTTTTTTTTCAATTAAGTATATAGCGCAGTTTGTGTGAGTGCTGCCTCAAAAAAATAGTGTATGCCATCCGGCTGAGAATGTTTTTATGTCTTGACTATTTTTCCCGACTCGCTTCGCTCGTCGGTAAATCTAATTGCCGTGACATAAAGACACACTTCTCAGCCTTATGGCATAAATAACTATTATTGTCTCTCACTTATACCGTAGGTATATCGTGAAAAGTATTGTGTTTGCAAAGAAATCCGAAACCAGGATGGAACCGAAATTATCCGTCTCAGGTGTTTTACCCCCCCCCCCTCCCCGAGTGTTTTTCTCAAAGTTGTCTGTCTGTATGTGTGTGTGTGTCTGTTGCCGTCGTAGCTCCCAGTGTACTTACGCTAAAGAGTTGATTCATTGTAACAAACATTCTACTGCTGTAATTGTGCTATTAGGAAAATATTTTTTTGTGTTATTAACCAGCGATAATGACTCAGCAAAAATTTCGAAAAATCATAAAATGCCAAAAAATGATGCGATTGGATTTAGATTTAGTACAAATGTAGCCATGTATAAAACTACCTTATGTGCAAAGTTTCAGTTCATCTCATTATCAGCATTAGTTCAATTTTTATCAAATGACTTGTGTACGTTTTTTAAAAAATTGTGAAAAAATATAAAATGGTCCGATTGAGTTGAAATTCGGTACAAGTTTATATTATTGCCTAATAAATAAGTACACTAAGTTTCAATACGACAAGTATATCTATGATTTTTGTTGGATCATACAAATTAAGGAGCATTTAGCGTGGTCAGTGCTGTATGCGTGACTGCTAAGAATGATACGGATAAATTTACTATTTGACGACGAGCGAAGCGAGTCCTAAAGCTTGTTGCAGTAGAAATTTGGGGAACTGTATTTCTGAGGACGAGCAAAGCGAGTCCGAAGAAGGGAGGACGAGTGTAGCGAGTCCGATGTAATGAGGAAAAGTTCCGAGGTACCATGTACCCGATTTTTTGCGATAGTTCCAGTAAGAAGCAAAGTTAGTCGGGATGATGTATTTGAAATGTACCACTCTGTACAAGGATAGATTCTTGTACACTTTCCTTGTAGAGACGGTACAGACGGTACAGGTTCCACAACCCGACTAAATAGAATGAAACGCGGCACAAAAATACCATGAGAGAGCGATCTACTTAGAGTTTAGCCTAAATCCGAAACAGCGTTCATTTGGATTCATAAAAATGTTATATCCAAAAATTTTTGGTAACGATATCAAACCTAATAAGAGCCTCCTGTTTCAAGGATTACCTTTTTTGAGGCTCTGAAGTTAATTATCAAAATATGTTTTAGTGCCTAAATATTGTAAAACTTTATGACTTATTTATAGTTATATATGTATAAACTAATGTTATAAATAATAAATAAATAATAAATAATAATAAATAGTGAGCCCCTACTTAGGCAAAAAATCCAAATTTATACTCACATATCTTATTATCGAGATCTATTGAAATTTGTAAATTTAGTACCCTTATAAACCTTACAAGCCCTAAATTAGCAAACACCCTTAAAAATTAGCCATTGCCTCTCATCTTTAACTCAAGGTATATCCTTCACCAAAATCTTAGAATCAAATATGGGAATTAAATAAAGAATCAATGTTTAAATTTGGTCAAGGACTTCCCTACCTCTGATAGTCAGCGTGAAGACGGTTTGATTCAGAATCACTGGGTTACTTCTACTGCATTGTCCATGCTTGTCACTAATATTCAACTTCATAGAATTTTCTCTTCCATTATGACAGTGACTGATTACTTTCCTGTAATCCACTGGAGCCTCCAATGACTTGCACCAAACCCCAGCCAACTGTCTCAGCCAAATAACCGAATATGTAATTATGTATATCACTCGTTATCTTAATAAATACTTAATATTTTTAAGTATGATTTAAAAATAATTACAGGAAAACATTTTTTTTGTTTTAATTAAATTTTCATATAATTTGTTAATTCAGTTCGAATTGGGTTAAAATTTGATTTTAAAAATGCTTATGGATATTTTGGATTTCCAATCCCATTAATCAGAGTCCATAGGCTGAAAATTCCTCTTGAAGAAGTATTGTATTGGTAATTTTAGTTTTACGGTAGCTTCTTGTTGGTACTACAATGATCATTCAAAAGTAAGAACTCATCTGAAATAATTGTGAAATGAATTATGATTTAATAATAAAATGAGGTTTTTCAATTTATATGGTAACTCTTTAGGCTTCTACCGTTACGTTATTTAGGCATCTTTTTCCATGTAGACAACTTTCAAGAAGGAGAAGATCAAATTAATCATATGGCATAGTTTTATAATTTTATAAACAATAAATATACAAAAGACGCTATGCTTCTTTGACAAGTTTACTAAGTAAGAGAGAGGTCCGAAAAATAAGTTTATCAAATTTCAAGCAAATCGATTGGAAATTGTGGCAGATATTTGCTGAATTTGATAATGATGTTGGAGTTTCTACCCTTGAGTATGGCGCTCGATTACACTCGAAGGCTTCTTCAAATCTAAACGAAACTCGGCTAATGATCATATTCTTTGAGAAAATTATTTTAAGTCATCTACCAACTATAAGTAACCACACACACATACACACACTCCACACACACACACACACTCACATAATATAATATATATATATATATATATATATATATATTATATATATATATATATATATATATTATAATATATATATTAATATATATAATATATATATATATATATATATATAATATATTATATATATATATATAATATATCATATGGACCATGGCAGATCTATTCTTTATAAAAATTGTTACCTTTATATTGAGGTGGCCAAGCATAAAAGTGCTATGAACTTATAAAGAACACTAAAGTTCAACGCGAAGTAATAAATTATAAAATCTACACACAAATAAATGTTTCTTTATTATTTTTTTGAAAATATGAAACCAGTAGCGATGGTGGTCCCACAGGTGTTTCTCGACCCATCCTTTAGCCCATATAAACTTATAACTTATACAAACTCATATGCATATAAACTTCTATCGGTCTGTCTTGTCAACATTTTAAGGACAGAAGGGTCTTTTTATATTCTTACAAAATCCAGGTGAAGATGACTCAAAAAAATATTTTTACGACTCTCTTACTTTTTATGATATTATTAAATGACGTCATGGGTTTAAACCTAAATTATAAAACATTTAGCGGTCAGCTGATGGTTTATAAAATTTTCGTAAAAAAAATTCAACCGAGTTAATCGATTTTTTGAAAGTTTCCCCTTATGAAACCTCAAACTAATACGTTTTTAAAAAAGGGGGTTTCGGGTGTTTGAAACCGCTGCTCAGCGATGTAGAAGCTTTAAGGAGTGATTTGAATCGAATATAAAACTCTTTTAGCTTTAATATCTTGCCCTCTTTCATAACTCACCACTTGACCATCTGTTGAATCCTTTCCGTTCTTTTATTCGTCAGATCGATTAGTATTGAATATATGTGTAAAAGGTAGGAGGGACAAGTAGAAGGACAATCGTTGGAATAATGGTTCACTTGATCTTATAATTTTCATATAAAGTCAAGCGGAAAGCACAAAAGGTTAGTTTTAAGTGTATTTCTTTGGTATTCCACTTGACTTTGTTAGCAACATGTTTGTTTCTATGCGTTAATAAGTACTGTAGTATTGTGGTCAAAGTACAAAGTACATGTGCCAACAGTAAGAGTTCAAGATTGTTATATTACTACAAAACGTCATCAGTATCTTAAATTAAGTTTATTTCGTGTTACAATCTTCCATCTAAATAAGTGCTACTTTGTTCAATACTTGTTAGCAAAATATCGTTTCGTAAGTTGAAATTATAGTTTTTTTTTTTATTTTATTTGTTATTATACCTTTATTTTAAACTGTTTAAACCTTTGTTAGTTTGGTTATATTTTATTAGTTTGTAGTATGTTCAATTGTTCAATGTTTTTTAGTTAAATTTTTTTCATCTTCTTCTTCCTCTAGTCATATTAGTATAAGCTAAATAGGTATTATCAGCCAATTGTCAACTTGTTATCTAATCTAACCGAATCCAATCAAACTTGTTAGTTTGGTTAGATTTTGATTTGAGTATTAATATTATAAGCTGGTTTTCTTTAAGTTTTTTTCCTTTCCTTCTTTGTCTAATCATACTGGTATATTAAGTAGGTATTTTTAGCGGATTGTCATCTAAAAACTACGCTTAGGTTTACTTTTTTAGCCACAACTCTGTCCTTTTTATCTTTTCCTGTTATCCCATCTTCGTTTTTTTCCTTTTGGATCTTAAAACATAATTTTAGGTATTTTCTTTTAATATTTGTTATAACTTTTTTAAGTCATTGTTATATATAGTTGTAATAAATTATGTACTGGAATTATGAGTTTATCATAAGCTCAAAACCCCCGTGCAGCAAACGTTTCGGTCCACTATCTAGGCTTTGGTCCGAGGACCTATTGAATGGATTCCCTCAGAGGGTATTTCACGCTTTTGATGGGACTATCTCATATTATCACTACTGTTGAGGTGTTCTAAAGGAGTCTAAAGGAGTTATATGCTGTTGGCTGAAAGATTCAAGGATTTCTTTAAATTTGTCAGGGGCAAGGATTTCTTTAAATTCATCAGGGGCAAAATTTGCAAACTTACATCTTAAAGTAAACAAAGCAGCAATTAGTCTCTTTTTCCTTCTGACATAAGTATAAAAATCTTTACATCCAAGCTTTCCGAATTTATACTCAACCATAAAAGAAGTAATATAATAGATAGAAAAACTGATATTTTTTAGTTCAAATTTAAGTTTTAATTTTTTTCTAAGATTTAAATAATGTCACATGCCAATCAAACGGAAACAGGTTAGATCGGAAAAAACTTTCATAATAACCGAGCTCCTGTCTGGACTCCCACTTGAAAGCATTTGGACACCTTGGGAGAAAAATTCCGTCTACCTGAATCTTGAATCTGTCAATGATCCTACAAAATCTTTTATCTCATTTTTTTTTTACTATGACTATTCTAATTTATTTATTTAATAATTTTAACATATTTTTTTTCTTTTATAATTTTTTGTTATTATAAGGTTTCTTTTACTGATTTAATTCATGTATAGATTTGAGGTCTTTTTAGATTTCATTCATAAAAAATGTTAAAATTATGACGGCAGTGTGAAAACTTATTTACAGAACAAAAGTTTTGAAATCTACAAATAATTAGAGTAAACAAGATGCTAAGTAAAAAGTATTCTTCTCAAATTCATTCATACAAAATCCCAGGGCCACCATTGGCTCTATCACTATTTCGCCTCGCTAGAGATGTGGTTCAAGAAAAGAAATACACTTATGGCAAATTTCAACTCATGGGATGTGTTTCCAATTTTTAACAAGTATGCTGGAGTCATATCTGACTTATGTCAATGGATACTGATAACTAAACCCGCAACACATTATTTCTGACTGAACTTGGCAGCTTCGACCTTTCCCTGGAAAAAATCCTGCAGACCAGACGGCCATGCTTGGCACTTATGTTATCCTGGCTATATGCGTGCCAAATTTTAATCTAATCGCATCATTTTTTCGCGATTTATGATTTTTCAAAATTTTCGCTTAGTCATTATTGGGGGGTAATGACGTCATAATTTTTTTCCGAATGACTCAACTACAGCGGCAGATTGATTTTTCTACAATGTTTTAACTCTTGAGTATAAACTCACCAGGAGCTTCAATGATAACAGACACACACAGGAGGTCTTAAAACAACCTGAGACAGATAATTCCGGTGGCGTCCAGGCTTAGGCTTTTTTTTGCAAACACAATACCTTTTCCTATATACTACGGTATAAATGAGGAAAAGAAAACAGTTACAATGAATAATTATATTACTTTTGAATATTTATTTATAAGGAAGTTTGCCTCTGCAAAAATGTTTGCAAGCATGCACAGTTTGTGATTCGGGATGAATTCTTCTATTTTTATCCTCAACTCTTTGGTCTATAGCAAATCTAGACAGTGCCTCATCCCCTTCATTATAGATTCATCAATCCTTGGTCTCGCGCCACATTACTATTTGTGTCACCTGTTGAACTTTATTTTAAGGGTTTAAATGCTTTAAAATTATCTTAAACTTGTCTGGTCACGGTCACTGATATTGTTTTTAACAAATAAAGAATTTTAAAGGCTTATTAGGCTCAATATTGACATATTCGCAGCACTAAAAAACACTTAACATCCTAGTTGCGTAATATTACTATTAAATCACCCACATTACAAATGAGTGAAATTCACAGCTATTTCCTTGCTTGTACTAACAAACATATAAATGCATTAACAAGAGATTGCATGTATAGTGGAATACAAGGAATTTAAATCAGGAATTAAAATATAATCCCAGATTACAAGCGCGTTACACGATTTTTATTATATGTTTTACGCTTAAAAATAACTTTCATTATAATAAATTAAATTATTTCAAGTACTTGTTCAATTTTTCCTTCTATTGTTTTTTTGACGTAATTAATTTTTATTAATTCTTGTGTGACTCTTCTGTGCTTTTATCTGATTATCTTTTAATTAGTTTTCATTCTTTAAACTATTTATTTTCTATTTAAAAAACAGACGACTGTGCCGTTCTGTCTCTTTTAACTGACGACTGTGCCGTTCTGTCTATTTTAACTGATGACTGTGCCGTTCTGTCTCTTAACTGCGACTTGCGTTCGTCTCTTTTAACTGACGACTGGCCGTTCTGTCTATTTTAACTGAACTGTCCTCTTTAACTGACGACGTGCCGTCTGTCTCTTTACTGACGACTGTGCCGTTCTGTCTATTTTAACTGACGACTGTGCCGTCTGCTATTACGATGACTGTGCCGTTCTGTCTCTTTTAACTGACGACTGTGCCGTTCTGTCTATTTGAACTGACGACTGTGCGTTCTTCTATTTTAAACTGACGACTGTGCCGTTCTTGTCCTTTTACTGACGACCTGTGCCGTTCTGTCTATTTAAACTGAACGACTGTTGCCGTTCATGTCACTTTTAACTGACGAACGTTGGCCGTTTTTATCTTATTTTAAACTGACGACTGAACGAAAATTCCTTCATCTTTCGCGAACGTCCCATCTCAACAATACTGTAAGGTGGCCTAAAAAGCAAATGCAAAAAGCACATAAAATATTTTCACTTTGTTACCTAAATTTAGACTTTTTAAGGTCCCCCATCCATAATACTTGGTCCTTTAAAAGGGGCACTTAACATACATGATCAGGGCCTTAGAGCAGTAAAAAAGGGCCCTAAAAATTAAACACAAAATGGTTTAGTTATTTCATTTATATGAATAAATTTAAATTTATGTTATACTTATTTATTTTAATTTATTTGAATAAAATATTATCATTTGATTTAATTTCATTAAATGTGAAATTAAAATATATATTAAATTAAGCTTGCTAAAATCATTAATACTAGTGTAGTTAAAAAGTAGACCTCTCTGATAAGCATTATAGAACCTCCCCCCTCCCCCCATTGGGCCTCAGGATGTAGGGGCCCAATTTATTTAAGAAATAAATACATTAAATTAAGCTTGCTACAAATCATTAATACGACTGTAGTTAAAATTAGACCCCTTGAGAAGCATAAGAACACCCACCCCGCCCCCTCCCTCCATGGAACCCCCAGGAATGTAGGAACCAATTATTTAAGAAATAAAATACATTAAATTAAGCTTCACAATCATTAATACTACTGAGTTAAAAAGTAGCCCCTCTGAAACATTATAGAAACCTCCCCTCCCCCCCCCCCCCCCTTGGCCACTGAGATGTAGTTGGGCCTTTAAGGCGAGCCCTCTTCGGGCTTTTGCTCAGGCTTTTGGCTCAGTCCGCCCGGGTAAAAATTTAAAAAAGTGTTTTTTTATAACTGTATAAAGTCGTCAATAATTTGAGGCCCCCCCCCCCCTGGTAAGACCTCAAAACAACGGTTAAGAAGATCAGGTGTTACTCCGTTTCGTATTTAGGTAAACCGTTCCTAGACTCGTAATACGTACTTCCTTGATATACCCCTAGAACAATACTAAAAAGAAGGAGCTTATACCGAAACACAATTAATTCCACTGATAACACAAAACCGGTTGACTAAAGTGCTTAAAAGGTACCACCCAACAACAAAAACAGTTTAAATGTTTTATCATAAATATTCATCTAATAAAGAAAGATCATAAGAAACAAATATAAAATATAACTTAAAAACACTCAACTGAGTATTTAATAAAAATCGGTCTATGTGGCAAAAGGTAAGCGGAATACAAAATCTACATTAGTTGACGCAGACTACTTTAAATATAATTTTAATTAAAAACGTTGAACTACAATTAAATGCGTAAAAAATTGTAATGCACCGATATTTATATTATAGTAATGAATAAATCAAATCATAAAATTATAATAGACAGATATAAATTTCAGCAACACCTAAGTATCTGCCCAGACTTTATTATAAAGAAAATGTATATTGTTTAAGGGTGGCAGCATTAATCTAAGACCACCATAAGCCGTCTTCGTTTTATCGTAAAGCTCCTTCTGTCATATATATTCTATGTATAGTATCATGTATTATACTTGTAATCTATATATATTCTATGAATTCTAAGAAAGCCTAAACATAAATGAGAAAAAGTAAGAATACTGAATTTACATGAAACTCTCTGACGATGATTCAATCGTACAATTCAAACATTCTGATGACGCGTGTAGTTAATTTTTGTTTCATTCTTCATCAAGTTCCTTAAGTTCGATTGCAGTTCACCGTGCATGCGTTCTTCTAAAACCGGTTTTTATTCAAACAAATAGAAGTACAATTGCGAGTGTAGGAGTTGATTAGTTTATATTTAATAAATATTAGTATTTTATTTAATCGAATCGCACCATCTGCATTTACAGAAGGTTTTTATTGTCGTTCTACTTCTAGGAAAAAAGATCCGGTAATTGGATATTAAATGTTATGCTATTTAATTATATTTCTAATTTTTATTAGTGCTTAGTGCATATTTTTTTCTTTTTAATATTCATATATCCAAGCGAATTTTCCGTACTATTTTTATATATTTTGTCGACCGTGTAGTAAAGTGACATTTTTTTCGCTTAGGACAGTTCAGTAATGACTAATTTTGCAGCCGTAAGTAGATAAATAGTATCAACCATAGTAAAGTAGTATAGTATAGTATAGTAATAGTTTAGTATAGATAGTAATATATTACCTTATTACATCATATATTTTAAAATTAATTCATTGTTAAAAATGCTGTATATATTAGATAAGAAAAAAGAACCTAATGAAATTATGTATTAGTTGACCTGGAATTACCTCCCTGTACAATAATTGACCGGAATTACCTCCCACTGTACAATAAGTACTTGGAATTTACTCCAACAGACAAAAGTGACCTTGACCTGGAATTACCTCCTACAATATAATAGTTGATCTGGAATTACCTCCACACAATATAATTAACCGTCCACAAATACAAGTGATCTCTGGAATTACCTCCTACAATATAAAGTTGATCTGGAATTACCTCCCTACAATAAATGTCTGGGAATCACCTCCTACAAAAAAGTTGATCTGGAATTTACCTCCTACAAATAATATTGATCTGGAATACCTCCTACATAAATAGTTGATTCTGGAATACCCCTACAGCTATTTTAGTTATCTGAATTAACCTCCCTACAAATATAGTTGATATCTGGAAATAACCTCCAATATATAAAGTTGACTGAATCACACCCACAAGAGTGTTAAGAGGGTTATTGCATCTATTAAAATAAAACTGATACCATCTTGATTAGGATTCGAAACCTAGCCAATAGAGGCATTGATGTTTGACTTCAAGGAAATATAGCAAAACGACTTAAAACCTTTTATCGTAGAAAGTGAAACTAATAATCTTATAGAGATAAAATCATTCGCATTCGATATTCACAAAACGGTTGACGTAACGACTTGTAAAATTTCTAAATACGAATAAATGCGGCGCTAACACTGATTCGAAAGATATCCTATTGTTGGAATCTGCGGGAGGTCTATCGTAGGGAAAAGCTTAAGAGATCGCTAAGTCGGTAACATGTTGTCTCTCGTATAAATCGTGCTTGCAAAAGGGTAAATCGGTAGCTAAGAGATGCAAGCTCTGCGGTAGGTAGCTGCGTGGGGTTCCAGATATACCCATCCGTCCGATCCGTACCCTTTCACTTTGACATCACCAACTTTGAAGGAGAATGACTGTGCAGAAAACCCAAATATTCCATCAATCTGATAACCATCTTGTATGAAGGATAAAAGGAAATTCAACTTAGAGGTGCCAACTGTATGAATACAATGTCAATTGACTGTACTCGTTTGATCTTATCGATCAAGAATATAATGAATTGATAATTGACATTTTTATGGATAGGAAGAATAAGGAAGATGTAGAACTTAAAGTACTCGTTGTAGTTTATACCATAATAATTATCTGTTCGTGAAAACTTGTTCATGAAAACTTGCCTCATTTCTGGAGGATATCAAAATATATGTTACAAGAATGAACTGTGAAGATGGGTTTTTTTAATATCTTTTCGACTATATTTACTGTCGAGCGAAGCGAGACATTAAACGAAGCCGAGGTAAAAAGTTAATCCCAGTCGTGTAGCATATGCTATTTTTTCGGGGCGTAGGTAATAGTAAACAACGATTTAGAAGAAAAATCTGTATAATGCAATCGAAAAATCAAGCTACCGTCGATACTTGCGTTGGATATGAATATCCCTGACCGGTTTCGGCATAACGACATCATTAATCAGCAGGCGGGGCAACACTCGAGCTTTCAACTAATAAAGTTATATCAGGTGATTAACTTCTAGTCTCAATAGCAACGTGCCCTCCGAAATAAACAACCTTTAGCGAATTCCTTTGGAAATTCGCCTAATGGGATAGGCGTCAGGCGGAATTCGAACCTTGGGCCACGACCCAAATCCGTTTCAGAGGTTCCTAATAACAAAAAAATACGTTTCGCGAAGACTATATATAATATACAGTCGGACCTCTATACAACGAACTTAAAGTTCAAGTGAAAAATTCGTTATATAGAAATTTCGTTGTATAGAAATTGAAAAATAAATAACTCTGTACTATTTATGATATTTAATGGATATAGAGATGAATAATAACCTCAGCAGTTGCATATTCAGCAGCTTTTCTTTTATTAGTCGGCCTGTCACAGGCAATTTTTGTCCCTTAACATGTCACCCACTGTAAAATTGCGTTATCAATGTCTTCATACTTGCATACTCGAGAACCTTTTTTTTTAAATCACCACGTATACCTTAGGTTATACTAGGTTACGTATAAACCTAATATAAGATTCCCGATTTTTTAAAATTGTTGATATAGAACTAGGAGCGATTTTATACTTCAGAGACAAGTCTTTGTTTTTGACTTCATCGTCAGAATCTTTTAATAAATTGATTTTTCAGAAAGGAGACAGCGATTTCAGTTTTGACATTTTAATAAAACTCGATTACAAACAATAAAAAGTTTCACAAACGAACTGGTCAGACCGAATACCAAATAAAACTGAAAGATTTTAGTTCTATGCTGTGTAAATCCTAATTTCATAGAAATTGTAAAGAAAGAGTTCGCAAAATTAAATAAGGCAGGGCGAGAATCAATAAATAATTGATCTGGAAAATACAGAAAACAGAAGTGCCGTTTTGGTCAATTCCTTGAAAGTTTGCGGGTCTTGTCTTTTATCTTTATTCTGAAATTTTGTTCGTTATATAGAAATTTTTTCGTTAAATAGAAACACTTTTAAACCACAAAATTCAAGGGGAACGTAAAAAAATTCGTTACTTAGAGACTTTCGTTGTATGGAAGTTCGTTATATGGAGGTCCGACTGTATAATATATATATTATATTAATATATATATATATATAAATATATATAATATATATATATATATATATATATATATATATATATTTAATATATATTTATAATATATATATATATATATTGCGCTAAAACCTTTAAAGATAACTGACTAAGCCTAATATAAAGTAACTAAGCTTTAAACTAGTGCAAATAATAGAGAGTACTTCTAATTTAGAGGCATAGTTTTGTACAACCAAACTGGATAATTATGCGCATTTCCTTTGAAAAATACAGACAAAATAGTTACGAGCAGTGCTTGACAATTGAGTAACTGCTTAGGTTCTATATGCATGCATCCTGAACCTTAAGCAAGAAATGAGTTGTTAAGCACGGAAACACGCAATCTAAACATTAATATCCCCGACAGCGGACCACTGCGCCGGAATATTATTGGTATTGTAAACACTTATATAATGTAGAAAACAATATAAATTCATCTTTTCCACCAGGAGATTTTAGCTACGGAAACCGCATCAAGGAAAATTCGCCCGACATGCGGACCATCGCGCCAGAATTTTTAATTTTTAAACATAAATGTAATGCAATGGGCCGATACAATCAACTTTTTCGATCTTACTCGTTAGCTCAAAAGCTTCAAATCTGCGGCGTATTTTCAATGCCTGATCACTATCCTGATTAATTCATTGAAGTTTTTTGTTTCACTATAAGTTTGTGAACTTCTCACATTATTGCAAAATAGTATTAACTCTAGGTTTTAGTTCTACAAATATTAGAGAGACAAAATTATTTATTTATAAATTGCGATATATATTTAAACTAGCTCTGTAATCATATTCAGGCATTATCACAAAATGTTTTTAACTTAAAAATATTTTGTTATAACGCCTG
Source organism: Microvelia longipes (assembly GCA_018340805.1). Lineage (NCBI taxonomy): Eukaryota > Metazoa > Arthropoda > Insecta > Hemiptera > Veliidae > Microvelia > Microvelia longipes. The sequence continues at coordinate 55,098,844 of JACMZG010001863.1, forward strand.
AAGATGACTACAGAGCCAGTCGAAATATGTATACATCGCAATTTATATATAAATAATTTTGTATCTCCAATATTTGTAGAACTAAAAGCTAAAGTTAATACTATTTGTGCAATAATATCCATGATTATATAAAACTTGATAATAAAGAATAACTCACTTTCCCAAGATAACAAAACTTCGTTATCAATAACGTTCGTTTGTATATTTGATTTGACAGAAGTAAGAAGTAAGATATAAGTAAGATATTGTAAGATATAAGTTAGATATAAGTAAGATATAAGTAAGAAGAACAAGGAAGGAAATATAATAACCTTGTAGTAAACTACTAACGCCCACCAAGTGTATTTTTAAGGAACTTCCCCAGTGACAGTAAAAGACTACGAAACTGTTGCAGACGGTAAAAAACGCATTTAACCTACTTTACAGCCGTAAAGGATGTAAAGTGCCTACTTTACAGCAGCCCCAAAAAAATGTATTTTCGTTTAGACATTTTGTTCTCTGTAATATTTTTTTAGATCCGAAAGATTCCTACTTCTGGAGACTGTTCTTTTTAATTTCAATGAAATACAAGAGATCTTTATGTTTTGGAGCTGTTTTCTTTAATTTCAATTAAATCTAAGAGATCTTTATTTTTGAATACTGTTCTCTTTAATTACTATGGAATGCAAAACATCTCTACTTCTGGAGACTGTTAGAACATAAACACACAATTTTTGCAATTTCATTGCATACACACACCACACACACACACACAATTATATATATAATATATATATATATATATATATATATTATATATATATATATAATATAAAATATATATATATATATTGCCCCCCCCCTAAAAGCAACCCTGGCTACGCCGATGCGTCGTCTTACAGTGTGCTTCTTTCGAAATATTCTAAAACGATTAACTGAATCAAAATAGACAAGAAAGGATGCAAATTAGTTAGTTCTGGTTTGTCTATGAAGAGATTGTTTCGGGTCGGTATATGAATGAGGGGTTAAATCCTTGCTTTTCCTTTACTAACAAGTTCTCCCCCAGCCAGCTTCACATGCCTGCTACACCCCAGCTTTCAAGCCACCCATAATAATACCATCATGGTTATTTTAGGGTTTAACTAGGCTTGCAGTAACACATTGTTTAGGTCAGAAAGCAGTCCATGCACGTGCTGGTTTATCGTTTTACTTTATACGAATATCGGTGTAAAATGACATCTTCAACTTGAGCTGAGCCCTATCAACTGTCTTCAAAATGATATAGCACACTTCTAATGAACGAAAGTAAATTCAGGAAAATGATACAGCACATTTCTATTGAACAAAGTAAGGATATAATATATATATATATTATATATATATATATATATATATATATATATATATATATATTATATATATATATATAAACGACCAAAGGTAATTGATTAAATTATTAAACACGTACTCTAATAATTTGTTAGATAACGAATTACAAATTTATATAATAAATTAATATATTATATAAATAAATTATTATAAATTAAATTTATTTAATTTATATAAGTAAATAAATAAATATATACATAAACACCTACACACACACACAACAAACTTTAATATCACTTAATGATAATATTCCAAATTAACAAATGGAATACTGTACGGAGCAATGATTTACCAATATCATTCCATAATTTTATAAGAAGAAAAGAGAAATATGCAACTGAAGAAAAAACACGTTTGACACCCTAACATGATTTATTCCATGCAACGCGAGGTTAATAAAATATGTTAAACTGGATAACTGCATTAATATTCGAAAGTAATTTAATCTAAAATATCGTGACTTGAATTTAGAAAAAGAAGTAGATGTTAAGTTATTTGAAGGTTTGGAGGCGAGAACCTTGTCATGAAATGAAAAGAAATGGCGGGTATAAAGAAATGCCCCTCTGAAGGTAATTTGCTGCGCTACTGACTAGAAGCGATAGAATTTAATTAGACGTCAAGTCAAACGCCATTGAAAGATTGTTTGAAAGACCTCTTGATTATAAACGGTAGCCAGTAGGACTTAATATCAGGTTAACATTCTGAACTTTGTTACTTGATCATAACTTATCTTTGATCAAACAAGCAAGCATAAGTTTAGTTTCTAGATATTCTACGCGGTTTTACGTATAATTAAAATAAAATGTATGATGCAGTGTTATATTTTAGGTTTAATCTTACTCTGGTTGTTGCAGGCATGCTTTGTGTGAGTTCCAGGTCGTGCTGTGGGTTTCTGGGCCTTAAAACAAATTCTTAGTTTTATTAAGCCTTGCTTTGGTTCGGCTGTACTTTTTTGTGGTTATCGAAAGTACTAATTATTTCCAAAAAATGTAATAGTTTTTGGACTAATATTTTTTAGATCAAAGAATATAAAACTTATAGAATGACGGAAGTTCACCGTCAGACGGTGAACTTGGTGCTGGTCTCTAGCGACAGCTCTGGAACTAACCTTTAACCCTCCTTACCATTCTTTCCATTTTTATAAATTATTATTATGAAATCATCTCTTTCTTTATTGCTATTACAACAGCACGAGTTATAATAAAGGGTTAGGCATCTACTTGCAATTGGTAATTAGTATAAAATGAAAATATATGGATATCATTTGATACTACCGAGTTTTGCAAAACATGAATAGTTGACACAATATAATTGTGCGATATATATGTCAAATGATATATGTTTTGCTTGCCATGTATGATGGCGGTAATAAAGCACCGTTCGTCTCTGGTAAGTACTTCAAATTATATTCTTCGGAGTTAATTGAAGGTCAGAGTGAGTTCAGGCTCTGTCAGCGCCCTGATGAGTTAGACGTAGTGAAACAGAGTAGCACATGACATTATGTCGAGCCATCAATGATGACGAATGTCGAATGATGGAACAGTTCCCAGATGTAGCATTGAAAATATTTGGATCAATCAATAAAGTGCCAAGAGTAATTTCCTAAACAACGACAGGAGCGCTCTCACGCAGTTGGCTTCTTGAAATTAGCAAATTACACACTAGCGCTTCTATCAACTGGCTAAGGAACTAACCTCCTCTTGTCCCAAATAATTAACCCCAGGACCATCTTTCTTTATCTATAAATTCTTTAGAGTTCTTTAGATTTTTTAACTGAAAAATATTTTTTATGTTGTGCAATTTCCTTTCAATCGTTTTCCAACGCTACTAAAGCCGAGGCCGCGTGACGGCCAGTGACTAAAGGCCTCTATTTCTATTGATTTTTACTTTTCCTCATTTATACCGTTGGTGTATCGGAAAAGTATTTGTAGTTGTGCTATTCGAAAAATTGTTTTTATGACGTCATTAACTCGCAATAATGACTGTGCAAAAATTTAAAAAAAATCATAAAACGCGGAAAAATGGTACGATCAGATTGAGATTTGGCACGCATGTGGCCATGTATAAGATTGTTCTGTGTGCTAATTTCATCTCATCTAATTCAATTTTTATCAAATGACTTAGTACGTTATTTAAAAGATTGTAAAAAAATCGGAAAGCAATCTAATTCAGTTGAAAATTAGTATGCAAGTTTACTTAATAAATAAGTTTCGTTTCAAAACAATTATGTCTCTGGTACCCCGTGCCCCATTTTTTTGTCTAAATGGCACTTTATTTTAAATGTCTCAATAAAATTGTTTCAATAATTTTTCCTTATTAATAAAACTGGTTGTTGACTTCGATGTTATTGTAATCGCTTAGTTGAAAAGGCTTCCAGTTCGTGTTCCAAGCTATTATAGAAGTTCACGTTGAAACTGTTCCCACTAAACTTATTTTCAGACACCATGAATTTTATTAAAAGCTCACTTTAAATTTTTTAATTTATTTTTATTAATTGAATTAAATAAATGATTTTGAACGTTTCTATGTGCAGGTACGGCGGCAAGGTGTCTAGGAAAGTCCAGGTAGATATGCAAGTCTTACCAGGCGGTTCAGACGTTAATATATTAGATAGAAGCGTGACTGGGGTACCAGTAGCCCGGTACCCGTACCCGCTACCTAGCACGCTAATAAATGTTATAAATAAAATAAAGATTAATCTTGAGCTTTTTAAAAAGGGAAAACTAGAGAATGACACACAGAAATATTTATTATAGCTTCATATTCTTTATATAACTCGAGTAACCGGCTGTGTTAGATATTTGGACCCAGTTAGGTGGAAGAGTGATGCTTTCCCGTGGTCATAGAACCGAAGCCTTGGAGATGTGAGTAGGTAGAGATGGCAATGACTATCTTATAAAATTAGGTATGTTAAAGCAGTCCGAAGTTGACTAAAGACCGACAAAGAGCTAAACAAATTATAAGTCCTGAGAACAAGGCTTTAGTTGACAAAATGTAACCTATCTCCTACCAAAGCGTTGCCATCTAGTATCGATAGATAAACAATGTATTTTGATGGTTACTTTTAAGTAGCGCTTAGTTGACAAGTTTGTGTTGGGGGTCTCCATAGATAATCGATATGAACATAGATAGATGACAGGAGTCAGGAGGATTTCATTATACACTTCAGTGATAAAAGAGTGAAACTGTCAGATATGTATTTATCAAACCTGAGCTGTTAATAAAGTTTTTCTATCCGTTACTCAGCTATAAAATGATGGTAAGGCGATGGATGAGTGACCTTATAGCTCTATAAAAAATGTATTAATTGGAATAAAGATACAACTTTCTGCGAATTTTCAAAAAAAAATTAGTGGATTTGTTTTGAGAGGGAGGACTCTCTGATCAAGTATTTATGTCCCGGACCCTATTGTTTATGAAAGATTGGTTTTATCGATTGACATATATAAAATAATGTAAACAAATAACTTTTTTTTACTAATACATTTGAAAATTCGCTTATATCGTGGCAGTATGCCACTTATATAAACTAGAAATTTGACGAACAGATATAGGAAGCGACCCCTAGCACCGACGCTGCGTAGCGGAGCAGCCAAGAGGCCGAATATCTCTTGTTTTTTTCTTTACACATCCTTTTTATGAGAAATACCGTCTTCACTTGGATTAGAACCTCTAATGTGAGATTTTTGATTTTGAAAATGTTCAATTTTAAAGTTGCCAACCCGATTTGTTATTTTAAAATAGCAGTTTCTTGTGAAAATGTTTTTCTAATTTAAAAAAAAAATCGACGGTACTGTACACGCGGCAGGACCCCCCTAAATTTATAAAAACAACAGCAGCGCTCCTTAAAACTTTAGTTGTGAGGCCCTCAACTAACACAAACTTGTCAGATGAGTGTTACTAGAACTCTAGGAAGTGAACTATCTAATAAAACAGCACTGCAAATTATTCTTTTAAAGATTTTTGAGCTATGGCAAACATTTGAGACAAATGTGCTACTTGAATGAAAGGAAAGCTCGGGGTGGCGTAAACGTTGTCAAGAAAAAATTTGAAATCAGATTTCCCACGTAGGATTTTCGGCGGACGAGATAACTTAACAGAGAAAACCCTTAACATCTCGTTGTTTCACAAATGAAAATATCTAGCAGCTTTAACACTTCTACCACTAGAGTGTGCTACTGGTTCCTCCTACATCCTGTCATTTATTTACCTTATAAAATGTTTCTAGTTAACCATCTATGTTAATATTATTTCTCTTTTCTTTTTCTTTTCCTTATCTGATTAAAACATTAGTTTATTTTTTTATTATTTAGAAATCCGCTAAAATCATATCCGCGCACTGTATTTTTGTCATACGGATAGATTAAAAACTTGATTTATTCAAAACCTGTTCAGCGGGTTAGTCTAACTGCTCTCTCCTTATTTCCAGGGGTGCATGTGACACCTATAAGTACATTTTTTTTTTGCTTTCTAATTTCCAATGCAGTAACACTGAATAACAATTACAATCATTATAAACTGAAGGTATTTTTTCGAGATAGGAGTTTAGGTAAAAAGAAAAGTTTTTGTACGGCGTACAAATTTTTTTATACAGTTAAGAGTTTATCTATTTGCCGCGAGGAGCGCTGATGAACACATTCTTGTTGTAGTTTAGCCATAGTTCCACTAGATGGCAACACTGTTTGCCATCTAGATTCACCAGATTTGGCACGCACGTAGATATGTATTAGACTAAGGTATATGCTAAGTTTCATCTTATCAGCAGTAATTTAATTTTTATAAAATGACTTGTGTACGTGTTTTTAAAAATTGTAGAAAATCAGAAAGTAATCTAATTGAATTGAAATTCAGTAAAAGTGCGCATCTTTACTTAACAAATATGTTCACTAAGTTGGGAAGATGAGCGTAGCGAATCCGATAAGATGAGGAAAAGTTCCGAAGTACTCCGAACCCGATTTTTTAAATCATTAATTTTATCTCAGAAGAAAATAGCATACAGCAGCATAGCTGCTTAAATTTTATTTCATTAGAGAAGGGACTAAAAAAGCTTGATAGTTTCGGCAAGTATGTAACCTCAAAGCAACTGAATACTATGCATGGATTTTCTTAATCTCATAGAAGAGTTAACTTGTCTACCGGAATTTCCTTTTGTAATTTATTCCTATTATGTGTGTAAAATTAGGTCATTTTTTCAATCCGTTATTTCAAATAACGGTACTTTCATTGAAATTCATTGAATATTTACACGTTGTGTGGTATATTGTGCCGATGAAGTCTTTTAGAGGTGCTAAAAAAAGGATTCCTTCAAAGTAGCCTTTTGAAGGTGAAAATATCAGTTCCAAAGTGAAGATTCTTTGGAAAACCCATCCAAGTAAAAAGTGAGGTAATTGGTGAGCAGCGGTTTGTTTGATGTAGCGAGCGGTTGAAGCCGTTGATCCCTTGATCATGGTTACCTCAATATGGCGGTTTCTTTAAAGCAGAAGGTCTTAAAGTGAAGAAGCAGAAAAAGGATTATCCAACCTCACCTGTGATCACACAAACCTTTATACTTTTAACACCATTTTTGAGTCTCAAGTTTTAAACCCTTATTTGTAAAACTATTTATCTTGATAATTTGATTTTATATCATAGTATCTTGTTTTGTAAAACATAAATAGTTGGCACTATTGTGCGTCACCGTCGCTGATTAAAAATTATAACAAAAGGTAATCAACATAACAATATTTATATAAGTTTAATCATAGAAATATATTACTAGAGAGGCCCTATTGGTTGAATTTTGAAACATCGAAAAAATAACCTGACCACCTTCAACAGTCAATAATCAAATGAACCGAACAAAATTACAGTAACTAAGATAGTAAAACGCTGAAAATATTAATCAAAACTTAAACAATGTGCAGGAAGCCGAAAAAAAAATGTCTTATAACCTTTACTTATCTTAGAAAAGGTTTCAATGAGGTTACACAGAGCCCCTGAGAGCCCCAAAAAGATGTTTCAGGACTCTTCATGTATTTAGATAGGCAAGGCCCCTCTACTATATATCTCTATGGGTTTAATTAATTTTAGGGTGTTAAAACTCACTAAAGGCACTTTTTCATTGATAAACCCTGTTTTAAGCGGGTTATCTTTAAAAGTGGAAGTGGGTTTACTCTTTATTGTATTTAATTATTTAAATTAGTTGTAACAAGTAATTAATTTAAGTAATAAGATCATATTTTCCAACCATATTGTTTTATTACGGAAGTGTTACTTCTTATTAAACAAATATTTGTATCGCAGTTTAATATAAAATTGTGTTTAATATTTTTAATAAAATATAACCAGGTTATCGGTAAATACCGGCTTAAAAAACCATAGAGATATATACTAGAGGGGGCATATAGCCTATCTAAATACATGAAGAGTCCTGAAACATCTTTTTGGGGCTCTGTGTCACATCGTTGAAACCTTTTCTAAGATAAGCCTATCTCAATCTATTGAGTGGTCTGAAACATCATTTTGGGGCTCTCAGGGGCTCTGTGAAACCTCAATGAAAACTCCTTCGAGAATGTGTTAAGGTTATAATACATTAATTGATTTTGGCTTCCCGCACATTGATTGTGTTTTGAATTGTATTTTTAACGTTCTGCTATAGAGGTTATTGTAATTTTGTATACTGATTATTTGATTATATTTTTGTAAAGGTTGTCAGGGTACTTTTCCGATATTTCAAAATTTAACCTATAGGACCCCTCTAAAACGTACCCATGTAAAAATACGGGCCTTCCTCGGCGCTTTGCGCCTCGTCCGCTTCGCGGCCACATTGTTGTTGTTTTGTATTATGTATGGTTTCATTATCGTTTCTTGTTACGTGGCATTTTGCCACGTATCTAGCGAATTTTCACAGCATCGTTTCACGGCTTTCTTATCGACGGGGCTTTCTCAAAAATTTGATTTTATTAATCCTCTTTATTAATATAAGTAATAATATTACAGTTAACAGCAATATAAAAAATAATAAGTATATTTAAATACATAACTAATACTTTTTTATAGAGGTATTAAGAATACAAGAAAAAAATCACACGTTGCAACTGTTGGAGTAACCTTGTAAAGGGTAAGAAAAGATTATAGTTTCATCTTTCATCAGTTTTAGTTATCATCCATCATACAAAAGGTATAAACTCTTACATACATTTATGATTGTTTATACAATTTAAAGAAAAATTGCCAATTTTTTTCTTAAACAAATTGTTTATTTGAGTATAATATTTAGGTTCAAAAAAATATATTCATGATTTTTTAAAACAAAAATACCGTTTTCGTCACTTAGGATTGTCCGATTGAGCTGAAACCGGTCGCAATCGTTTTAGAATGACTTCGACTATATGAAGACTACTTCGAGGTTCTTCCTCTCCCCCTCAACTTCCGTCATCCGAACAACCTCATAAGCGTCATTTTCATAATGAAAATTCGCTAAAAACCCCAAATCTGTAATGATAAGAGCCTGATTCTATTTTTAAAATCGTGGAATAATCGAAGTTTTTATCTATGTAATTTTGACTATTCTTATAGCACCGATTGTTGTTCTATTAATTTTTAACTCATTTATCACAAATTAACTAACAATCAAGGCTTTAAATCGGCTCCTATGTTAATCCTTAGATACAAAAAACACCTTTGTTTTCCCGCCATTAGCATTATCAACCTGACAACTATCTCTTTGAATCTTAGTTTGTGATATAGCATACATTTTGACTTTTGATTCGCGGTGTTGTAAAATTAACATTCATAAAGAATAAATGTTTGCTATTCTATTCTGTGTTGATACAATTCTTTAATTTTGGTCTTTGGTGAGTTCATTTAACTGGTTCATAAACAATGAGTTTTAAACAACTTAAGTCCACGAATACAAATATAATTGAGGTTAATTAACAAAATAGTTATTGGACTGTTAAGAATTAAATTCTAGAACTAATTTTATTAGATTTATTTAATTTAAGGAGGTTATTTTAGATCTGTAAATTATTATTTGATGCTTTTGCTTAAATAATGAATATTTATTTATTTATTTATTTATTTATTTTTCTAAGAGTTAATACAAATACATAAAATTACAAAAGTAAAATTACAATTGTGTCTCTGAGTCAAAATATAAAATATTCCACCTATCCTTGTGTTTTAAGAGCTATATCTTAAAAACGAGGCCTTCACCTCATTTTTTAAACTTTACAGTATCTTTTGAACTTCCACTCCTGCCCTCAGCAACCTTTATCTCATAAGCTCATTTTTCGTTTTAAAATTCGCTAAAACTGTTTAACGATAATCATTTTATTACTACAAAATACTTTTGACGTGGACGTCCACATGCCGGGCAAAATTTCTTTAATGCTTAATTTCAGCTAGAAAATAAGCATAAAGGAAACTTAAAGAATTCATTTCTTGCTAATTTTTCCGTTTATGATTTATAGTCGAAGCATAACCTCAATTTTGTAAGCGATATTTCAACCCGTAATTAAGATTTAAAAATACTATAACATATTTTTGATCTTATTTTTAATGCTGTTTTTTTTCGCTAATCATTATTATATTTGTGTGAATTTTTTTTTGCTAACTATAAAAATTGAGTGACATAATACTAATGCTTAGACAAATCGTAAAAAAAACTTTGAAGCATTCCATAGGAAATTTGATCGGCACGCGCATCTTGCGCCAGAATTATTTATACTTGTTCTTATTCTGTGTGAATCATAATTAATATAACTTTTAAAATCAGTAAAAATTTAATAAATATAAAGTTTATAAATTCAAAATTTCGAACAATATCCAAGTGGAATGAGGCAGGCTCAACCGTTGTGCTCCGCATTCAAAAGGTCGCGTGACGTCAGGTCACGTGACGTCAACCGTGCGGTTGTCTTCACTATGCAGATAAACAAGTTTTGCTGCTGATATGTTGCCTACTGTATTGATTTCTGTTCTAAGAGTATTTAGATAGAAAAAGATAGAATAGGGAAAACTAAGTGTAGTATTTTGAGTTACGTAATTGTTGTATAGCTGGGTCATTCTTTTTACTTTTCCTCATTTATACCGTAGGTAATAGGAAAAGTATAACCCAATTATTGGAAACACTTTTTATATCCTAGGGAGAAAAAGTTACTTTTTACCCCCAAGGGAGAAAAAGTTACTTTTTACTCCCAAGGGAGAAAAAGTTACTTTTTACTCCCAAGGGAGAAAAAGCTACTTTTTACTCCCAAGGGAGAAAAAGTTACTTTTTACTCCTAAGGGAGAAAAAGTTACTTTTTACTCCTTAGGGATTGAAAAGTAACTTTTTCTCCCTTGGGAGTGAAAAGTGCTTCTTTACTCCCTAAAAACGAGTAAATAAACTTTTTCATTACGACTATAATAACCTTTACATTATACACCGTCTGGAGATAATAGTTATTTATGCTCCAAGGGTAATAGTAATGAATGCTATTATTTCCCTAAGAAGTTAGTTGGTTCCTAAGGCGTAAGCCGAGGAAACCAAAGTATTTAACTCCCGAGGCGAAACAGAAGGAGGCAATTGCGAGGGGGAAAGTAGCATTTTACTCCCAAGGTGCATACAAGATTTTATCTCCAGATGTTGCTTTTATTTTAATAAGTTTTGTTGTATTTTATCCTAATTTATTTGAGTCATACCCCCTTATAAATTTAGAGGGTATGCTGCCTCTTAAAAGATCAAAAGTTTTTTTATCGCTTCAAACAACTTCTTTTGACCTGAAACGGATTTTAAGCCAATAAAACGTTTTTTTTGTCGGGTCCCTCTTGTAAATTTTGGGGGACCACCCCCAAGAAAAATTACAACAATTAATTGGTCACCTGTATATATTTATAACTTTCAATCCCAAGGCTGGCAATACTTCACCTGACTCATTATTTTAATTTTACCTCCCAGTTTTTAAAATTCTAGTGACAGATTAACAAAATAACATTTTTCTACCTAAATATAGTCGAGAAATGATTAACTTTCCTACAGTAAGTAAATAAAAAGTAGCAAACTAAAAAGAAAACAAGGCATCTATGCTGCGTGGGTACAAGGGGCCGCAACATACGCGTAGTACTGTGGTTGTAGTTTTAAATCAATTATTGAGTCACACTGGCACAATATTAGTAAATTTTGTTAAAATTTTTTTTTTTTAGTAAAAACACGGGTCGATGCACGATGATGAGCTACCGAAGAGCACTTCTTAAAATTGGAAAGGGAATGGTTATGGTGACTAGTTAAAGATACGTGCCAAGCTGTAGACAATCAAAAATATACTCTGACCATGGATATATATATATATATATATATATATATATATATATATATATATATATATATATATATTATTTATATATATATTTATATATTATATATATTATATATATATATATATATATATATATATATATAATATATATAAATAATATATACCTATACATATATATTCTTATTGAGTGGGCCTCCCTCATACAAAACCACCTCCTCTCTCTCCTCCGTGGCCGTAACCTCATAAGCTTATTTTTTGGAAATTCGCTCAAACGCTACACGCGTTTATAAGTAAATAAAATTATAAATATTTCATAAACAGTATAATTATTTACACAATTTTAAAAGTTTTTTTATTTAATTTCTTACAATATTAAATTATGCAGTCCGGCAATACAAGAGTGTATTGTGTAAAAGCTTTTTGTGTTTATACTTTAAACATTTTCTTGTTCTTACGCTGATGATCATTATCTAAAATTATTGACTTAAATTACTTATTATTTGCCAAAATCAGCCCTTGATAATAATAACTGAATTAATTTCTATGTCTAACATTAAGAACAATAAATTCTATGTAGTATTTCTTACAATTAATTGTTTTTAAGTATGCCATATCATACGATTCGTATGTTGCCATCAATACGATCAAGTATGCCATCATTTAATTCGTTTTTTAGTTTTCACCTGACTATGTTTTGCCTACTGGATATGAAATTTTCCCCCGTTTTAGAACACTTAGACCCTTCTTTTAATTTCTAAAACATATTACATTTTATACCTTACCAATGTCAACTTAATGAATTTATTTATTCATTCATTGTTTTTGTTACTTCAAAAAATGTTTAATTTTAGTTTCCAGTAATTTATTGTGGTTTTTTCGACTTTTTGGTCGTGTATATTGGTCGTATCGACTTCGGACCAGTTTCATTAGATTTAGCGTTCCGAGAAACTTGAATAATGACCTTTTTGCGACAAAAATATTAATCCTGAATTTTGCCGATTTTTTATTTTTTTTTACATTAAACCGGGTTAATGACGTCACAAAAACCTGATTTTCAATAGGGTTCGTGTCCTCCCTAAACTTGATTTTTGTACCAAGTTTGATTAAAAATATTAATCCGTTCGAAAGACAGCGTGTTTACAAAAAGTGTCTAGAAATACATACATACATATATATATATTAATATATATTATATATATATATATATATATATATATATATATTATATATATATATATATATATATATATAATATATATATTAATATAAAAGTCTTGTGAAACGTATGTTTTCGTCATTAGGGACCTTTAAAACGGATTTTAGAGGATTTTAGATTTTAGAGGAGGAGATTTCATTCATGACGCCTATGATTGTTGGTTACAAATGTTTACTACCAGTGTTGCCTTTTTATAATTTTATTTACGAAAAAGGTATTTTTCGTAATCTTTCGGAAAGGCGTAATCTTCTTAGCGGTCGGCCTAAACCAATAGAATTCTTTTCCTCCCATATTTTTTTTATTTTTTTGACGCGTTGTCAACTGACTTTAGCCGTGTGTTATGTTATAGCTAGCGAAGCAAACCCTTCTCAACTTACCTCCCTTTATATTTTAGCAATTGCACAAGTGTAGCGAGCCTTCTATATATTTGGATGGATGGAAGCACTATGATCACTTGAAGTCCACGATTTTTTACACTTTTTTTTTTCGAGACACATTTTAATGGTGTAAATAAACCAATTATTTATTTGCAAATATATCTATATATACTAATCTAGTGAGAAAAGCGAGCCTATGTTTCTCCATCCGCGTATATATTTATAGCAATCTGGCAAGCGAAGCGAGGCTTTCCTTAATGTACCTAATTTTAAATTTAAATGTTTATTCAAATATATTCAAATTATTAAGCATTTCATGCTAAAGCGTCAAAGATATTACAATCGACGTTTTAGAATTCCAAGGAAAGAGAAAATCGAAAGAAATTTATTTCAGACATCCTCTGCATATAGTTTTACAAAGTAAATTTACTTTTGCAGAATAAATTTAGTTTTGCATAGCATATTTAATTTTACAGAACAAATTTTATCTTGTTGAGCCAATTTATAGTTAAGATAAAATTTGCTCTGTAAAATGAACTATGCTCTGCAAAGCATAGTTTATTTATTTCAGACAAGGATGTCTGAAATAAATTGCTTTCAATTTTCTCTTCAATTTTTTTCTAACTATGTAGAGCAATGTTTATAGTTTTGCAGAGCAAAGTTACTTTTTTAGAGGTTTATAGTTTTCGACTTACTAACAAATACCGTTTCCTGTCTGTTAATCCACTCTTCTCTTAATCGACTTTAAAAATCCTAAATAGTTCATTATTTGATTATTTTTCCACTCAGCACATTAATTAATAATAAAAGTAGCATAAAGTCAGGTCCAGGTGCAATTATTTTTATTACTATCCTTACATAGTGAAAAGTAATAAAATTATAAGATCGTAAAAACCTTCTTTTAACTATAAAAATGTTATTAATTGGAAAATACTGCACTTTTATAGCACCATTAATTAACTGTAAGTCAACCGCGTTACTAGATAATTAATAATTATAATGTATTTTAATAGTAAACTGTTTATCATTACTTATTACATGAATTTCAATTAAATATTTCTATTATATTTGGTATGAATACGGATAAAATTATCTTAAAGTTATTTTATATTCGATAAAAAAATAGGGTTAAATCTGCAAATTAGTTACTTAATGAGTTACCCGCACATTTTAGATTATTGTTTAAATTAAAAAGCTAGCATATAAAAAGAATTAAGAAGCGTCATAAAGTATCATTTGAGCTTCCTGTGAATTTATTTTAATTTCAGATTTTGAAATTTATTTAACATTTTAAAATGTTATTAAGGGCAACAAATAAATATTTTTCCATAATGTGGCGAAGATTTAAACCAATATGTGACGTCACTTTGTTGTTTCTTTGTTCTTTTTTGTTAGACCTTTAATATGTTTTAACTTTTTATTCGTATGTACATGACTGTTATCATCGTATGTTCATGACTGATATCATCGTATGTGCATGATTGTTATCATCGTATGTGCATGATTGTTATCAACGTATGTGCATGAATGTTATCAACGTATGTGCATGAATGTTATCAACGTATCCAAGTTAATTTATACTAAAGAGTTGAACATTGGTGCAAATATCAGTTTTTAGTCAATTTGTGCTATCAAAAAAAATAAATTTAACGATATTAATCGACAGAATAAACATAATATGTTAATGAAAAAAAAAAATTCAAGGCTTATAATGTTTTAACCTATTTAAAATTTAGCACGCGTATTTCATCTCATTATCAGCATTAGTTCCATTTTATGCAATGACGGGTATACATTTTTAAAAGAAATAATACTATTGACTTAAAATTTATATAAGTCAAATATATATTCCAAATTTATTATAATACAATTATAATATTCAAATATATTATAAAAAGTAAATATATTCCTTTATGTGTAAAAAAAAGTACACTAAGTTTTATTTCAATATGGCTATTATATCTACGCTATTTCTCGGATAATTAAAGTTAAGCAACCTCAAGCGAGGTCAGTGCCTGGATGGGTGACCACTTGGAATAAAACAGATGTTATTACAGTCTGTGGGGGAACGAAGCAAGTCCGAAGTAGTAAGGATGAGAGTCAATCCAATATGATAAGGATATTCGGTAAAATATATACAAATTGAGCCAGTTGAATTTGAATTTATATTTGGTTTGCTATTTTAAGTCTGTTGTTTTTAAGTCTTTCTCTTCGTCGTTTGGGCGAAACGATGCTTGCATCCTCGTCCAGTGTATTAAATAGTGAAATCTTTATGAAGAATTTCTGTAATTGAAACATATTTCCAATATTTGAGTAGGGTTCTTGGAAAATATCAAAATTTTAGTTTAATTGGAATATCGTTAGTATTTGTACTGAGAGAGTTTCACTTTGATTTCTGAGAACGTCAAACGATCTCTAATCCCTTGCCTTTATCGTTAACTCCTGATTTCAAAGAAAATATTTAAACATTTGAAGGGAGTTGTCCTAAAAATTAATCAATAAACACAAATTAAAGAAGTCGGTGTGTGTACAGGGTGTCCGCCGGATAGACTTATGTGTAAATGACAAAAAATTACATTTTTCGAAAAAAGTAATTGTTGATAAAAGCTTGCATGTTTTCAAACTAAGATTCATCATATTTTTATTTTTAACGGTAGACTCAAAAACTTCAATTTTTGAAAAATAACCCAGTGTTAAGTAGACTTAATTTGGACTTTTCGAAAAAGTAATCTTCATAAAATTGTTTAATTGTCCCCTTGAGACAATGTTTCCAAAAAAAAAATCAAAATTTATTACCTCAACTTTCAAAATTGTAATTAAAATATCTCTTAAGAATTAAGTTTAATTGACTGTGAGAAATCTTAATTAGGGAAAGTATTAATCTAACAAACAAAACTCGGACTGCTTTTTTCATTATTACTTTTCCTAATAAATATATATGTGTTAGTGTTACTTAAATCGAAGTTTTCAATACTAACATTTTTGTTCCTAGTCAAAGACCTTTAAACCGATGTATTATTTATCCAGATTGAACAACTTGTAAAATATCCAAATTTGGAAGTGAAGGGGGTAAATTTTGAAAATTTTAATTTTATTTATGGAAAGATTGTCTCCATTATTGTTAACAAATATTGGCGTTTTGTAAAATCATTCGTTGTAAATTTATTTAAAAACAATAAAACAATTTGTTTTTGCTGTAACTTTTTCTTGCGATAGTTTGAAGTGATCTGGATCTAACAAGGGCCTAAACGTCTGTAGCGTGATGTGCAAAATCGAAATGCGGTCTGCAAAGCGGCTGTGCTTTTATAAATTAATTAGAAATAAGCTTGGGAAACTTAGTTTTTTTATTTGGCAGCTTGTTTTATTTTATTGTTCTCCGATCACTAATAAAAAATCGACCCTAAAACCACTAAACAACAATTGAAGGTGACAAACTATAAAATTCTGGGGAGAAGGTCCGCAAGCCGGGCAAATTTCCTATGAAACGCGTGCTTCCAGGGGCGGACTGGTCATTGAAGGCGAGGACGGCAGCCTTCCTTGGGCCCCTCAGCCAAAAATAAACTTAAAAAAAACACAAAGAAAATTAAAAAAATGATTGACATATTTAATATTTGATATATTGAAAACACAAGAGTCATAGAGGCCCAATACTTTATAGTAGGGTCTAAAAAGCTCTTCTCATTTTTTTTACCTAAATTTAGGTCCTTTAAAGCCCCCATCTTTATGCTTGGGCCTTTAAAGGTACTAAACGAAAGAGTACGATCTTAAGGAGCCCTTTAACATACTTGATCAGGGCCAACAGTTTAGTTAAAAAGTGCATTTTAAGTTTATTTTATTCCTACATGCTTATTTTATTTACTTATGTTTATTTTTATTTATTTTAATAAAATATTATTTTTTGATTTAAGTTTATTAAATATGAAATTAAAGTTAAATAAATTAAATTAAGGTTTCTATAATCATTAATACTACTGTAGTTAAAAGTAGACCTACCTAAGAAGCATTTTAGGAACCCCTCCCCCATTAGGCCTCTTGAGGTATAAGTTCGGGTTCTTTAAGGTCAAACTCTCCTCGGGCCTGTTTAACTCACTCCGCCACTGTGTGCTTCCGTGCTTAACAATCCATTTCTTGCTTAAGTTTCCGGTTTATGATTTATAAACTAAGCATTAGCATTACTGCTTCGTACTCAAGTTTCCGGACTTTTTAAAGGAAACGTGCGTTTATACCCCATAAATTTAAATAAACCATTTATTAGGTTCTTAATTTAACGAGTTTACACGCATTAATGAAATTTTGATAAGTTCTAATCAGACGAAAGCTGTGGTTAGTAGCCCATAGTTTGTACAAAACTATGGTCATTATTCTAAAATCACCACTCTATTGCTATTGTTTCTCCCTAAAAGGAAGGGATTGCATTAGCCTAAACCTAAAACCCATTTTTTCATCAATCGTCAACTTTTCAGCTTCTACAGAAAAATAATTTGGTATTTGTCTAAATGAGTGTATGGATGTGCCAATTTCATGTAAACACGCTACAGCTCAAACAAGTGAACTAGTTATAATAAAACTCGGCACAAAAATCAAGCCCTTTGAGAGGAAGAACTTATGAGATTTTGGGGTTGATTCAACTCGGGGTATCAAAATAGCGTCATGTCATACTTTAAAAAACAAGAGGCCTTAGGCCTTTTGTTGGGACGTCCTGTTACTGTTTAACCTGGTAGTGAAGCCTCGTTACATAATTAGCAGCTTGTTAAAAATGATTTAGCTCTTTTCTTAGAAAATCCAAAGCACCTCTAAAACGAAATGTCGTTAAAAACGAATACTCGGATCAACGATATCATTCCGTTGTTTTATGCTCCCATAGATTACTATATACCTACTGCTGATTAACATGTTTATTTTAAGTTTACACAGCTGACGGATGTGACTTCTAGATAGCAACGATGAATTCTAGAACTCACCTAACATTAAGATTTTACCATAACAATCAGACACACACATACAGACAAGGAAATTTGTAAAAACTAACTAGGAGGGCTATATATATATATATTATATATATATATATATATATATATATATATTATATATATATATATTATATATATATATATATATATATACCTATTTACCTACTGCTGATTTAGGTGGTTTCGAAATCTTAATCGAATCGAAATCGAAATTTCGAAATGATAATTTACGCATGTGTTTTTAAATCGGCCTTTTTAGATGGTCAAAATATAAACATTTAAATATACCATTTGGTATATTTAAATTCGTAGAATGTACAAATTTTAATTTTTATTATTTTTAAAATATCAAATTGTCTTTCTGTTTTTATAAAAATTATATATACATTGTTCAATTTCTATATCCTTATTCAATTTTATTACTAAGAAAAATATAATACTTGAATAGTTCAAGTATAGGCGTATTTTATTCAATTCATTTACAAAATTTCCACTCAAAACATCAAAGGTTAAGATTTTATTATTTAAACATATAATAGTAGTAGGTACTTGTACTCGACTTACTGTAATAGATACAAAGTATTAGAAAAGATGGGCTTAGCAGCAGTAGCGATTAAAATAAGAAATATATAAAGAAATTCAACGAGGAATATGCGGACAAAACAGAGATTACACTGCGATGAAGTACTTGCACCGAATGCAACAAATCAAAAGAAACAAGATGAAAAAAAATATCTTAAAGATTCACAAGTTTACCGCCGCGTGAAACGCTTAAAAAATATCTTTTGAAATAGAAAGGTATTTCTTATTACACTTGAGATAATTTTCTGAGGGTGCAAGCCCATGTTTCAAGTGGGTGGGTTTTTTTCAAACTTCACTCCATTTGTAAAGCATTTTTCCGGATCAATTCATTTTTCACTGATTTGGAGTCAATAGCGACGCGAGGCGTTTTTCAAGCGAAGCGGTTGCCGTTTGATGTGTTTAAAAACACCTGGGGAAGAGATCTCGACGTTTGAAAAAAAAATGAAATTCAAACTACTATTGTAAATATTAAGACGGATGCAGCAAAATAGATAGAGTTGAATCCTCTTATGATGGGATTTATAGTTAAAAGGGGGATCAACTTGGTCAGGTTACAATTAACCCACCCAGATTTCCTATTCACTGTTTAACTATGGGTTTTATTTAAAATAAATACCCAATTTAACAATCAACTGAACCTGGCATAACCTATTTGTAAATCATATAACCTTTGTGTAAACAAACAATTAAGTATAACCTTCAATTTAACTATCAAAGTATAACTAAAGATTTCTTTCCAATACCTTAAATTTCTTTTAAAGCGATCAACCAATAGGATAGCATTTTAACTGATTTTAAGAAAACCTTTTTGTTATTTCTTCCAAAATGAAAACCTTTTAGATGTAAGCGTTTCAGAAGAGTACGATGTTTAAAGTATGGGTGGTTAGAGGAGTTCTTTCTCAAATGATATTTTATAAGATTTTGTATAAATCAGATCTGATTTTAGATTTAAGGGATGAGATCATAAAGAGAATTTAAGAAGCTTTAACACTGTATATGTGTTTTAATTGTAAACAAGAAAAAGTAAAAAATCCTGTAAGCTAACTCTATAGGCCGGATTATGGATTGATTATAATGGTTTAGGTTGATCCTGTCTTGTCTATCCGTGTTTTAAGACAGGTAAAGCCTTATTAGAAGTTTTAGAGCCTTAGAGTTTAGTTAGTTTAGTGTGTAGTTAGTTTTATAGTTTTGTTAGTTTGTTAGTTAGTTTAGTGTGTAGTTAGTTTTATAGTTTTGTTAGTTAGTTAGTTAGTTTAGTGTGTAGTTAGTTTTATATTTTTGTTAGTTAGTTAGTTTTATGGTTTAGTTAGTTGGTTAGATTAGTGTGTAGTTAGTTTTATAGTTTAGTTAGTTGATTAGTTTTAGAGTGTAGTTAGTTTTATAGTTTTGTTAATTAGTTAGTTTTATAGTTTAGTTTGTTACTTTGTTTTAGAGTGTAGTTAGTTTTATAGTTTAGTTAGTTGGTTAGTTTTAGAGTGTGGTTAGTTTTATAGTTTAGTTAGTTAGTTAATTTGAGAGTGTAGTTAGTATTATAGTTTAGTTAATTAGTTAGTTTTAGAGTGTAGTTAGTTTTATAGTTTATTTAATTATTTAGTTTTATTGTTTAGTTTATATATATGTATGTATATATATAATATAATAATAATAATAATATATTTGTTTAAAACAATAATGTTCTTTACAAAGGGGTAGTTGTAAAACATAAATAAAATTAATTTAGTCTCCTTAAATTAAATTATAAAATTAAGTTACAATATTGCAAAATGTAAAAACATATTAATATGTAAATCAAAATATTTGGAAAAAATATATGTAACCATAGCATCAGTAAAAAAATTAAATTATAGGATAATAGAATTAACATAAATAGCTTCTCTTAAAGTAGTCAACATTAGTATTTCAACATGTTCAATATTAAATTATATTTCTTCTAAGTAATTATATCTAGTCAACCAAAGTGAATCAATAAATTTAAATATTGGTTTAAATTTTGTATCATTTAAATTATAAAATAATGATATGAAATCAAAATTAGTTCCTTCTAAGATGTTTACAAAATTAATTCTAACTTCTTCTAGAAAAGGACAAGAGGTAATGAAATGAATGATATTGTCAGGATATGAGAGGCAGAGGGGGCAAGTTACTGAGTTATCAAATACCATCAATTTACCTCTGTGGTATAATTTTGTAAGATTTTGGTTACTTAATCTTAATTGCAAAACAATTTTATGATAAGCTATGGGAAATCTAAATTTAACATAATTTTCACCTTTGAAACTAAATGTTGTAAGGTTTCTGTAAAGAGGAGAAAAATTGCTATTTAGACACTTGTCTACATCTTTTGACATCAAATGATTCTCATAAGATGCTATTAAAGCATTAAAATTATTTTTAAATTTTAAACTATCGAGATTTAGATCATTTTCTGAGCCTATGTTTTTAAGTAAAGACTTATATTGTGAGATCCAATTCAGGTATGGAATGTTTGATGAAGATCTATCAAGTTTATGGAGATTCAAAAGGCAAGCTTTAGGTATCCTAGTGGAAGGCATCTCAGATATTTTCAGCCAAAGAGAACTTATTCTTTTAAAGACATCAACAGCAAGAGGGCGAAGTCCGAGTTCTATCCTGAGTAAGTGATTAGGTGTATTCCTAGCCAGAGAGTATATAGACTTAAAAAATCCTGATTGTATTTTGTCTAAATCATCTAAATAGCGAAGAGACCACACTTCTGACCCATACAGAAGGACTGAAGAGACCATAGATTCAAACAAGTTTTCTTTTGTAAGCCAGCTATCTGATTTTGACCTTGAAAGAATAGATAAAACGTTTTGCGAGGCTATCTTAGTTTTTGATATAAAAAAGTCTACAGCACAAGTGAACCTACAAGATGATGTAAAAGGAACTCCTAAGTATACATACTTCTTTACATACTCTATTGGTTGAGAATCATAAATTAAAGTGCGTAGTTTGCGTAACTTAGTACTCTTGCTAAATTGTACAACTTTAGTTTTTGATGAGTTGAGTTTCATCCCGTTGATTTGGCAGTACTCAAATAGAGTGTTAAGCATGTCCTGAGCCTCAACCCAGGAACGTGCAATTAATACTAAGTCATCGCAGTAAAGTAGAAGTATTACTTTTATTAGGTCAGATAATTTGATTCCTTGGAATCCTTTTTTCTTGAAGAAATCGACAATATCAGCAAGGAAAAGGATAAAAAGAAGCGATGAAAGTGGTTCACCCTGTAAAACTCCTTGTGTTAGATCAACAGGATCAGATCTGTTGCCATCTATGTCTACAGAAATGTTTGCTTCCTCATAAAGGGCTATTAGAAGTTGAATGATTTTAGTACTTAGACCTAGCTCATATAATTTTTCCAAAGTAGAGAGTGGATAATAGAGTCGAACGCCCTGTGGAAGTCAACAAAAATCACCAATAGAAAAGGAGAACCCTTTATTAATTCAGCACTAATTATTGAGAACAACGAGAACAGATGGTCAGCGCATCCACGGCCTTCGCGAAATCCAGCTTGTTCTTCCGGGATTATATGTTTTTCTTCAGCCCATAAAGTAATTCTATTTAAAATGATAGATGCAAAGATTTTCTCGATTGTGTTAACTAATGCTATACCTCGATAGTTTAGAAAATTTTGTTTATCTCCCTTTTTATAGAGAAGTTTAAGCGTTATTTCTGACCACGATATCGGAATTTCAGCAGAGTTGAAAATTTTGTTAAAAAGTAATAATAGATGATTAATCCATTCATCTGGAAGGTTTTGGAAGAATTCATAAGCTAAACCGTCCGGGCCGGGAGCCTTGTTATGCTTTAGTTGTGATAAGACAGTTTTTAGTTCTTGCAGAGTAATATCTGCGTCGAGTTTAGGGTCACTTATTATATTATCGAAGGTAATTTCAGTATTAGTCTTTTCAGGATATGAAGATTTTAAGAAGGTTTGCCACTCTTGAACAGTCATAGGATTTTGATTTGTAATTCTAGTAGAGAACGATTTGACAGCAAGCCAGAACGACTTAGAGTCTTTAGTGTTACTCAGCTGATCAAGCAGATCCTGTTCTTACATTTTCTGAGGTGTTTTCGCATTTCTCTTTTTAAATTTTTACATTCGACGGAATGTTCAATTAATCTTTTTTTCAGATGTAAATGTTTAGGAAGCTTAATTACTTTTGTAAGGTTTGATATCTCTGCGCTTGATTTAATTGATTGTATAATGGTATCGTTTAAGATGTTGCTAGTCATGGAGTTATCTAAAGGCAAAGGATTTAGATTTAAGTTAGTTTGATAAGAGTCAGTATGATCTTCGTTCCACCTAAATAAAGTTTTACTTTTAACAACAGCATGTCCCTGCTCTGGTATCATAGAGTTGAAAGAGTGAGTTAGAGTTAAAATTAGAGGGAGATGATCTGATACATCAATATTAGTGCACACGTAAAACTCCGAAATCTCCTCAATAACAGACAGCGATAGCCAAACGTAGTCAAGTATTGAAACGGCAATACGCGATATGTATGTATAATCGGCTGGTGAGTCTTGAGGTGATCTACCCTTGGCCACTATGAATCCATGTTCTTCAAGATTATAATATATATATATATATATATATATATATATATATATATATATAATATATATATATATATATATATAATATATATATATATGTATATATGTATATATATATATAATTATATATATATATATATATATATATATATATTATATATAATATATATATAATATATAAATATATATATATATATATATATATATATATATATATATATATATATATATATATATATATATATATATATATATATAATATATATATATATTTCAACTGATGTCAGTTTATACTTTAAATACTGTTATTATAACTAAATTGTTCACGAAACCCTCGCTTGTAAATTTAACATTAATATCAATACGAAATAGAAATTAAACAATGTCAGTAGGAAACTACTGTAATTAAAATAGTATCTCTAATATATAACAAAACTATTACTAAAATCATTTAATCTCCCTCTAAAGATAACAAAAGGAATAATAAGTAAATAAAGAAATACTAAGTTGTCGAGTTAAAAACTTTATTTTGATTAGAATTTAAAGTGTTAAATTTCTAAACTTTGTAAAAGGTAGGAATGAAATGAAGTTGTGAAGTGATATGAATTGTATGTATTAAAGGAAATTGTATTTGGGGTGAAATGAGAGTCGGCAAGAAGGAAATTTGTCTTTTAAAAGGAAATTTATTCATTGGTCTTAGGGCGTGGCTAGAGGATGATAAGGGTATTAGGGGCATATCACAATACTCAGAACCCTAAGTTACAAGTTCAACTCAAAACTTAGCTACTGCAACCCTAGTGATGTCTCTATCTGGTCTAACCAAACCCTCACAAGACCCTGTTGTACTCTATTATCAGAACGACGCTCACGAGTGTGCCTTCCTAATTGGCTTGAGAACCCTAAATAGAATCAAACTATCGAGTTTATTTTTACAGTATTAACTTCTTTAGTTTGTTTTAGAGTTTTATCACTGTTGATTTTGACTGCAGTTGTTCGAGAAAATAGTTTCTATCGGTGATTCAGTCGTCGTTATTGTAATGCATTCACGTTGTGACTATAATATTCTTTAAGATTGTATTGAGCCAATGAAAGAAGACACATCGGCTATGGATAAGAAGATCCTCGGCACTTTTTATTACTTGATTCGCTTGACCAAGTAGTGAACGCTGGCAGCTTGTCTTGTTTTTTCAAGGGTTAAGCATAAAAGTCTAATTGATACTGTCGAACATAATTATATTATTGAGATTAACCAAATTTAAGGACTTATGGATAAATAAAAGAGGAAGAAGTCCTCCACAAAAATATATTTCTTTATAGCAAAGCGCTTTTAACCTTACAACAGGCCGCATCATTAGTGCTAGCCATTGAATAAAGAAGAGAGATCAGATATCAAAGATAGACCTGATGATGGCCTCTTGAAAGGTTGAAAGCGCTTTGCTATAAGAAATATATTTTTGTGAGAGAGACTCTCTTCCTTTTTTTATAAAGATGAACTCCATTAACGCCACCTTAGTGCTTCAATGACTTATGGATAGTATTACATAAAAAAAATTGAGTTATTAATTGTACAATCTAGTTTGTACTCATTAGTACTGACATGGGCCCCCAGGGATGCCTTAGGAGAGAGCCATTATTTTATTATATATATAATATATATATATAATATATATATATATATATATATATTTATATATATATATATATATATATATATATATATATTTATTTATTTATGGATGTGTCGATGTATGCCGAACATGGGTATAATAGAAAGAAAAACAAAAAGCCAAGATTTTTTCTATTAACTGGGTTTTACACACAGGATATTGAACTGTGTGATCCGTTAAAGCGTAACTTGCCATTTTAAGATGATGTTTGCCACAAAATCCTTACTATCACTCAGGGTGGGCTTTTCTCTCCTGACAGTTCCAAGTATCAAAACACTCGCTTCCTATATCCACCGGACTTTCCACTAACTTACAACTCTCGTTAAGTTCGTTCAACCCTTTAGGGATGTCTATGAAGAAGTTACGGGGAAACCCTGTTGGGATTGTAACGAGATGTCACTCACCCCTCGCCTTGAACGCCCTTAGACTCTCTGGAAAATACCTTAAATAATCACTTATCTCCTTAAATATCATGAATAACTTAAGAACTGTAATTACATGAGGTAATAACATTAATGCATTAATTATAATTACATTAAAACATTAATTCGCGAAAAACTATCTATTTTTGTTTTGGTTTGGTAATTTTTGTTTATGTTTAATTAGATTTTTGAGGAAATGTCTAAAGGAGCATTGACCTAAGGGAAACTCTTAGAAGGTATTTTCAAAAGTTGACCTACAGACAGAAAAGAAATGATGGCACCTTTATGACTCGCAACATACGGTAGTTCAAAGACCTCGGCTTTATTATTATTGTGGCTTTTTAGCGAATTGTCATCGTGAAAAT
The DNA here is from genome assembly GCA_018340805.1 of Microvelia longipes. NCBI lineage: Eukaryota > Metazoa > Arthropoda > Insecta > Hemiptera > Veliidae > Microvelia > Microvelia longipes. Next base: position 55,124,663 of record JACMZG010001863.1, read on the forward strand.
GGTTTAATAAAAAGATTTTAAAGTTTGTTAAATTGTTAACAACTATAGCTTTGATTTGAAGTTGTTCGCGACAGAGGTTCCACAGGTTTTTACTTAAGAAGATTTAAGGTGAAACGGCGGGGGGGGGGGGGGTGACCAATCATATATTTTTGAATATACCTATTATGTTATAATAATGCCCGTGAAGGGCTTTGCGACTTATTAATGAAGACCCCTGCATAAAGCACCATAAAGTAGATGGTCAACCATTACGCTTTAAGTGTATTTTAAAGTTGGCGATTATTTATTTGAACTATAATCTTATATAAATCGAGAGCGTAACTTGGGATTGGAACCCCAGACCTCTGTGGTGTCAAAGGTCAGTATGATTATAGACGCTACCTCGACCAAAAACGCGCTATACCTTTTGTAACTTTCACCTGAGTTTCATCCATTTTGTTATCTTATCTTGTTTTTATTTAAAAATGTTTGTCCTTCTAACCGTTTTATGGCTCGCAGTTTCGATTTTATAACGCAAAAATTCATTCTCAGAACGATTTTTTTGCCTCCCAATCCATAAATAAATAATTTACATTATTTGCTTTGTGGACTTAATTAGTTTATTGGTTTTATGACTATGCATTTAACTAATAGAGTTGGTACTGCAATACAATTTTTGTTAAACTTATACAATTTTCTTTTATAAAAAAAATACAAAAAAAATCAATTCTTTTTAATTGATTTAAACTACATTAAAATCAATAAAAATTTTAACTACATCAACAGATTGATTTTTGTAGCAAATTTCAACTGCATAACATAAATACACTGGGAGCTATAATGATAACAGACACATACACACACACGCACTTACAGACAGGCAACTTTGTGAAAACCAAAGCGGATAATTCAGGTGACACCCAGTTTCGATTTTTTTTTAAACACTATACTTTTCCATTTATATCATTGGTCCATTTTATATTGTTGGTATAAATGGGAAAATGTAAAGCGAGGTAAACATAATGTTGTGCAGCGGAATAAACGCAACATATCGACCATATGTTCGATTTTGCTGCGTGTTTTCCTCGAGCGTCAGGATTCTTGTCTCAAAGTTAGGATTCCGCCGGCCATCTTGGTATCTTGCAGCAAGGAAACGTTGTTACGTTGGACCTTTAAAGTACTATACACTCTTATAAGTACTTTAAATGTAAGATGTTTATGCTTGTAAGATGTTTGCGGTGTTTTTTGTTTATTAGTGATTTATTCGTGAAAGTCTTCGAGGTTAATGAGATCCTGGGCATCATGAAGTCTTAAGATAGAATATGTAACGCTATATATATATATATATAATATATATATATTATATTATATATATATAATATTATATATATAATATATATATATATATATATATATATATGTATATATTAGTTATTCTAATACTTACTTATATATATATACTTGTAACTATATCATATATAGTTATATATATATATATATATATATATATATATATATATATTTATATATATATATATTACATACATATATAAAACACATCTTAATAATTATTATTTTATAGTAAAACACAAAGGCAACACAAACTTAAAATTAAAAACGATAAAAACAAGCTTATATATATTATTCTTAAATCAAGCAGGTTGCTTGATGTGAGGTGCTTTGCCTCAAAATTGAATCCAAGCAGGGTTGACCGTTGACCCCCCCTCCCTATTTGGCCTTCATTTCTTTTGTCCGAACCAAATTATAAGCGTGATTTTCTGATGATAATTCGCTAATTTTGTTTTGTTTCACCAATCTAGAAAGAGCTAAGAGGCGATAATGTAGGCGTACACTTGTATACATCTACATTAGACTATTTAGACTCCACTAGAATTCTAGTAAAAGTTTTAACTCCACCGTTAAAAAAAATTGCTCAAAATTAAATATAAAGTGTTAAAAATTATTCTACTAAGCTATAAATCAAATGGTATAATGGAAATGTTTTATGAATGAAAAGGAAATCCTTTAATAGCTACTAGACTGTGTTGCTGTTATGAGGTGTGGCTGTTACGGGGTTATTGATAACACACTGGCAGACTTACTAAGCTCCGGGGCTTGATCCGACTTGGACTTTAAATCTATGCTTAACATGGGATAATAAACCATACCCCTAATGCGATATAAGTATAGCCTTCGCTCTCTATACCTTAACCTTCTAACCTATTTTTTATTTTTTTTTAAATTTAATTACAGAGTTTGTGTTTATTTTAAAAATTTACAGATAATTTTTATATTCATTTGTTAACATTATAAATTCAACAAAAATTTTAAACGCTATTAGTTATAAGTAATTTTCTAACATTGGAAATACTCAGAAAATTATAAAGCTCTCTAATGAAATAAATTTTTCTTTTTGGTTTCCATACCACATTCCTCTGAGGAAATGTCATTACATTACATTATGGCACCACATCACTCTTGTGAATTATTTATTATTATTACGTATTTGGAAGTCCTGTAAAATCTTTAATTCCAGACGGGAGAAAAACTAAGTTTTACATCACCCTGGTTTGAGTTATTTAAAAGCCTAACTAGCCACTGGGAGTTATAATATAACTCCCTCTTCTTATAATTCTGACCAACTTAATTTGAATAATTAATCTTTATTTAGTTTGATTTTACGAAGATGTAGGTAGCACTGTCTGCAATGATTCTGTTATCAGACGTTTTAACATAATGTCGTTGATACATAGAGATATTATTACTAGAGGAGTCCTATTGGTTGAATTATGAAACATCAAAAAAATAACCTGACCACCTTCGCTAAAGTGTTATAATTACACCATCTTATATAGAAGAACGTTAAAAATATTAATCAAAACACAAACAATGTGTGGGAAGCATAAATCGATTGATTTATTATAACCTTAACTTACTTTTGAAGGAGGTTTCGATGCGGTTACACAAAACCTCTGAAAGCCCCTAAAGGATGTTTCAGGTCACTAAATATATTGAGAAAGGCTATAACTCCTCTAGTATATTTCTCTATAAGGCGCGGTCGAATATCTAGAACGTTGGATCACCAACAAACTTTTTTTATAATTTTTTTTTCAAAATTTTCAGTAATTAGCCGGATTTGTGATAAATAAAGCCTATTTCCGTAATCTGCACGCTCTTTTGGTTAATTTCAAAGAGAATTTACATTCACTCAACGATTTATTTTTAATCTAACTTGGTACATACATAACTACTGTTAGACGTCAATGTTGACATGTCAAAATATAACACAAAATATTGACGTCTAACAGTAGTTGTGTATGTACCAAGTTAGATTAAAAATAAATCGTTGAGTGAATGTAAATTCTCTTTGAAATTAACCAAAAGAGCGTGCAGATTACGGAAATAGGCTTTATTTATCACAAATCCGTCTAATTACTGAAAATTTTGAACAAAATAAAATAAAAAAAGTTTGTTGGTGATCCAACGTTCTAGATATTCGACCGCGCCTTATGCTATGATTATCTCGGCTTTTTCCTTGGAAATATATAATTGCTCAAAGAATTATTGCTATCTTTCTCCCTTGGTGTGTAAGTAACTATTACCTGCGCAATGTTTAGAAATTTTTTGCTTATGCCAAAATATAGCCGAAAACGTCCCTTTAAACTATTTACATGAAGTTGGAAAAAAAAAATGAAATTCTGGTGCGAAAAGTTCCTCAAGACAGAGAAATTTGTTCGAACTGCTTGCTTTCTTGCTTAATTTATGGTTTATGCTTTACACTATGATCTTCTACATATAGGTCTTTTGTGTCGGTCTTTACAATATTTAGCCCCGCATATTCAAGTTTAGACAAGTTAATCTGTCTAATTAGTTAGACGATCAAAGGACGTTTGTCTAAATAGTAGAAATATTACTGATCAGACTATGATCCCTAAAAAGAGAACTGATCAGAAAAAAACTAAGTCCAAAAACTGAATAGTTAAACAAGAAGAAAGCATTCTACAGAAATTCCCAAAAAATTAAATTAATGAAATCAAATTTAATAAATCAAAGCAAATCATAACCAATAAACAAACAAAGGTTCAATTTTATGTTGAACCTTCCAAATAGTTTTTATGGAAGACCAGCTAAATGCTAAACAACAACCATTGGATAATAACCATAACACATGGATAATAATCCTTGTGTTATGTATATTTATGTTTTTTTGTTACATTTTATTGTAAGTTTAATTCTGCTGGTTCATAATAAAAGTTTATTTATGTTTATGTATTTAAAAATTATCACTTTCAACTTAATTTCACCCTCATTTAAAGACAAACTATTAAAAACAACATTGACTGGTTTTCTAAACTATTTAAAATACCTAAAAGGATCAGTCTATTTAAACTATCCTCACCTTGACAAAAAAATTAATACGAGATAATCACAGGTTTATGTGGTCTTAAGAGATTTTCCCTCGAAAAAGATAATTCTTAAATCTAAATCTGAAAATAAGAGATTTAAAAAACCTGAGAATATATCAATATCAGAAAGAGGGTTGAAAAACTTGACACTATACCTCGTTTAACTAATCCAAGATTAAAATTAAATATATGTCAACTCGTAGCAAAGAAAGGTGAAAGTAAAAAAAGAATAGGTCACCTCATAAAAACTTTATTGTCATCAGTATTAATTTTATATTGTTATTAATTGTTTTGATTTTATTTATTTATTTATTTTACGGATTGTTTTATATGATTATTGTAGTATTCCCCCCTCTTGTAGTTTTTCTACCCCTTGTTTTGGGGTTTCCTACAAAAATACACCCCCCACTCCAGCCCCTCCTACTCAGTAGTAAGAGGGGCATCGAACGACCAGTCTATCTCGTATGCCACGTCTGAAATGTACACCGGCCCTGTAGATTTATCACCTAACAACAATTCTCCGTACGTTTAAACATTTATTATTTAAATTAATTATATTTATTTCATATAAGTGCATTATTAATTGAGAAATACACACACAATTTAACACAGTGAAATTAACTAAAATTAAGGTTTTAATAAGGATTAACCCTTCCCAACTCATAAACGGATTATTTACAAAGCCTTCAATATTTATTATTTTTCGTAAGTTTCAAACTTTTTTTTTACTCCATTTATTGTTTATTACTTCTGCTTAGTTTGTTTTAGCTTTTTGTGTGTTTTTTTATTAAGTACGTATTTTTATATCTATGTTTTAGTTTAATTTGGTGTAATAATCTTTGTTATTAATCCTATTTTCTCGGATAATTTTAACAATTTGTATTTGAGCTTTTTGATTTTAATTCGGATTAATTGCCAGTAACTAAGTATATAAGTTGGAATAAACAAGCATTTAATTAGTAATTATTAAGCTAATAAAATCTTTTAACATTACAGGTTGTTCGCTGTATTAACAGCTCTGTAGGTCATGTATCCATTTTAGTTGAACAAAATGTATCGCTATGTTACAAATGTATCGCTTATGTGTTCTTATGTATGTATGTTTTAGTAGGTCATGTATAGCTTCTTAGTAGGTTATGCATCCATTTTAGTATCTATCGTTTTTTATGTTAAACAATATAGATATTATAACTAGATAGTTTTTATTGGCTGAATTTTGAAACATCGTAAAAGTAACCTCGTAAAGAGTAACATCGTAAAGAGCACCGGTGATTGATATTATAATAAATTATTCGATACCAAGTTGTAGTAATTTATAATAACAAATCACAAACGCTGCGGAAAGATGACAACGATTGAATAATTATTACTTAACAAAGCTCTTTTAGTAGGTTACAATGAGGTTACACAGAGTTACCGAGAGCCTCTAAAAGATATTTAGAGCCCTAATGTATTCGTGAATTGAGATAGGGTGGGCTCCCTCTAGTAATACATCTATATTTCTACATATCTATGTGTCTTCTATGGGTAGAACCAAAAATAAATTTATCTGTAGAGGACCTTATTAACAGAATACTGAGCAGCGGAGTAAACACAGCTAACAAATAACACCAAAATCTCTCCACAAATCCCTTATCAAAACCAGAGCCAGCTTATGACCTCACGATCATCATCAGTGCCGGAGAGTTGAAGAAGGAGAATTTTAGTCTGACTTTTTAGGCAGAGTCATAGCAGTCAATATGACTCTATATGCTATATGGCTTTATGACTCTGCCTAAAAAATCAGACTACGACTCTCCTGGTCGTAATAAAGGTTTTGTGGAGAGATTTTAGTGTTGTTATTGGTTAGCTGTATGGAATCTATTTACACTTGGATACCTACACCAACTTTAGGTTCGGGGTAAAATCGTAGAGACGACTTTTTCTTAAAGGGGAATTCTTTGACTATTATGTGGTAATTATTAGAATGAAATTACCTGCTGCTATAATTTAAAATCTAGCTGTAAGTATTAGAATTGAGTAAATATTGTCTGTTCGGCTGGTTTTACCCTCAAATTTCTTATAGGAGCATTATTAAATTCTCCCGTGAATTGAATGCCATATATTTATTGTTTGTTGTTAATTGTTTACATTCTTGGTTGTGAATTTTCATCCGTTTTACTGGGATCAAACTTTTTAAAGGACACCACGAAGCCCAAGGTTTTGCAAAACACTACACCTAGAAAAGCATTTGAGACTATGTAAGAGCCATTTTGCTCTTCCGTTGACTCTAGTAAAATGAAAGAGTTTACAAAAAGCAAATTTTTTTCTCGCTTTTAAAGTCTTTAAATAGACTTTGTTGCTCTAAGCACGATTTAAGTATGAAGATTTGATTGATCCAAAGCAGCGGTCAAACTAAAGAGGCGGGTAAAGAGGAGTGTTCGAGATGTAGATCTAATTTTATGGACCCGTTAGATAAAAATCCTCTGTCAATTGTCTAACTAATTTTTTATCCTAGAGTTTTTCCTTTGAAATTATGACTTAACTTTGTTCGAATATTACATTATTCATTTTTTAGAACGACTATAGTCTAGAAAACGAACTTGTCACAAGAGTTGCTATTTATCTACCTTGACTCACAGAATTATATTACTAGAGGAGACATAACCTATCTTAATACAATGCAAAGTGCTTTTTTGTAAATATTTTTGGGGCTCTGTGCAACCTCATTGAAACCTCCTCTAAGAATACGCTAGAAATAAAATAAATCTATTGTCGTTAGCTTATTGTTTCGTTTTTTCAAAGTTCTACTAACATTCTGATTTTTTGGATTATATTTACAGACTAAAGTGTTAAGGTCACTTTTTCGGCGTCTCAAGCAATAATAGTATCAATGACTTGACTTGTTTCTGTTACTGGAAGTTTCTAAAACATTTGTGTTCTTTTAATTGCATTAGATGACGATGACTTCAACAGACTAGACACTTTCTAGCAATCCACGGGGTATTCTAGATTCAGTTTTTCGTTATTTAACCTGTAGTTGTTATTTTTCTTTGTCAGATTAAGATGGCTGTCGATTATTAAAAGATAATTAGGTTCTAAGAGTATCCATATAAAAATGCCTTTGAGTTGACTTTTGTATATTGTATGAATGACTACGTTCAATCAGTGTTGACGTGAACGCTGAGTTTTATAAAAGATGTTTACAAACATCTTTGTTCACTCAGTTTTACGAACTGAGTGAACGATCTGGAAAAGATTTACGGATACGATCCGTGGATCGTTAATTAAATACGGTCATATACATTACATGAACTATGCGAAGAGACTCCAGTCCTATATGCTAAAACAAGGTATAATATATCCGTATCCACCGATACAGTATCCAGGATCTTTGAGGATCGTATTTGAGGTATAACCTTTTTAATAAACTATTATTTCACTTAAGCACCACCTATTTTTATTGAATACCTTTTCAAATATTATTTTTTTAATGTAACTTTATTACTGTACAATATTTTAACATTTTTTTGTTATAAACTACCTCATAACCCGAGTTTTAGCTTCGTTCTAAAATGCACGATGTTTTCGCGGGTTTCGTTATGACGTCATCTTACTTTATCAACTGATATCACAGTACAAGAACCGGAGCGTATTGAATACGATACGTTTTCCTGTTATGTGGTAGATATTAATAACTTCTAAGGAACTTCGAAACACAAAATTTTAAAATAGTGGATAAAAAGTTAGTTTTAAATACAACATGGATAAAACGCATAGCTATAGATAAGCATGTATAAAATGCTTAGCTTTGGATGAAACGATTTGCTAAGAAAGAAACGCTTAGCTATGGATAAAACATGCGAATAAAATTGTAGCTTTAGATAAAATATGGATAAAACGCTTAGCTATTGATGAAACATGGATAAAACGCTTAGCTTTATATTAAATATGGATAAAACGCTTAGTTTAAGATAAAATAAGGATAAAACGCTTAGCTATATATAAAACATTGATAAAACGCTTAGCTATAGATAAAATATTGATTAAATGCTTAGCTATTGATGAAACATGGATAAAGCGCTTAGCTATAGATAAAACGTGGATTAAACGCTTAGTCTGAGATTAGAAGATAAAGTCAATTAGCTAATAGAAAATATAAGATGTTAATAAAACGTTTAAATTTGTATTCAGTACAATAGGGCAGATTACTGGAGTAGAATATTTAAAAAAAATATGTGAAGGAACCAGCCATAATCAAGTCAATCTAATCAATTTATTTAGGTTTAGATTACATTAATTTTGAAGATGTTTGTTTGGTTGTTTATGCTGTTAGTGTATTCTTTCTATTGTTGAAATAGTTTTTTTTCTCTTTATATATATAATATATATATATATATATATATATTATATAATATATATATATATGTGATAATATATATATATATATATAATATATATATAATATAATAATATATATATATATATATATATATATATATATATATATATTATATTATAAAAATTTCATTTATTCATTCTTAAAACTACTTACTTCTTAGAAATAATTTTTACTAATAATATTTTTTGTGGCCTTTTTATGGTTCTCTGAATTTATATAATTTGTCGAAAAATTTGTATTATAACTCATTCTCATAATTGTGTTTATATTGATTATATTTAATGGTTATTTTCTACGAAAATATGGCAGGTTAGCGTTGTACTTGGAATTTATAATAGGGTTGACTTTGGTGTGAGAATTCTAGAAAATTGGATTATTTTTAGAAAGGTTTGTAGGATATAGGTTTATTATGAACCTTCCAGGAAATGATCCCATCATGCCACGACTGCACCGCGTGATGAGACAGAAAATTATGGTTTATATTTCTACCGCCGGTTCCTGACATAAAAAACGTGAAAATATCTTCTCCTATACCACTTTCTCAACTTGACCGTGCAATTAATTAGTTTGGGGTATCGTCACATTTTTAGTAAGCGTTGTCAAAGTTTTTTCCGGCGGAGTACATATCCTCTACGAGAAAATAAAACTAAATGTCTCAATTTGATTTCTCAATATAATTGGTATTTATTTTAACAAATTGTAACTGTATCATTACAGTTACAATTTGAATTGGTTATCGTTAGATAACGATGATAACATCATTATCTTATTTAGTTTTTACTTTATTACGTTTACCTATTGACTTTGTATCGTTTCACTGCTCTATTTTAATTACGCAAAAAAGTTTGTTTACTTCAACAAACAACATCAACTATTTTCATCATAATCGCTCCAACTTTGGTTTACAACATATTAAATCCTGCAGAATAGAGTTTGCCATCATAAGATTGCTTTACTAGACAGTAAAGTAAAAAGTAATTCTATGCATGATTAACGGAAGACACTAGAATCCGTGGTACTCTATTTAATTGCCTAAGCGATGGCTATATATATTATATAATATATATATATATATATATTATATATATATATATATATATATATATATATATATATATATATATATGTATATATATATATATTAATATATATATATATATATATATAATATATATATATATATATATATATATATATATATATATATATATATATATATATATATATAAACTCCCCTCCATAAATTTGGTCCACATTTCACTATAGCTGCTAAATAATTACGTGCACTTATACCAATGCATTTTTATTAAACTTTCTAAATCTATTTATTTGGACTTTCTATTTGGTTATTTAAGTCTTTGAAATCCGCAATTTAAATATCTGTTGTCGAGCTTGGTGCATTCAAAGTGAGTTTCAAGTTAGACCCCTTACTTAATTTACCTCTAAGTTAATTCTTGCTTATAAACTAAAAGGATTAAGCAGTTAAAGAAGTATCTTATCAGAATTACTGTATAGACGACATCTGTACTTGAAATATTCTATTACCTTTTTCTAATTTTATTGGCTTCGTTATTACAATTTGTAAACGTTTTTGGTCAGGTCTGTTTTAGTTTTATAGTCTTCAGTTTGGGTTTCAGTTGCCAAGACCGCCGCTTTATTTTATCATATTAAAACCATTTTAACTTTATTATTTTGGCTATAAAGCTACAAACTTAAAAATTGGCAAGGAAAACAAAAAAAATATAGTAATAAAAAAAATAATAAACGTTTATAATTTTTTATCTTTGAAAGAAACGTCAAGTATATAATATTGTGTTAATAATTTGTCGAGCTACTCCTAACCAATTTGTCTCGTGGGGTTATAAATTTTTTATATAAAATTATTTATTAGAGTCGGTTCGCGTGTTAGTGTAGCATCCCCTACTCTGGGCGCCCCCTATTCTTTTGGTTACCATAGCAACGTGAACCCTACCTGGTCCTCCTGTATCCAAGATGGCGGATCTCCCTCCCAGCTGTACCTTTGCAAGGATATCCCTACTTTAAGCTTTTCCCTTGGAGCTTTTTTTTTACAAAAATCTTCTTCTAATTAACGATACACTTAAATTACTTAAAATAAAAATACACTATACTTTATTTTACTTTTTTTCATTTTTCCTTCTGTATTTTACGTTTTTTTTAATTTATATTCTTTCTTCATCTGGAGATAAAATGTTAAACACTAATAAATAATAAGCACTTTTAAATTATGTGAAATGTAAATTAAATTTAAAAAAATATTTTAGTCATAACAGATGTTATTATTTTAAAGTATTCTTCTTTGTGTTATCAAACCTAAGATTGGTTTATAGCATCTCTCCTATCATCTCTGCTCTAGTTTTTAAATGAGATTATATAATTAGTAGCGGACTTAATCCTTACACACACACACAACACACACACACACAGATATATATATATTATATATATATATATATATATATATATATATATATATATATATATATATATGTGTTGTGTGTGTGTGTGTGTGTGTGTGTGTGTGTGTGTGTGTGTGAGTATATTACTAATTTGACTATTAGTAAGCAATAAATTCTTTTAAAGAGTATAAACTCCAAAAGCGAAATATATATTTCTCTCTTATTTTTAATTTGTTTGCTCTTATACCCTATTATAATTATAAAATGTATTTCCGTTTAATTGAAAAATAACTTTAGGAAAATTGTGAGACCTATTTCAGTCAAATTTCAGGTCCATTGTTTACCACAGTATTAAATCGGGTCACATAGTATACCACAGTATCAAATCATGTCGCAATGTATACCACAGTATCAAATAGTGTCACAATGAATAGCTTGGAGAAATTATGTCACATGGTTTATTACAGTATTAAATTATGTCACATTGTTTATTACAGTATCAAGTTATGTCACACTGTTAAGTACAGTATCAAATTATGTCACATTGTTTAAAACAGTATCAAATTATGTCACATTGTTTAGTACAGTATCAAATTATGTCACATTGTTTATTACAGTATCAAGTTATGTCACATTGTTAAGTACAGTATCAAATTATGTCACATTGTTTATTACAGTATTAAATTATGTCACATTGTTTATTACAGTATCAAGTTATGTCACACTGTTGAGTACAGTGTCAAATTATGTCATATTGTTTAGTACAGTATCAAATTTATGTCACATTGTAGTACAGTATCAAATTATGTCACATTGTTTATTACAGTATCAAATTATGTCACATTGTTTAGTACATTATCAAGTTATGTCACATTGTTTAGTACAGTATCAAATTATGTCACATTGCTTAGTACAGTATCAAATTATGTCACATTGCTTAGTACAGTATCAAATTATGTCACATTGTTTAAAACAGTATCAAATTATGTCACATTGTTTAATACAGTATCAAATTATGTCACATTGTTTAATACAGTATCAAATTATGTCACATTGTTTAATACAGTATCAAATTATGTCACATTGTTAAATACAGTATCAAATTATGTCACATTGTTAAATACAGTATCAAATTATGTCGCATTGTTTATTACAGTATCCAATTATGTCACATTGTATACCTTGGAATCAAATTATGTTTTTTTGTTTATTACAGTATCACATTGTGCTTTACACAGTATTAAAATATAAATATATCACACTGTGTTCCACAGTCTCCTTATATGTCACATTGTGTACTACATTGTCCAACAACTCCTTGTTTCTCACAGTGCGGTTGTTAGAAAGGAACCTTTTTCCAAAAAAAAAAACTATTGTCGGGTTCCCATGTGTTGATAAAAGAAACAAATTTTCAGGTAAAATATTTTGTTAAAATAGAGCTAATTTTGGCAACAAAATTAGATGAACCTGATACACTGTTTGTTTGTATGGTTACCGTGTTCAATATTTAAAAATAGCAGTGTTGTGGTCATCACTTCATTGTCACAGTGTCCAGGTGAAACGTCTTAATGTTTATTTTTAGTTCAGATATTTAACACTGTTTTGTCAGTTCCGTATCCAAACTACTCGGAAAAATTTTCAGCTAACAATATTGCGTTAAAAGTTTATTTACAAAGGTGCTAATCACAACACTTATTTTGTCTAATATAAATAATAGATAAGCCACATCGGCTCTCATATGAGTTTTCTTTCTGTCTGTAAGTGTGTGTTTTTTATCATCGTAGTTTCACTGTATTTATGCTTGAGAGTTGAAAGTCTTACTTAATGTAACATGAAGTATACTAAGTTTTATCACAATACGGTTAGTATTTAGCTTTTCTTAAGGCGGATATGTGACTGCTGGCTGGTAATGAAACAGATATTTTAGGTTATTTATAGATTAACAAATCTGACGTTTTTACTATAGATTAACAAATCTGATGTTTTTACTAGATTAACGAATCTGATGTTTTTACTAGATTTACAAATCTGATGTTTTTACTATAGATTAACAAATCGGATGTTTTTACTATAGGATGTTTTTACTATAGGATGTTTAACAAATCTGATGTTTTTACTATAGATTAACAAATCTGATGTTTTTACTATAGATTAACAAATCTGATGTTTTTACTATAGATTAACAAATCTGATGTTTTTACTATAGATTAACAAATCTGATGTTTTTACTATAGATTAACAAATCTGATGTTTTTACTATAGATTAACAAATATAATCAGATGTTTTTACTGCCTGAAGACGAGCAAAGCGAGTCTTAAATAAATGCAATAAAAATTAGGCTTTGAGTCTATTTTTTTTTGATAAATTAGGAAATTGTAATAATGAGCTTTGCTAATGTTGAGGGTAACATCCCCTCGGGTACGGGTCCCGTGGTTTCGTACCCGATTTTTTCACAGCTATCATATCTTTTTGAACGTAAAGACGAAAAAAGAATAAATACAAGTTTTAAATCACTGAACTGTCGACTAAAACAGGGGTTTATTAAGATTTGATTTACGGCCGCCGGATGTAAAACTATTTGCGAATTTTACCAGGAAAATACCGTTTACGATTCTGGTATATCCTTACGAAGAAAACCATTCTTCGTAGGTAACGTAAGTATTTACTTAATAGCTTTCTTAAGAAATTTTTTCCTTTGGCCTGATTTCGTTTGAAAACACTCTGATTTTGTTGATAACATTTTATGATGTTAGACAGAGAGTTAGAAGTTAAATATTAAAGTTTTTCTCGATTCAAAATAATCTTTGTCTGGTTTTTGACAATCTTAGTAATTATTAGTGATCATATATAAGGAAACTTTTCCTCGCTTTTTGCTCGTTCTCGAACTGTAACGAATAAGTTCTATTTTCAGCGGTCACCCGTACACGTACGTAACTCAATGCTGCTTAATTCAAGTATTATGTCAAAACAGAGGATATACTATCCGTAGTAAAATGAAACTTTTAAGTGCAAAGACATTACCTTTCTATAAACCTATGTTGTGAAAGTTAAAGAGAATAAGTAAAAAGACGTCAATTTTTCCGTGTTCATCATGTCATCAGCTTTTATATGATGACGACAAATTTGCTTAATTTCCATCGTATATAGTGCGGCTCAATAAATATTACTTTAACTGGATGGTATGCCATAAAATAAGAAGTGCGACTAACGAAAAACTAACTGCATATTTATTATTTTGTACAGTATTCGTTAAAGTCATTCATTAATGACATTAATGATTAAGGGGGCCCGTTTCACAAAAGTTCATAGACCAAGAGCCCAGGGGTGTTTTGTTAATAAAAAGTGTAATGGCTGGAACCGGTCTCAATTTTTCGTAAATATCTTTCTGAACAAGGATCTGCAATTCTGCCGACTCGTATCGGATGGGTGTCCCAGGCAGATCGCACTTTAGAGGTCAAATTTACCACCGAAGTTAATAAAAAGTGTAATGGCTGGAAACGGGTTTAATTTTTCGTAAATACCTTCCTGAACAAGGGTCTGCAATTCTGCCGACTCGTATCGGATGGGCGTCCCAGGCAGAACGCACTTTACAAGTCAAATTTACCACCCAAGTTAACTAACAGTGTAATGGCTGGAACTGGTCTCAATTTTTTGTAAATACCTTTCTGAACAAGGATCTGCAATTCTGCCGATTCGTATCGGATGGGTGTCCCAGGCAGAACCTTTGACCCCTAAAGTGTGTTCTGCCTGGGACACCCATCCGATACGAGTCGGCAGAATTGCAGATACTTGTTCAGGAAGGTATTTACGAAAAATTGAGACCGGTTCCAGCCATTACACTTTTTATTAACAAAACACCCCTGGGCTCTTGGTCTATCAAGTCTTGTAGTTACAAAAATTGTAATGACAAATTTACATGTGTTACCAAGGATACACTTGTAGATTTGTAGCATTTTTCTATTTAATAAACAACATTTTCTTATCTATTACAATTACTTGTAACATTCACTTGTAAAATTTCTACCCAATTCCGAACCTAGGTAGACCAAGTTCACGACCAAGTAGACAAGTTCATTTTATTAATATAAAACTTAATTTTCATCGCGAACTTTTAGTTCATTAGTAATATTATGCTCAATATGAGTTTGTAAAACGTTTTTTTTAATAAATATTACTTCTCTTATTTTAAAAACGCAAATTATTGCATTCGAAATGATTGACTCATATGAATGAAACTGGGTTTTAATAATATTTTTACTCGTTCTTTACAATCACTCTTGTAGGTTAGAATAAACATAGAGATATATTACTAGAGGGGCCCCTATTGGTTGAATTTTGAAACATCGAAAAAGTAACCTGACCACATTCGATATCATTATAATCAAATAATCGGAACAAAAAAACAGTAAATTTTATAGTAGAATGTTTAAAATACAAATCACAACACAAACAATCTGTGGGAAGCCCAAAACAATTAATTAATTATAACCTCAACACCCTCTTGGAGGAGGTTTCAATGAGGTTACACAGAGCCCCTGAGAGCCCCACTAAAATGTTTCAGGCCTCTCAATGTATTAAGATAGACTATGTTTCCTCTAGTATTTATCTCTATGAGAATAAATTGTAATGATATTCGTGAAACGATTAATTTTTTACACTTGTTGCTACAAGTTGTTTTGTACAATAGTTTCTGATTTGTGGGGGAGATAATCAAATTTTATTTAAGTTTGACCCAAATATGCTCGTTCTTAGGAGATTTAAGGAGAAATTTGTAACCTACTTGTATTTTTTAATAAAATTGTATGAAAATCGCTTGTAATTTTTAGTCTACACTTGTACATCAGTAAAACAAATTTCTTACAATTATTAGTAAACTTGTAGCTTTTCCTTGTAGTATACAAGACTTGTACTTTGGTGAAATGGGGCCTAGGTCTAAAGCAAAATTCATTTTCTTTGGCTTTAAGTCTAGTTTTACTACAAAACTGTGTCATTAATGTATAAATAAATTTATTATTTATTATAAGGTATTAATTCAAAGGTTATATGAAGGAATTATCATTGTTATATGGTTATTATCAAATTATATAGACTTGTAAATTAATAACAAATTATGATTGATTATATTACTAATCAAAGATATGGAGATAATATATACAAGTTTAATCGAGTATGACTGTTGAATTTGATTACATGTTGTATGAAATTTGCGTTAGGGTTCTTATTATTCTTAATAATTAGTAGGAAATTTTTGTTCTCAAAAATATTACTTTGTGGAGTGACTATTATTCATTCTCTGATTATTATCACACACTCCACTTGTGCTACACCCTATTAACGTCTTCTTTGTTATAATTACTAAAAATGAGTTGTGGAGTAGTACAATAAAACATAGTCTCTCCACTAATGATATATATTTGTCATAGCCCGCTTTTAATCTTAACAGATCATCATCAGTGTCTAACCAACTAAGTTATATTAATTATATTGCTATTTATTATAAAGCTTTGTAAAGTTAACAACGTAATTACTTTAGCTTTATTATAATAATAATTATAATAATAAACTGCGTAGGCTTCCGCGTTATATGATATATTTGTAAAAGGAGCTAAATTTTTAAGCATTAGTTTGCCGACTCACATTAGTATAGCAGCATTAGTTTGCCGACTCACATTAGTATAGCAGCATTAGTTTGCCGACTCACATTAGTATAGCAGCATTAGTTTGCCGACTCACATTAGTATAGCAGCATCAGTTTGCCGACTCACATTAGTATAGCAGCCAGCAGCATTAGTTTGCCGACTCACATTAGTATAGCAGCACTAGTTTGCCGACTCACATTTGAGTTTTTTTTAGCGATTTTTATAATTTCATTTTACTTAAACAATGTCATATTTATAATATCTAGACTCGTCATAGGAATCAATATAATAACTCCTTTCTTATGTGACTACATTTCGTCTGCATCCGAGCATACTCATGTCTACAAAACAATTATTAAAGATATGTTTACTTCATGTAAATAATCTTTTATTTACACACCTCCCGCGGATGAGATTTGAACCAGTAACCTTTTGATAATTTTTTTTTTAGGTAGTAACCCTACCTAAAATGCATTTATTTTTTTTCACATGCTCCCTAAAAACATGTGTTATCTACTAAATTTTAACGCAGGGACAAATATTTAAAATTTTGAATCTTTAAGTAGTAATTTAGATCTAAATTTAATCTTAATTTAGATAACTTGTCCAACACGCTACCGATATAGCTACCCGTGCATTTTATTCCCTTAAGTCATTAATTTTAATTTTTAATTAATTTCAAATAATTAATTTAATGATAAGTTTGTTGGCGCCTATTAAATGATTTTAACAAGATAAAATTAATAAAACTTAGCGATGTTGTAATCCCTATTGATAAGGTGAAGTGTTGGCAAACACACTGCTTTCCTAACACAATCAATCACTGCCATGTTATGTTGATTTGTATCAATATCGATGTCAATGTTGTGTACTTTACATTCAATTCGACCAACACATGTTCTCTGATAAAACTCATCTGATAAGGATGTGATAGATTTTACACTCGTTGTGGGAATCAGTCATTTAAATTTTAATAGAACAAGCATTATTAAATGTTTATTTAGACAATTTTATAGTTTTTTTTAAATAAAAAATATATGTTTTAATAAACATATTGTGTAATCACAATAATAACTGAGACAGTGAAATAATTAAGGTTGTGGTTTTTAAAGTAAATAGTACTTTAATTATTAAATTGTATCTCAAAAATATCCTTTATTTGCCATTAAAACAATTTTAAGGTTTGTTTTTTCTTTAATTTAATTATTAATATCATGGCAATAAAAATTATATTTTATTAAAGCAAAAAAAATATGCTTGGTTAGTATTTTGGTTTTAACATATTTTTCCCTATAATCCTAAAGAAAAATTTATACTCTATGTAATTTTTTATGTTTGTTTAAAATTCAAGTTAATTCTTGTGTTATTGAGTGGTAAAGTGTTTGTTTTGTTAGATTTTTAAAAAAAGTTATATTTCTTAGAAGGCTTTTAGAATTTTTGTTCCAATTTATAATTTAAAATGAAAAAAACAAATTGTAAGTATAGTTTGCATCTAATTTCCTGATTTTATTTATTACCAAATTTTCGTTACAAAATGTCTTTTATTAATTTTTACCTATATATTTTTGAACGAACGTAAGTGAAACTCTTAAATTTTAGAAGATTATGTTTGTTTGTATGCTTGTATGTTTGTTACGTGTCGATACCTATACCGTAAAAATTGACCGATTTTGTATACATGTAAAATTAACTATGTGTCATAGCTGTGTAGTTTTTGGTAACATTCCGAAAAATATATTCAAAATAACGGCCAATATGGTGGATAGGATAAGAAAAATTGTGAGCGAAAAAATCGTGTTGTATATCGTTTTAAAGCTCTTAAAGATTAGAAAAAGCAAATATATGTTTCATGGTCAAAATTTAAAAAAAATTAAAGAGCATACCGACGTTATGCTCGGTAAATATCTTTGCCAAAGAAAATACGTTTGTGGATGACTGTTCTCTTTTATCCGTGAGGACGACTACATTAGTGCTCAATTTGATCCATAAACTTTTTGTTTCAATATTTTTATATATTTCATTATTTTTCATTATCTTATTATTATTTGTGCTTTATATTTCATTTCATGTTTTTATTATATCCATTTGTAAGAATAAAATCAAGTTGCAGTCTCCAAATATATAGAATTTAAAGACACTTATATCCTCAAATTATTGGTTTCAATTAATTGACTTTCAATTTAATAATTTATTGTTAAATATCAATTGCTTATTTATTGATTTATGTTGTAACAGTACTTTTTATATAACTTATCTTTGATTTTTCGTTTATAAAGTGTAAATTAATTATTTGAAGAAAGAACTGTGTTTTCATCACTACACCCCAAATCGTAGAGAAAATTGTTTATTTTTATCCAAATTCGTAGAGAGAATTATGTCTTTATATCCAAATGCGTAGAGAGAATTATGTTTTAATATCCAAATGCGTAGAGAGAATTAAGTTTTAATATCCAAATGCGTAGAGAGAATTAAGTTTTAATATCCAAATGCGTAGAGAGAATTATGTTTTAATATCCAAATGCGTTGAGTGAATTATGTTTTAATATCCAAAGACGTAGAGAGAATTATGTCTTTTTATCCAAATTTTTATTTGTTTAAATAAATATAATGTAGGTTTATATCTGCGAGTTTACTTAACTAAAAGTTGATGAGAGATCCAAGAGTTAACTTAAATAAAAGTTAGTAAAGCTTAAATCGATTAAAGGTTTTAATTAACTTCTTTTAGAATAAATGTATTGATTTATACTTTAACCATCGGTATTTTTAGTTTTTTATGTGAAGCTATTTTTAATTTAGTCAGAATTTTATTTGGCAAGACACAGGTTTATTCGCGCAGAATTAAAATTGAAGGGAAATCAAATTTTTAGATAATTTAAATAGATGCTTTACATTTTGTTTTTTATTTACTGTTTCTATAGTACTTCTTTGCCTTATTGATTTTGATACCTCGATGTTCGAAGTCTAAACAAACCTGTAAGAACTAGTCGAGTATCTCACATTACATAATAACAGGGTATAATCATGTTTTTACAGCTAAAGATTTTGAGGTAAGTAGTTAGGTTACATGTTGGGTTAATGGTGTAGTTCAGTAGCTGGGTAGATAGGTGTCAGGTTAAGGTACCTGACACTCGCTCAGGTAATTATACCGCCATTATCTTCCTACACTTTTTTGTCTCCTTAAAAAACCTTTCACTGAAAGCCATTCGTTTTGATTTTTATCTGTTCGAGGTTAAGAAAAAATAATCTTAAAAACTTTTTACCCTCCATGAGACTTTTTTTAATTTCAATACCCCCTCCCCTTAATTTTTATAAAGAATCACCGAGATGTAATTAATTTGCTTTTATTTTGTGACAACCTTGCTTTTTATTCGTGGACAGTTTTTATAACTTTTTTATATTTTTTAATACAGTTCACTAATTTTACTAGTAATAATTTTCTTTTTCCTTCTTTTTTTAGCGAATTTTCAGATAATTTTCTATACTACAGGGTTTTTTAGATGAAGAAATCTTGATACAGTTTAATTTAACTTAATAATTATTATAAATTAAACAAGATGAAAAAATATTTAAATATTGCGAAACAACCAGGATATAATTATTTTTTTGAGGTAGTACGTAGTATACGTAGTTTTTAATTGAGCACTTTATTGGACCGTTTTTAGGATAAGAAGCGAATCATTATTGTTATAGGAGGTTATTTAGTACTTTTCACCTCCGAGGACAATAATGAATGTAAAAAAACTCCTAGGACGTAAAAGTAATTCATATATTGCCGCCAATACTGTAATGTAGCGTGTTCAAAAAAGCAATCTGTGTAAAACCTTCATGAGGTTTCTTTAAAAACGTTCATTTTGTTTCTGTTTTTGTTCGTAGACTATTTTTTTTTTCGTTTTTAAAAGGTGTTCTAATTGACAATTTTTGTGTGTTTATTTGTAAAGCTTTTACATTTTTGAGTAAAAGTGTGAAGCTATGGATGAATTCAATGACGACGATAATATGGAGTTAATTGGACGTTTGTTTTTTTTCAATTAAGTATATAGCGCAGTTTATTTAATGAGTGCTACCTCAAAAAAAAAAAAAAAATAGTGTATGCCATCCGGCTGAGAATGTCTTTATGTCTTGGCAATTTTTTCCGGCTCGCTTCGCTCGTCAGTAAATCTAATTACCGTGACATAAAGACACACTTCTCAGCCTTATGGCATAAATAACTATTTTTCGAGCGGCTGTTAAGTAGGCAATGAACTTCCTCAAAAAAGATGAAAGCGTTTTACAGTCTGTGACAATTTCGTAGTTTTTACTGTTGGCGGCAGTAAAGATTTTTTTACTGTTGCTGGCGAAGTTCCTCAAATGTCCAGTAGGTGGACGCTAGTAATTTACTATATAATGTAACTATTACCATAAAATTACCTTCCTTATTTTTCTTATTTTTGTTTGTTTATCAAATAAATAATGGAATGTTTTAATCAAAGTTTTGTTATTTTCGGAAATTAAATTATTATCAGGTGTTTAATAATCATGGATAGTGAATCAGACATTGAAAATTCATCGCCAGAATTAAAAACTTTAGCCAACAAGGCGATTAAATGAAATGTACCGGAAAAATAAATTTTATACATTGTACTGTTTTTTTCTAAATAGTTGTTTCACAACGCCTGAAAAACTATAGCATATGCTTCTACGCGACTATGGGAATGACTTTTTTTACTTCAGCTTCTTTCACTGTCTCTGTCTTTTTTACTGTCGCTTCGCTCGGCAGTAATTATAGTTGCCACGGTAACAAAAAGACCTTTTTCACAGTGTAACATAATAAACTACTTTTTAATTGAAAACATTTTTTATTTCCACCGAATAATTTGGTGAATATAATGCCTAACTGGTTCGCTTATCTGTTGTATCCATTTCAAAATAAATATTATGCCCTAAACTAGGCATATCTTATATCTTAAAATCCTATAAGAATTAAGATTACCTGAAACTAAATTAATACTTCCATTTTCTTAAAAGGTATAATTACACTTAATTTTAGAAAATAAAAAAAGATGGATGATAATAATATATTAATAAAATATTATTAATATTAAAAGTGAATAATATGTATAGTATCACATTCTAATAGTTTTATCATTAATTACTCTAACCGATTGTTTATCTTAATTCTGTACTTTTTTATTCTGTATTATTTAATTCATAAGTTACTTCATTTATTCTAATTTTGTTATCTTTATATTTTTCTTACCTTTTTTTAAGAACTTATTAGTTAAAAAAATATATATTTAAGTTTTTATTCTATTGATAAAAATAATTTCAGGAATTAAAACTGAAATTTAACTAATTTATTTTATTTTGTTTATTCTTATTCTTTTTGTATCAAAACATTTTATAATAATTGATTATATTGTATTTTATTTATTCTTTGGTCATTGTTTATAATTTTAAAGATAAAGGGAGGGCGGGATTTTTTAAAAAAAAGAAAATTGTTGGTAACAAAGCGGCTAAGTCAAGTGTATAATTGCTTTTTATAAATGAAATAAAGAAACAAGGGTTACACAGGGAGTCCCACCTGGACCCTTAGTATTCGTTAGTTTAAAACTATTCATATTTTTTAAAGTCCCGCCCCATACAAAAACTATTTTTGAATTATTTTCTCCTTTTCGTATCTGTAGATTTTAGAAGGGAAGTGCCTCCGTAATCGGCTTAGCTGTCCCTTCCTATGAGCTTTCCCAAGTCTGAGGGCATCCGGCTTCCAAGCTTTTTTGGCCCACTTGACTCTTAATAATTTCTTCTCTAAAATCTAAAAAGGATCTTCATCCTTTTTTTACTGTCTTTTTTTTAAAGTGAATTCAAAAACGAAAACTATTATTTAAAAAATGTTATAATATAGTCTTATAGGAAATACCGTATGTGAAAAAAAAATAAAGAAGATTAATTTATATTTGTTTCTAATATTTTGAAGTTTAGTTCACTCCATTAATAAATAAACTTAAAATAATAATGAACCATAAAATAATAAAGTCAGATTTGAGACAAGGCTTGATACACAAATGTAGCCTCTACAAAACTGAGGTCAGACAAATAAAGAAAAAAACCTTATAGACTAATAAAGAAACAATGTTTTTAAAATTATTTTTTGAAACCTTAATTGCTTAAGACATAAACCAAGTTTTCGACTGTTATGCTAATTGGCATTTTATATTTTGGCCCTTGATGCAAAAATACGAATTTATATATAGATTTTTTTTATTCCTTTTTTTCTGTTGCTAAGTTATTATGTCTTTTGTGTTTTATAATGTAACTAGCCGTGTATTGCGTGTTCTATTTTCTAACTTGCCTCGTATTATTTGTTATATTTTTTTATTTACTTCGTATTATGTGTTGATATTATGTGTGATCTAGCTTGCCTCTATAATTATGTGTTCGGAGTTGACTCTGTTCTAACTTATATTATCTTATTATGTGTTCTAACTTGCTTCTTATTATGTGTTCTCTTTTTTAACTTGCCTTTATTTACGTTTTTTATCTTGCCTCCTATTTCCTAATATGCCTTGTATTATGCTTTATAACTTGCATCGTATTGCCTCCTCTGCTTCAAGTTTAACTTAAAGTATTTTCTATATCTACTAAATGTTTTAAACTGTCGGTAAATACATTTACAAAAAGCATTTTAGGGAAAATCTGATACTGGATAAATAAATCCATACATTACGAAGTGACAATAAATAAATCCATACATTACGAAGTGATCCTGTCTCACTTGTGATAAATAAATCCATACATTACGAAGTGATCCTGTCTCACTTGTGATAAACAAATCCATACATTACGAAGTGATCCTGTCTCACTTATACATTACGAAGTGATCCTGTCTCACTTGTGATAAATAAATCCATACATTACAAAGTGATCCTGTCTCACTTGTTATAAATAAATCCATACATTACGAAGTGATCCTGTCTCACTTGTGATTAATATATCCATACATTACGAAGTGATCCTGTCTCACTTGTGACTTAGTCTTATTTTCTCTTGAATACTAGAGAAAACCGACTCACAATAATTACGCGCTATTAAAATTCTGCACGTTTAACTAACTCGTTATACTTTGTTTTTGTTTTCAGGCGGATCTGGCCAATGGCGAGTAGCTACCTAAAAGGTGGTACAATGCAGAGTATGATGGGTACCCACCAATACCACGGACCAGTACCCTCATTACCAGCACCATTTCCCATACCTCACCACCTTGACTCACCTTTACCCTACCCACAAGGTATTACAATTGAATATTTTGAAAAAAAAAAAAACCGGGTGCGTGGAAGCGTTAGTATAACTTAATGTTTTATTTCATAACTATATCTACGTCTATATCGACGTAGCTGCTAAGAAGTATCGTTATTAATTTCATCAACTCTATTTTATTTTACTTTTGTTAAAGTACTCTTGGAAGTATAACTAGCATTTTTACGGTCTTATATTCGATGTAATAAAACGACCTTTAAAAATAAGTTATAGATAAAATATGGATAAAACATTCTAAAAAATTATAATTTGGGGTTCGTAACAAAAAAATGAGTTTACATATATTCCAAAAAATTCCCTTGCTTTCATTAATTTATTTGATTAAACATTTATAAATGTGCCGCGGACCATTTGGAACCTCCTCGTGGACTATCAGTGGTCCGCGGACCACCGGTTGCTATAAAGCTATATCCACATGCGCAAGTTAAGTTTAAGTTAATCGTATAAGTTGCGACAACATTAAAGTTAAGGTTGGAATTAAATGAACATCTATGGTACTCCAGAACTTTCAGAATCTTATGACTAAACACAGTCAGGCCTAAGTTGAGCATGAAGACATAGCTTAATTCCCTCCCTAGTTGTTTGGTTTCAGTTTCACTCAAAACAACCATTTAATGGTAATTTAATAAAAAGACAAAGAAGAGGGCGATGAAATAAAATTAGCCGCTGACATCACCCCTCCCTCACCACCGGGGGGTGAAAGCTAACTAGCCAATCCTATAACTCAATATTACTCTGTCACGCTCCATTTCATCCCCTGTCAAACTCTTTGAAGTATTGTTTGTAGGAACGTTTTAAAATTTAATAAAAGATTAAAGAGTTTAGATGATTTACAAATAATAGACATTTTGGAGTTTAATAGGTCAGAAGTCATTCGTTGTGGTTTTTTAATGACTTTATTAACTTGCACAGACTTCATTATTGATTACTAAATAATGTTTTCGACTAATGTACATTCCCTTATAATATAAGGGAATGTACATTGCCTTATAATATAAGGGAATGTACATTGCCTTATAATATAAGGCAATGTACATCTTGGCTGAATGCTACATACAAAACTAATAATACGACACACTGCTACAGGGTAACCATGTTTTTTTTTTTTTTTTTTTATAGTGCGTGCTCCACTCCTAAGTACTACACGCACTGTTCAGTATTAAGAAAAGAATCGATGAAAACTTATTTTTTGTAAATTACTTACATATTTGCATTTGAATATTCCTTTATCATATAAAAATTTATTAATTGTCCTTAAGCGATTTATTTTATTATTATTATTATCAATTTTTATTTATTATTGTTTCCATAATTAAATTTAAGTGTTTTTCCCCCATTAAGTGGATGTCTTAGTGTTCGAACGTATTTTAATAAACACAGTCTGAAGTAATAATAACTTACAATTAAAATAAAAAATAAAACTAAATAAATAAGAAATATGTAGAACATATAAGAGTATTGAAGACAAAAAAAATATATAAACAAAGACAAGTAAAGGAAAACAAAGACAAGTATAGGTGTGCCGCGTGGACAGCCAAGACGTGCAATGTCTCTTGTTTTAAATTTTATCTTCATAGGCTGTCCAAGTACTGATAAACAATTAAGAGTGTACTGCTGTTACTTTATACGGTAAATAATAACTTAGTTAATAACAACACTGTCAATTATCCGTGAACCTGTTATATTTATAGTTTATATTATTTCATTTTAAACTAAATTTATTGTGTGTTATTGTGTAGTGTAAGGGAAATATATTTTTAATGTTTAAAAAAATCTTATTAAAGTTATTGTGTCAAAGTCGTCTAACTTTGATTTAACTTGAGCATGTAGAGCTTTATTCTTCTAAATGTTATGTCCGTTGTGTCACTTCTCATAGCATGCCTTCCATAGGACAGTTATTTAAGACCAAATATGTATAATAATTAATGTGTGTATCAATAAAGAAGCGAATTATGATTTTTACCCACAAATTAGATTAAACTTTTAATTATTTAAGTTATTATATTCTTTTCTTAAAAGTAAGGGAAATATATTTTTAATGTTTAAAAAAATCTTATTAAAGCTAGAAAGAATATTTTCAAGTCTTGTGTTCGTTCCATTATAAATAAATATAGTGGGGGTGGATTAGATATTTTTTAAAAGGAAATATTAAGGAGGGAGGGCTTTAATGTCTTGGAAAAAATCTTTTGGGGTAAAATGGCGAAGAGAGTATTTTGGAAAATAGAGGTCTTATGAATGTCATAGGGTGGCTAATAGCTAGACTCGGTATTTCCTTCGGTAAGGACGCCCTATCTGCCGGGAATTCACTAAGGAGCCCCCCTCCCCCTCTCCCGAGGGTTTCTTCGTCGTATCTAATGGATTTCTTTATCATAGACTTCCCTTGTATTTCCTTCTGAATTCTTCTCTCCTTCCTTTGTGGTATTTGTTGATCCTGATCTTTTAAAGCTTTTGTACATCGTGGTTTTCTTTTTAAGAAAAATGTTTTTGAAAGAAAATTAGTTTTATAATGGTTTTCAGATTCTTACGATTTTTAAGGCTTTTCCCTGAAAACCGAGGCAATAACCGATCAAATGGAAATATCTCGAGTGTTGCTTTCCAAAAGTCTAGACACCGCAATTCTCTAAATTTGTACATTTCAAATGTTCCACTTGCCTCTCATTTTCGTTTTTTATACCGAGACAGCTAATTGTCTTTGTGTGTTTGAGTGAGTGCGTTAGTATCATAGGTCCTTGAAGATTTAGGTCTTCCGGTGGTGACCGCGTCAATTTCACCACCGGAAGCCCTAACTCTTTATGACAATAACCGTGGAAGCCTGCGCAGTTCATTATCATCAGGTCCTTGCCCTTTGTGAGTGTAGGGTATAGAGCCAAAGTCTACAGGTCGTGTTTACCTTTGACGTCCGATATATATATATGATATTTGGAAAATCTTAACCGTTATTAATGATACAAAAAATCATTGAAATATCGGAAAACCTCAGATTAAAGACTTTACCGTCGGATATTATTTATGATAAGTATATATGTGTTTATTGTATCAAATGAATCATTGCTATTTTTTTTAACTTCATTGATTATTGTCTACAATAAATGTATGTATAATGCAGTGGTGTATTCATGGTCTCGCATTGCGGGGAAGCCCTCGGCAGTGAAGGCCCCACAAAAAGTTGACATAAAATGTTTGTTGTGCTAAATTATTTTATTTAATTGATAAAGCTCATACCCATATTTTATATAAGTACGGGTTGTGCATTTAACCTATAAATTACGTCCCTATTAAATCAAATTGCAGGGCCTCCAGTTTTAGTTTTACTGTATCATTTACTTTCAAATAGGGCCCCATTAAAACATAGTGTAGTTTGTCTTAACATCAAGTCTCGGGACCCCCAATTAAACTTGCAAGTATTTTTTTTATTAATGGGTGACAAATTAGATCATAGTATTGTCTATCATAACATCTTTAAGTCCCAGGGCCCCTTATTAGATCATAAAATAGTCTGTTTTAACTTCATTATGTCGCTGGGTCTCCCAGTTGGAGTGTACTCTATAATTAACTCACAAATGGGGCCCCATTAGAGCATAGTGGTATTTATATTAATATCATCAAATCGCGGTGCTCCTAGTCGGATTTGCCGTATCTTTTAGATTTTTCTAAAGAAGTGCCTATCCTTATCTCGTCATCATTCCAAAATCGCCACTGCAGAGCATTTACGTTAATTAAGACAACAAAAACAATAAAATGGTTTACAGTATTTTCTTTGGGAAATTCGGAAAAATTATATATATATATATATATATATATATATATATATATATATATATATATATATATATATATATATATATATATATATTATATGTATGTATGTGTCCCCAATGCTCTAGCTACGCGCCTCTGTCCTAATGGCTTACAAATTCAGTTTTATTTTAGTTCTTACATTCAACTATACTACATTTAACTAAGATGCACCAAGCATGGTCTGCTCTCAGACGAGGTGACTGTTGGAAAGATCTTTTAAATATGATGTTCTTTTTTTCATTTTCTTCTAAGACGTACTTATCCGGTCTGAAGTATGACCTAAATGATTGATATAATTTCTATTTTAGTTTAAAGTAGAGGAAAATTCAGCTAATAAGCCCGACGGATCCGAACCTGTTAACGAAAGTATCGAGATACCCTGTAACCAATTTTAATTTGAGCCCGTACACACCGCACGTCATGACGTACACACCGCACGTCATGACGTACACACCGCACGCCATGAATATATAATTGGTCGTCTCTTTACACACACGTGCGATTTGTTGACGTTTTATTAAAGTAATTTTCCATGTCGTCGGCCACACTTGACGCCCTCGAATGTGCTAATAACATTATGTTGTTAAAAAGTTAACTTCTGTTGATTTAATCAACCTAATTTTGCCGCAAGGTTCAAAGTGCTTCTAAATAATTTAATCTATTTGCCCTTGGATTGAGTAGGATGCGGCAAGGGCTGGGCGTGATGCGGCAAACCCTTGTTTGCTTTTGCTGACCCAGTCGTCACGTGCTTGCTCCCTCCCAAGTTCCCGTTGCATTAATCTCTTCATTCTTCACATAACCGTTAATCTATATTGTTATTCATTTGATTAACGGATTGACTTCTGCTGCTATTTATCTTATGCGATTATTTGCTTTAGAATTAAGTAATATTTTCACACTTTAGCCAATGCAAGCTCGTTCGTTTAATTAAATTATCAAGATAGAAGCTTAAATAAGTGACTGTAGATTCTTAAAAGTGAAACCGATATCACTACACTCGGTAGTTTTAATTGTATATAAAATTAACTGATGTTTTATCCTGCTTTAAACTGAAAACATTTCGTTAGATAAATTCTGTATAAATTTCGTTTAAACTAGTTTTAATTTTAGACGTAATTGAATTACCTGTCATATTATATAAATAAATAGAATTATAATAAATTGGCTATTACCAAGGGTATGCAGTGAGTAGGTTTCGAGAATGATAGTGAATGATGATGCTATATATATATATATATTATATATATATATATATATATTTATATATTATACAATATATATATACATATATATATACATATATACATATATATATATATATATATATATTATATATATATATATATATATATATATATATATATATACACACACATATATATATATATATATATATATATATATATATATATATATATATATATATATATATATATATATATTATATATATATATATATATATATATATATATATTATAATATATATTATATATATATATATATATTATGTGTGTGGTGTGTGTGTGTGTGTGTGTGTGTGTGTGTGTGTGTGTGTGTGTGTGTGTGGTGTGTGGTGTGTGTGTGTGAGTGTGTGTGTATGCTCTTTGTTAATACAAAAATTTACTAAACAAAAACTTTTATTTCCCCTCAACACCAAACATTTTCGTTGAAGTCTTATTGGAAAGTTTCTACACACTAAAAATATATTCATTTTTGAAGATTTAGGACTTCCGGTAGTGACCGCGTTAATGTAGATGAAGAATCCGACGTTTCGCTTCCACTGTGGGAGGCATCTTCAGGGATGTAGAACACCATGGATGCTCTACAAAACTAAGTTCAGTTTTGTAGAGCATTGTGTTTCTATCCATAATGTCCTACATCCCTGAAGATGCCTCCCACAGTGGAAGTGAAGCGTCGGATTCTTCATCTACATTGACGCGGTCACCACCGGAAGTCCTAAATCTTCATGACAATAACTGCGTGGTAACAACTACTGTGGTGTTAAGCAAAACTCGACTATACGCATACTGTTATAATAACAATTGTTTATATATTTCTAATTAATATATAACTTATTAACTTCTCGATCGGGCTTTAATTGATTTCTCAAAACATTTTTTTTATAATGTATTACAATTATAACGAAATTATTTATAATGTAACTGCTGATGATATTAAAGTTATAGTTAACTATTGGTTATTACCTACTGGTTATTACCTACCCAAGTTTTTATGTTTGCTTCACGAAACGAAAGAGTGCATTTTCCACTGTTAATATAACTTCGCTAACATCATCTCTAACTATTTTAATTATTATCTTGATTTGTACTTAGTACAAATCTTGTGTATAATTAGTACTTATACTAATAGATAATTAATTGTAGTTTATATAATGAAGTCTTTGATTGTATTTTAATGATTAAGGATTGTTAAAATTAATTATTTTCATAGTTTAGTTATTTATTTTTTGTTTGTTCAATTTATTTGACATTCTGAAATGAGAGTAAAAATAAAACCAATTTTATTGTTTCTTAAAGCTGTGTTCTACTGACTAATTTTTCCTCTATTGATTCTATTTTTATTTATTATCAACTTTATTGATACCAAATCTTTCTCCCTCACAATATTTAACATCTGTTGACAGCTGGCCTCCTATTATTGTCTCCATATTCACACTTTATATTTTTTTTAATTCTCTTTTTGTTGCTATCAGCGCCCTCTATTCTACCCTATATGTTTCAATTTTTGCCACCCCTTCCAGTTTTCATTTATAAAATGGCGTTTTATATAGTAAGAGGGGTTTTGAAAACTATATAAAGAGTATGGGTCCGAGTAAGAATCCTTGTGATACACCCTATTGCTTGTATAGAAAGATTATATCCATGAGCGAGCATGGCACATTATGCCATATCCTACCACTACCCTCCCTAACTTACTACAACTTTCCTAAACGTATGAATATCTTACATTTCCACATCGCAAGAAGTAAACAACTAATAACTTCCCTTGGACGAACAACTAATATTATTCATTGGGGATTTTTTATCAAAATATACTTCATATGACGCTGTAATCTTTTTGTAAATTCCGGTTATTAATAACCTTTTAACTTTTGAGTATTGAAACTATTATACAATATATATATAATATATATATTATATATATATATATATATATATATATATATATATATATATATATTATATTATATTATAAGGTATAAGTTAAATTATAGCTTTATTTTTATTCTACTTTATGTATTAAGATTACTTCTTAAAGAAACCCAAATGTTTGTTTTATAAATTTATTAATTAAAATGTATAGTTTTTTCTATTTTTTTTAAATGTTATAAAATATAATGATTTTGCTGAGAGAATCATTATTCTCTTTATGATTTATATTGCTAATAGTGGTCATTTATTGCGGGTTTCCTTTGTATTAAGATTATGTTTTATTAATTATGAGATATAGGAGGCACGCTTTTCGAAAACATATTCAGGCAAACTGCTGTAATGCCACTAATCTGCAAACTGCTGTAGTGCCACTAATCTGCAAACTGATGCAATGCCACTAATCTTAAAACTGATGTAATGCCACTAATCTTAAAACTAATGTAATGCCACTAATCTGCAAACTGCTGTTATGCCACTAATCTTAAAAATGATGTAATGCCACTAATCTGCAAACTGCTATAATGCCACTAATCTTAAAACTGATGTAATGCCGCTAATCTGCAAATTGCTGTTATGCCATTAATCTGCAAACTGCTGTTATGCCACTAATCTGCAAATTGCTGTAAATAATTATCTTGTTGTAAGTTATTTATGTTAAATAATTTTCGTCATGGAAGATGGGATTTGTTGCGAAAACCTGCTAGGGTTGGAGGAAAATAACTTTGTTTACATGTACATGTGTGTGTATACTTTTGTACATGTGTGGGTTTATAGCTCGAGACTAATAGGTATAAATACATCTGTCATTATTAATATCGTATAAAAAAATTGCAATTTTGTTGCATTAATATTACTTCCTTTTTTACTTAAATAACAATGGTACTTTTATTTCTGATACTCCTGTATAATCGAATTTCCGTTTAATTTCGAGAAAAAAATATCTCTTATGGGGTGAAAATATATTGAAACAAAAGAAATTATACTATTATGTAGATTTGGTCTACATTTTATTTTCTAGTTTATAAACTTTTTTAAAACAGAACATACTTGAGCGAGAGACACTTAGGAAATGTAAGAAGCTAAATGCTATGTTACATTTGTGAACTGTTTTATTATTCGATATTATATCGATTATATCGATATAATTGCTCAATATAACGTCTGATCCCACTCTGTTTCGTTACGTTGGACTCGTCAAGGCTCCGAAAGAGTTCGAACTCACTTTGCTCTTCACGTAAAGTTCCGAAAAATATAAATTTAAATATTTATCCAAGATGAGCGGTGCTCTCACAAGCAAAACATTTATAATTTAATACTACCAAATAAATACTTTAATTATAATAACAGTAATAATAATTATTATATTAAATTCTTCGGAATTTTAAAAGAAGGGCAGAGTGAGTTCAGTCTTTGTAGGCACCCTGATGATTTAGACGTAACGAAACAGAGTGAGACATGGCATCAAGTCGAGTTATCAATGATGACGAATGTCCAATGATGGAACAGTTCCCCAATGTAGCATAACATTCTGCTAAGTTCATTCCTAAGGTGTCTCTCGGAACATTTCACTTTACAACCATTCGTGTTTTGCAAAACTCGGTAATATTAAATTATAAATATCATAAAAACACAATGACAATGCACTGCATTCTTACAATTAATTTTATGTATTTTCCTGTATTTTAATGCACGTGGAAAGAATAAAATCGTTATCTCAAATTTACTCAGCCATTAGAGTCCTATGCATTTTTTTTAATTTCATTCCTTATTATGAGAAATGTTATCACTATTCGATTCAGCCATTTTAGTTCTATTTTTTATATTAGTTCTTATTTTATGAACGTGTTAATATTATTTTTTATTGATTAGAGCGCTAGTTTGGCCTCGGATATGACGCGGCCTTGCTAAGGGGGAAATAACTTATTATATTGTTATATTCACCGCCCCTATTATATGACGTTTCCATTTGATTGTTGAGTAGATGGGAGGTAACGGCGAATGTAACGTACCCTACTATCGGAAACCATTTTCTTTGTACCCTCTGTACTTTCTCTCCCTTGGTCAAAATATGATAATGTGACATATTTCAATGGATTTAATATTTATGATTTGCTATGTGATGCTGTTTCGATAGGTTTAGCAATATGCTTACTTTAAGCTTATTATTCGGAAAATAGTATAGGTATTATTTTTATTTGATTAATTAATCGCAAATGTTACAACTTGTACCTTTGTTGAGTTAAAATATTTGTTTATTTTATTAATATTCTTCATAATAAAATTAAATCGTATAGTTTGCCTTAAAAACAAGAAGCCCAAAGGCCTCTAAGTTGTTGTCTTATATCCAAAAGAGCGTTCGAAATTTATTGTGTCCCAGAGAAACGTTTAAGAACACACACACACAAATATATATATATATATATTATATATATAATATATATATATATATATATACATATATATACATATATATATACAATTCTAGAGTCCCCCACGCTTTCGAAAAACGAAAAATCAACCCCCCACCATTATGCCCTCCAAAACTCCAACCTCGTAAGGTAATTTTTCTTCAAAAATTCGCTAAAGGACTTGATTCCTAGGGTTAGAGTTTGAGCTCAACAAAACCCTAACTACATTTGAGGCTCGAAGCTCTAGAGATATGTAAATTCAAAAAAGATAAGGGAGGGTTGTTATATTTTAGATAAATTTGTTAGATAAATAGCAGGTTGTTTTTATTTTATTACATCTGAAACTCACTTCAATTTATTTACAAGTTGATTTACAGTTGGCAAAACAAGTTTCGTTTGTATGGTTCGCGATAACTGCCGTAAAATTTGTGTGGGCGTATAGTAATAATTTCATGCCAGAGCTGTATAGTTTATTGATAAAAATCAAAAATTAATATAAAAATGGCGGTCAATATAGCGGACCAAAAATTAAAAAATTGATGCTTTTCAAAATAGATGCTAAAATGGTGAAGGTTAAAAAAATAAATTGGACAAATTAGGTCAAGTAATATATTGTTGAGAAGTTTTTACTAATTAGAGCAGAAAATGTATCAATTAAGTTTCACGAAATTTAATATGACCGCATAATTAAAAAAATTGAAAATAATTAGTTTTAGTATATACATATATATATATATACATACATACATATATACACACACACACACACACACACACATATATATATATATATATATATATATATATATATATATATATATATATATTATATATATATATATATATATATATATATATATAATACATCATAAAATAAGATATTTTAGTTCATTTAGGCATACTCTAGTATAAAGTGAAGAAAGTTCCTTATTTCATATTAAAGATTAAATAAGGGTTTTGTCAACCCTAATACTTTTTATAGGTATTAAAGTAATTAGCGAGCGAAGCAATCAGATATATTTATTTAATAGCTAAATTATTTATTTATCATTCCTCTTTATACGAGCCTGTCGTTAATAACAGACTCGTTTTGCTGTTTATTTTATTAATGTATTCTTTTTAACGTGAGTTCCTGATGCAACGCATTACTAGTTTCATAGCATAGCAATTTATTAGCAGACTTCTTTGGTTCAGTACCGCTAAATATTGTGTTCTAATGCTCTGTAACATTTTTAATATGTAATTATACCTTGAAAATTGAACTGGTTATAACATTGGAATGTTAAGAAGCCTTATTCAAAATTATGACTTATTTACTTCAAATATATCTATTTCCAAGCATATGTGTTAAAACCTTAATTTATATCTAGTAATAATAGTAATTATCTACCGTTGATAACTCATAAAAAATACTATTGTCAAAAATTATAATTTAGTTAAAATAAAAGAACGATTCTCTTTGATAAAAAACATTTAAATGTCCCTCATATTAAAAATTTAGTTATAAAATAGTTTTTATTTAGAATAAAATTGCAATAAATCATCGCAGTCGTATGACATGGAATTGAGTAAAACATGTTAATTATTTGGAGTTATGCGGGTCGACGGATACACATGTTTTTTCCGCGTGAATGTTCAACTCTATGGTAGTTTAATTGAAGGTAAAATAACACGGTGTGCGTTGTGTTTTTGTGGAAGGAATAAGTCAGCGTTGCTTTTTATATTAAATGGTAATAAATTCTTGTTGATAATACTCAATGTAGTTTTTACATGAGTAAAAATATAAAATAATTAAATAAACTCTGAAGTCGTTAAACTATATACTTCCGACGATTTATGTTTGTTTTATTTCAAAATTATGTTTTTCACAAGATTGGCATTAATAAACTTTTTCATAGACTTCTACGGGAAAATATTATTTTTTTGAGGTAGTACATTGAGCACTTTATTGGACCGTTTTTAGGATGAGAAGCCAATCATTATTGTTATAGGAGGTTATTTAGTACTTTTCACCTCCGAGGACAATAATGAATGTAAAAAAAAACTCCTAGGACGAAAAAGTAATTCATATATTGCCGCCATTACTGTAATGTAGCGTGTTCAAAAAACAATCTGTGTAAAACCATCATGAGGTTTCTTTAAAAACGTTTATTTTGTTTCTGTTTTTGTTCGTAGACTATTTTTTTTTTCGTTTTTAAAAGGTGTTCTAATTGACAATTTTTGTGTGTTTATTTGTAAAGCTTTTACATTTTTGAGTAAAAGTGTGAATTCAACTATGGATGAATTCAATGACGACGATAATATGGAGTTAACTAGACGTTTGTTTGTTTTTTTTTCTATTAAGTATATAGCGCAGTTTATTTAATGAGTGCTACTTAAAAAAAAATATTGTATGCCATCCGGCTGAGAATGTCTTTATGTCTTGGCAATTTTTCCCGACTCGCTTCGCTCGTCGGTAAATCTAATTGCCGTGACATAAAGACACACTTCTCAGCCTTATGGCATAAATAACTATTATGGACTCAATAGAAATATTTACATATATTGTAACGGTCTGTAAGCTAAATTTTCAATAAATAGGTCCAGGGCAAAAAAAAACATTAATTAGCAGAAACAACAGTAATTTTTTAATAATACAGAAATGAAATAATTAAACTTGAACTCAATTACAAATACCAAATATCTGGTTTCGGTGAATACAACCTTCTTTTGATAACTTAAAATTATTTGTTGATGCTTACCGTGTTTTCAATGAAGGCGAAGTTAGATCTGCTCTGCGCAGTGGCGGGGATTAACTGGTGCCGCTCAAGCTCATTGATACATAAGACAATAACACTGCGCACGCGCAGTACAAAATGCTCTACAAAACTGAACTCCCCAGCCTATACTCAGTTTATTATTTATTTATTGAATTACTTGAACAGGATTCAGCATAGCAGTAGAATACAAAAACAAATATCACACAAAAAAATCGGGTACGTGTTACCTCGGAACTTTTCCTCATCACATCGTATTCGCTACGCTCATCCTCCATGCTTCGTACTCGCTTCGCTCGTCTTCTGATAGTGAATCTATCCGCTTCAGTAACAAAACGAAACTTAACAACTTGAAACGAAACTACTTATAAATTAAGTAAATGTTTACACTTGTACTATGTTTTAACTGTATTGGATTTTTTTCCGATTTTAGTTTTTTTTAAACAAGTACACAAGTCATTCGATACAATTTGAACTAATGCTGATAATGAGATAAAACTTGTCACATATGTTATTCTTATACATGGCTATGTAAGTGTTAAATCTCAATCCGATCGCATCATTTCTGCGTATTTTATCATTTTTCAAAATTTTCGTTGAGTTATTATTGCGGGTTAAATTAATTTCTGAACTGCACGAAAGACAACATCTATAGATTGATTTTTGCACAAAGTTTCAACTATCTAGCTTGAATACACTGGGAGCTACGGTGACAGACACACACACATACATACAGACAACTTTGTAAAAACCACTCAGGCGGCCATAAAAACACCTGAAACGGATTTGTCTAGTGACATCCCGGTTTTGGATGTTTTGAAAAGACAATACTTTTCCTATATATCTACAGGGTCAATCCATTTCAAGTGATCCAGAGATGTTGCTCGAAAAAAATAAAAATTGATAATTTTTTTTCTGTGTTAGTCCTACCCATAGGTAGTCCAAAACGCCTAGTATTAATTTTTTCTACAGCCTACTTCGTTTTCAAAAATCACTTTTTAGTTCCCGAGACACCTTTTTGTCCCCACCAGGATTCGAACCCAGGTAGACTTTTGCTCATATCGACTCCATACCACTCTCTTTCAACTCGCAGGCCCAAAAAACATCAAAATTGTTTGATGTGTTTTGGTACTCCACAAATATGACTCCACAGATATGACTCTGGTCATATTTTAGGTTTTATGGTAATCGAACCGCGCTTTTTCGACTTTCGAACGAGCGTCACTTTGGGTGGTGATGGTGAATTTATTTCCATAAAAAATTAATATATACCTTTAACTATGTTTTATTAGCAAAGAAACCCCAGGATAAACCCTATTTTCAATAAAAATCCGTATATTTTTGTAAAATCTTTAAACTGAAAAACTGCTGATTTTTAAAAAGCTGTAAAGTACCTTAAAACTAAAATAAACAATATGTTACATATTGGGCGTAAAACTGCAATGCATAGAGGTCATTTTAAGCCCAATTTGAAAAAAATCGCCCCAGTCCCAATGGACGATAAATCGCCCTGAAAAATACCAAAATCATGAAAACCTTAACTTTCAATAATTAATTGAGCCCAAAAGGTAAAATTTG
The DNA here is from genome assembly GCA_018340805.1 of Microvelia longipes. Taxonomy (NCBI): domain Eukaryota; kingdom Metazoa; phylum Arthropoda; class Insecta; order Hemiptera; family Veliidae; genus Microvelia; species Microvelia longipes. The sequence goes on from JACMZG010001863.1 coordinate 55,162,493, forward strand.
ATATATTAAATTTTTTTTTCTTGTTCCTTATGGTCACTTTAGTATCCAAAAAATTATTTTAATTTTTTTCAATATTATCTTCCTTGATAAAAAAAATAATGAAAAAGGGTATTTTCAGTCTTTGTGGTCAAATTTATTATGCAAACTCACGAGTAGATTAGCAGCAGTAGAACAAAAAATATTGGTTCTTATGTAAAGCCCAAAGAGGACACTTTCAAACGAGACCTGTTTCATTAAGCTAGGTTAAGCCAAAGCCGAAATATTAAGCCTCAAAAATTGATGAAAAAACTCAAAATTTGGGTATCTCGGGAACTAAAAAGTGATTTTTGAAAATGAAGGAGGCTGTAGAAAAAATGAATACTAGGCGTTTTGGATTACCTCTGGGTAGGACCAACACAGAAAAAAAAATTATCAATTTTTATTTTTTTCGAGCAACATCTCTGGATCACTTGAAATGGATTGACCCTACAGTATAAATGAGGAAAAGTAAAAATAATTAAACAATAAACAAATACACCATTTTCATGACATAATACGCTTTACCTATCAGACTGTTACAGAAAATTTCTTATTGTTCCTTAAACAAGCATTGTTTCATAAAAATAGTTATAATCGCTAGTATTTATTTACGTAGTTCGTTTTACATAAATAAACGCCAAGTCATCTTGATTTGAATAAAAAAGTTAGTTTTATAAAAACTACTGCTTTCAATTTTTAAAAATTATTATTTTAATTATTCCTTTCATTTTAACACCGTAAAACTTTTAATATGCTGCATTTTTATTTAAAAAATCTAGAACTGTCGAGTCGTATAGTTAAAGGCTACCCGATTGGGTGTAAATTTAATTTTATAAACTGGAAAGACACGGAAACGTCGAGTTTTTCCATCGGACTGACGTGCTAATTGACCTTAGAGAGGAAATTATTCCTCTTCTGATAACCCGCATCCAGTTCCCTGCGTTTTTATTACTTTATTTTTTTAATATCATTCATTTATATTAAAACAATTATTCTCACAAATTAATATGCAATTAAGTATAATTAAATATACTTTTGAATATAATGGTATTAATTGTGGTACATAGAATATTAGGGTTAAAATAGAGGTATATTCAAAAATATACTTTTAAGCGTTTTAAAAAGTTCAAAATAAATTGTACGTTGTTAAAAGTTTTCAATATATACTGTTTAATACAAGTTTTAAATATATATACTGTTTAATATATAAGTTTTAAATATATAATGGTGATAAAACTGACTTTCAATCAAATACAAGTCATCCTTAGTACTTGTAAGAATAATTATATTTTCTTTTGAGACTAGATAATATTTAATTTATGACTGAATACAGACTAACGTAATATCATCAACCGATAAAAGAAAAAACAAATTTTCTGATCAGTACTGAAAATGTCCTTAATTTGTTAAAAAGCCGGGTTTTCCATCATTATTGCTATAAACAATTCTTGTGGATAGACCTTTGTTTGTACCTCAATATTGGGAGTCCATTTGCTCTATTAATCCCTGATAGTTGGATATCCTCCCGCTGGCTGCTTCGGACCACATTGTTGATGTTCTGCATCAGTTCGTCATATTACTAATTTATGAGTAGTGGCATATTCCCACAATATTAGCAAAGTTCCAAATTTATAAGTCGAACTTGATTTTACATCAAATATTCAAAATAAATCAGAACGAATACTTTGTATCATACAAAGCAGTATGTATATATAATCAATTACAATGTGATCAGATAACTTTTCTAGATTATGCAATTTTTAAAATTTTTGCTGTCATTATTATTATTATAATAATAATAATAATAATAATAATAATAATAACCATTTATTGAATGAAAAAAACCTAGATACATATAACTTAACATGTAAGATACAAAGGTACATTCAAAGCAGCCGGAGCTGTGGTTGTCATTATTGTGAGTTGTTATAAATAAAGTCTTGATCAATATCTTATGAGCATTAATATGGTCGAGTTTTGTACCAATTTCAATCCGATCAAAAAAAAGCCTTCAGAAGTTATCGTATCTCTAAGAAACATCCACAAGTATTTGGTACAATATCTCGCTTTGTATGTATGTTTGTGTACTTATGAGTAAACCTCATTTTTCCTTATAAAATTCGCTTAAACATTAATGACTTATGATAAAAAATAGTGTGGCAAATAAGTTTAGTAATGACGTATTTTAATTTTTTGGTCAAGCTCTAAAATGTATTTTTTTTAATAAATTAAATTCAAACTGCAATACAACTTTTCAACTTATTTTATTTATTTGTCAAATAAAAATAAATCCTCGGACCAGGTGATAATTTGATACTAAAAAAAGACCGGGTGCTAATAAAAGATTTCAGACCTTTTGTTATAAGATATGATCTTAAAATAAAAGATTATGTCACGAAAAAAAAAAGAAAAAAAATTCGATCGTGAATCACCGATCAAAGATTACCAAATCGAACCAAGTTTTTTTTAGTGCATTAATGTTTTATAGGAGTAACTTTTTTCTTAATTTTGAGGGCATGGCTTAATATAAAATTTACGCTAGAAAGGACATTAGATAGACATTACCTCCCTTAGTGAGAGACTTTAGAAGGGATTAAGAAATAACTTAATGGATTCAATAATTAAGAAACTTACTTTAAAAAAAAGGAAAAAGAAAAGAGCTACTTTTTTGAATTCCTTTATCTTTTTTTAAATAAAAATCGATACTTTGAAATAATATTTTAATTTGGTTTGTATCATTGCTTCGTGGGTGGGCTGGTACAAAGGATGTTTTTATGAATTATGCGCACCGGCCTACGCATTTTATTGTGACACTGCGTTACTGTGTATTGTGACAGTGCACATTTCACATGTGTTATAAATTATTAATATTATTTCCTTTATGTCATGTGTGGGTTATTGTTGTAACGATTTGTTTACTCGTGTTGTAGTTGTTTTGTGAATTAATTGTAATATGTTAGGTTAATGCATAGAGATATATACCAAAGGGGGCATAGCCTATCGTAATACATTGAGAGGCCTGAAACATCTTTTTGGGGCTCTCAGGGGCTCTGTGTAACCTCATTGCAACCTCCTCCAAGAGAGAGTTGCTTATAATTAATAAATTTATTTCGGTTTCCCGCACATTGTTTGTGTTTTGATTTGTATTTTTAATTTACTGTATAAGTTATTGTAATTTTGTATATAAGTTTCTATATAGTATCCTCCGCGAAAATGTCTATTGTTTATTACATCAGCTGATTCAATTTAATAATAGATGGAAATATTGTATCTCAGTGTTGCCATCGAAATTATACTTTCATCCCCTTGATATCAGTGTTACCAATTGTTATTTTATTTTTAGTTTGGTAAGCGTGTTTATAATACACTAACAGGGTGCTAAGCTGGGAAATATGACATCTGTTAGTCACTTTCATTCACACAGTACGCTTTAGAGGGCTGCATACAAAACCTAAATAAATACAAACAACAATGATATGTTTCATTTTTATTTTTACCTGCGACATCAAGGGAATAAATAAATCTAAAATATTTTTCATCAAGTCATTACGGTTCGGTTTACATGTTGTATTTGTAATGATACATTACGTTTCGTGTGCGATATAGATAATTGGTAAACGATGTATCATTTGTAAATCGAAATATCATTTGTAATATATATATATATATATATATATATATATATATATATATATATATATATATATATATATATATATATATATATATATATATATATATATATATATATATATATATATATATATATAATATATATATATATATATATATATATATATATATATTATATATATATATATATATATATATATATATAGTATATAGTATATTAATACATTCTTATAATCTAGGAGAATGTGTAAAGAAATGAATACAGAAAGTTGACGTGGTGTAATCCATTGCTGCTCAAATTCATTACTATTCTGTGTACTCCAATGTCTTTATTTATCCTGTATGAACACTTTGTCAAATATATTCTTATTGTAGACTATAATCAATAAAGATAATAAACAAATCGGATGCAGGCTAACCTCGGAAATTCTGTATGCTTAGCCTCCCTACATTGGACTCGCTTCGCTCGTCCTCTGAATATAGAAATTACCAAATTTATACTGCAACACGTCTTTGTACTAGCTTGGCTTGTCCTTAGGTCGTCAATTTATTCGTTTGATTCACAGCGGTCACCCATCTTATCAATGACTTTGCCTGATACTGCTTATGATTTGACAAAATCTGTAGATATACTTGCGGGCTTGAACCACAACTTAGTATATAAAGAGAATATATGTGTACATAAAGAGATTTATTTATGTCTTAAAGGCTATTGAGATTTACTCGATATCATTATTAAGCCCAAATATCTTTTGTCAAACTATCTGGCCTTAATCTCCTAAAGAAGAAATCAATTTTATTTCACCTGCCCAATAATTTACTTCCTCCTGATACCATTGAGCCATAACCTCCTAAAAGAAAATTAAACTTTATTTCACCTGCCCAATAATTTGCTTCCTCCTGATACCATTGAGCCATAACCTCCTAAAAGAAAATTAAACTTTATTTCACCTGCCCAATAATTTACTTCCTCCTGATACCATTGAGCCAAAACCTCCTAAAAGAAAATTAAACTTTATTTCACCTGCCCAATAATTTGCTTCCTCCTGATACCATTGAGCCATAACCTCCTAAAAGAAAATTAAAATTTATTTCACCTGCCCAATAATTTACTTCCTCCTGAACCATTGAGCCATAACCTCCTAAAAGAAAATTAACTTTATTTCACCTGCCCAATAATTTGCTTCCTCCTGATACCATTGAGCCATAACCTCCTAAAAGAAAATTAAACTTTATTTCACCTGCCCAATAATTTACTTCCTCCTGATACCATTGAGCCATAACCTCCTAAAAGAAAATTAAACTTTATTTCACCTGCCAATAATTTGCTTCCTCCTGATACCATTGAGCCATAACCTCCTAAAAAAAATTAAACTTTATTTCACCTGCCCAATAATTTACTTCTTTCTGATACCAGGAGTGTAGTAATTCCGGCACGGTGGTCCGCTGTCGGGCGAATTTCATTTAGAATGCGTGTTTCCGTGCTTAACAACCCATTTCTTGCTTAAGGTTCCGGTTCATGCTTTAGAACCTAAGCAGTTACTCAATTGTCAAGAACTGCTCGTAACTCATTTTGTCTGTATTTTTCAAAGGAAATGCGCTAAAACCTTTAAGGATAACTGACTAAGCTTAAAGATAAGTAACTAAGCTTTAAACTAGTGCAAATAATAGTGCGTACTTCTAATTTTAGAGGCATAGTTTTGTACAACAACTGGATGATTATGCGCATTTCCTTTGGAAAATACAGACAAAATGAGTTACGAGCAGTGCTTGACAATTGAGTAACTGCTTAGGTTCTAAAGCAAGAAATGGGATTCGCCCGACAGCGGACCACCGCGCCGGAATTACTTATTTAGAAGTTATAAACTTATATCATATAAAAACTATAAAATGGTCATTTCAACCAGGATTTTTGTTAAGCACGGAAACACGCATCCAAAGGAAATTCATCCAACATGCGGACAACCGCGCCAAAATTTTACCTCTTTTAGTTCTCAATCTTTAGTAGTGACCTTTAGTTCTCAGTTTTTATATGGTTTTGTATATTAGTTTCAACCTCGATGTAGATTACAATAAAACTAACGTATTGCAGGTTTTTGTTTGACAGGAGTGAACCCTCGAAAACAGAGGCGAGAGAGGACAACCTTTACCAGAGCGCAACTCGATGTTTTAGAAGCTTTGTTCGCCAAAACTAGGTATCCAGATATATTTATGAGGGAAGAAGTAGCGCTTAAAATTAATCTACCAGAATCAAGGGTTCAGGTACACAACATTTTCTATTATTTATTTCAAGTAATATAAAATTATTGACCAAACTATTTAAACAAGATTTGGAATAAAATTACTTCTGAAGAAGTCCTAATTTACGACCGAAAGCTCAAATTTATGTTTTTATACCTATCTGACCATTACCTCATAAAGTAATCTTGTTTATTATTAGTATTGCATACTGTCTAGATAAATGAAAAATCGGGTGAGGGGTACCTCGGAAATTTTCCTCATCACATCGGATTCGCTACGCTCATCCTCCTTACTTCAGACTCGCTTCTCTTGCCCTCAAAATATACAATTCGCCATATTTATATTGGGACACGTAAGGATGCACAAGTATTTACAAACATATAGTAAATACATGAGTTTCATTAGAAGCTGTCACTCATACAGTGCTGAACTCGCTCAATACTACTTAATTTTAATGATCCAACAATAATCATAGATATATTTGTTGTACTGAAACCTAACTTAGTGTAATTATTTAATATTAAAAGGTTAGAGACCACAGTATTAAGAATTAAAAGTTTTTTAGGTGGAAATGGTCTAAATATAAATAAAACTCAATTTACCAAGCTTTCAACTATATATTAAGTCTTTTTCAAGGTACATAATTATAAGATAATAACATAAATAACTACATAATTTAAAACATAACACTATCACCTACAAACAAGCTCTGAGACAAGAAACCGTTACAAAAAAGTCGTTATCAAGGACATTTCAAAATAAAATTATACTGAGAAAAATAAAACTAAATAAAGATCTACTATTAGAGGGGCTGACCCCTAGAAATATTTGAGGTTATAATTACATTTATTAATTATTTAACATTTCTAAGTTATTATGCTAAATTATAAATATATATATTAATATTAGAGAAAATGGTAATGCAGAGACTAGCTATTAAATTATTACACTAGAATTTAAGTATTAATAATATATCACAGATTACCGTAACTGAATTGCAAAAAAAAAAAAAAAAAAAAAAAAAATAAAAAAAAAAAAAAAAATACAATAAAATAAATAGTTGACATAAAAATAATGCCAAATTGAGATAAAGGTAACAAAAGATAGAAAATCCTAAAACCACAATAAGAATAACTGGAAAAAAAAAAAAAAAAAAAAAAAACTGAAAAAGTCCTAACATAATATTTTTTATTTAATAAATTTCTATAAATTGCACTTAGTTTGTCAATGTCAGTTTTTTTATTACATGCTTTCGGGTTAGTTGTGATAAAAGTCATTTCTTTGAACAATCTTTTTTTAATATTAGTTTCCTGAGTTAAAATTTTAGCGTTCTTGTAGCCAAATTTGTGGTCATTTTGTACAGCATGTTGGGCTAGGGCACATTGTTGTACGGGTTTGGTTATTTCTGATTTGTGTCCGGAAATTCTGTTTTTAAGTTTCTGTCCAGTCTGTCCAATATAAACCTTGTCACAGTCATTACACGGTATTTCATAAATAATTTTGGATTTTTCATTTTTGGGAATTGGAGTCTTTAATTTTGAGAAAGTTTGTGAGTAAACAGTTTTCTGGGATTTCATTGAGATTTTTATATTATTGACTGATTTATTTAAAGTTTTAACTATTTGTTCTGATAAACCTTTAACGTAAGTTAATGATTGATATTTAAATGGTTGCGGAGGAGGAACTAGTTGGTTATTAAGATTAGATCCACGATTATTTTGAGGGTTGTCTTCTTTGTACAGTAGATCGTTAATTATCTTATTAGGGAAACCGTTATTTTTGAGTATATTTTTTATAATGGTGAGGTTCTTTTTATGAAATTGAGGATCACTAAGTTTGAGAGCTCTATGTTTGAGTGCTAAAGCTACGTTTATTTTGTGCCTTAAAGGGTGATGGGATGAGTAATTTAAGTATCTGTCTGATTTTGAGGGTTTTCTCCACCAATCTATTGTAAGAGTGCCATCCGGATTGCGTGCTATTAACATATCTAAAAAGGGTATTGATTTACTATCTTCTTTTCAGTTTCAATAGTGAAATTAAGTTTTTTATGGCAACTATTAAAAATTTTAAGAATAGACTCAATTTTATCATTTGGTATAGCTAAAAGTAAATCATCCAGTGGCGTAGCCAGAATTTAATTTCGGGGGGGGCTGAATGTTAAAAATTTTATATGTATATATATATATATATATATATATATATATATATACCGTTAAATATAGACAAGATTACAATTTATACATTGTTTTTTTATTTATTATTAAATAATAATATTATTTTTATATTAAATAAATAAATAAATTGTTTCTGGTTAAGTATATAATCAATAAAATACACATAGTTTATAAAACACAAACTATATTTTGCACAAAATGTATTAAATTTTTTTATAACGTAAATTAATAAAACATTTAATTTTATTATAATATTATATTAAGTAAATTTTGAAATAGTCCGCGACATCAGGGGTACTTGTCATTTACCGGATTGTACAAACCAGAGACTATATATACTTAAACAGTAAGACTGTCGACCCATGGTGGGAAAATTTGGATTCCGATCGACGCTAGCGCCGCGGCAAACCTACTTTTCAACTAAGTAGGTGTGGTTTAATTTTTTTGCTCTTTGCCTACGTTCCATTTGAAATTAAACTTTTATAAGTCATATATTATAGTCCAAGAGCCAGACGCAAAAACGTGACCGTCTAGCCCCAAAGGTTTAACCCACTAGATCGACTTATTCTGGCTCTCTGATAATGAATCAGGTGGTCTGCCGTTTCAGATAAAGGAATTTTAGCCCCGGGGCCCTTTAAAATCCGTAAAATTACCTCAAATTCTGTTTTCGCCCAATTGATTTTACCAAAAATTTAAAGGGTTGTTTTTTAAAGTTTATTAAATATGTGATAAATCCATTTTTAACCATCAAAATCGGTCCAGTAAAACCGGAGATACAAATGTTGAAAGATTACCGAAAAAACATCTAATAAGCATACATTTTTGTCCAAAAACGTACAAAAACCTTAAAATGTCATGTTTTTCCATATGAACATGTTTAGGAATTAGGCAGACTTAAAAATTATGCATATTCTGTTAAGCTACAGGTAATATAGATTTGTTCTAGAGAAAAAAATCAGTACAGCTCTAATATGTGATGACTTAATGACCGACATATAATGCTGAAAAAAGTGTATTTTTCTACAAATTAAGTTTTTACCTATCTTTCAGCATTATATGTCGGTCATTAAGTCATCACATATTAGAGCTGTGCTGACTTCTTTCTCTAGAACAACTCCATATTACCTGCAGTTTAACAAAATATGCATGATTTTTAAGTCTGCCTAATTCTTAAACATGTTAATATGGGAAAACATGACATTTTAAGATTTTTATGCGTTTTTGGACAAAATTGTATGCTTTTTAGTTGTTTTTTCGGTAATCTTTCAACATTTGTATCTCCGGTTTTACTGGACCGATTTTAATGGTTAAAAAATGGATTATCATGTTAACCGGCTTTCGTGTTATCAGTGTATTAAATTGTGTGTAATACCTGCTCCTTCTATGTATAGTATTATTCTAAGCACAGGTCACACAGTTATTACTCAAAGACCTAACTGACCGTTATGTCGTAATTGGAACTTCGAGATAATATTTCGGACAAGCCTACTTTACTTTGTATTGTTCACTGTTTTCAAATTATTTGTATATCTTTCTATTTTATATATGTATTTGATATATTATGATGTTTATATTATAAGTTTATTGTTAAAAAATATATGTTATTTAATTTATTATTTTATATATTTTATAGCTTTTTTTCACACATTTATTGCGGGTTTAGGTTATGTAAAAATTTCGGGGGGGGCTGAAGCCCCCTCAGCCCCCCCTGGCTACGCCACTGAAATCATCAACATATTTGAAAATGAATGGAATATTAAAAATTTGATTTTTTTAAACACAATGTCAAGTATGTAGTTCATAACTATGTTGGCAGCTATGGGTGCGATAGGACTACCCATCGCAAGCCCATCTTTCATTTGAAACCATGTACCTGGTTCTAAAGAGAAATAACCATTGCTACATACTAGTTTTAATAGATCAATAAATTGTTTTTTATTAAGTTTGGTGTGATTTTTAATAGTTTGCCATTTTTTAGATACAATGTTATATAAAAGATTAAGAGGGACATTAGTAAAGAGGGAGCTAACATCTAGAGAAATTAATATATAGTTATTCGGAATGTTTTGTTGCTTAATTTTTTCAAAAAACGTGAAAGAATCTTTAATATTATACTCATCTGAGTCTATACATTTTAAAATTTCTGCCATGTATTTAGATGTTTCATAGGTAGGGCTATTGTTAAAACTAAACCGGTCTTAACTTGTTACCTTCCTTATGAGTCTTCACTACTCCATATATACGAGGACTTGTACTATTATAAGTTGATAGTCTAATCTTGGTGCGTTTGTCAATTTTCTTCTTTTCCAGTAGGTTTTTAAGTAGTTCATTGTTCTTCCGTTGAATAGATGGCGTAGGGTCTTTATCTGTCTTAGTGTAAGTGTCTGCGTTTAATAAATCATTCATTTTAGTGTCATATTCCTCTTTCTTCATTGCTACTGTGCAGTTTGACTTATCTGATTTTAAGATTAATACATCATCATGATCCTTCAAAAAACGTTTCGCTTTCTTAAGTATTGCGTTTTCCTTGTTGTTTATTTTATTATTTTTTAGTTTATTGACATGATTGGTAATAATATTGGTGCAAGCTGCTCTTGCTGTATCCTGTTTGTCTTTTCCTTCTATTGTTGATAATAGTATCTATATCGGCTAAAACGTCCTTCATCGGAAAATCTTTATAGGTATATGGAAGACCATATTTAGGTCCTAGAGCAAGCAACTGTTTAATATCTTGAGGGAAGTCTACATCAGTCAAATTTGTAAACCAAGAGTCTTGGGTTGAGATTGTGTCTGCCGGAGGAGTTAGTTTTTTAATTTTCTTTACTTGAGTATTTCTAATATAGGCGTGTATTCGATTAAATCTATTATCTTGAAATCTAGAAAATTCTGAAAATTCTTGTTCTGGAAGTAAAGTATGGAGAGTATTTTTATCTTCTTCTATCGATTTATTTAAACGGTTAATATGCCAGTGGCAAAATTCAGTTTCTATCTGGAGTAATCCATGTTTACACTTATCTATAACTCTATTTATCTTATTATGGAATGGATGCTTTTCTGTGGTATGGCAAATGGCAAACTATTAAAAATCACACCAAACTTAATAAAAAACAATTTATTGATCTATTAAAACTAGTATGTAGCAATGGTTATTTCTCTTTAGAACCAGGTACATGGTTTCAAATGAAAGATGGGCTTGCGATGGGTAGTCCTATCGCACCCATAGCTGCCAACATAGTTATGAACTACATACTTGACATTGTGTTTAAAAAAGTCAATTTTAATATTCCATTCATTTTCAAATATGTTGATGATTTACTTTTAGCTATACCAAATGATAAAATTGAGTCTATTCTTAAAATTTTTAATAGTTGCCATAAAAAACTTAATTTCACTATTGAAACTGAAAAAGAAGATAGTAAATATTAACTATTCAATTTCAGTTTTTAAGTTACTTCTATTTCAACAATAATACAATATTTGATTTAACTCAATACTTATAAAAATTAACTGTGACATTGTCATTCAATGTCTAGTTAATATATTGGAGCATGGATTAGCCCCAATACTTCCCCTTAATACATGCAACAATTTAAATGAATCCCCTCTCCCCTAATCAAAGCTTCAATAACTTCCCCTTAATCAATTAGTTGGCATAATTTTGTATCCCCTCTAAAAAAATAATGTCGACGCACCAATCAGTTTGCCCTAGGCAATGTCTTTATGCCTTTATGAGAATACCTGAAAGTTGGTCTGAAATATTAAAATATTTTTTTTTTTTTCAAAATGATAGTGAACTAATATGTCTTGTTCTTAAGAAATACATAGAATTTTGACTACTATTATTGAGCTTTGATAGCCCATATAGATACTAATAGGCTCAATTGTTAATAATAATATCGCCCATATTTCTGGGAATAGCCATTTGCAAGGAGTCTTGCAATTTCACTATTCGGATGTCTTTTAATTTTAAATCTCCGCTTAGTTTCTGTTGTCATCTTTCCTTTAGTGACTGGGTCAACTTTCCATATTCCACGATCACACTTCCCTAAAGAATTTAGTTCATCCTGAATAGATTCTTTCCATTTATCTTGATATTTATTACTGATAGATTCTCTTGGTTCATCTAATTTGACAAACTGAGCTTCATACCTATCCGCTTGCTTTAATCTGTCTCTTGGTTTTAAATTATTTGGTAAGCTCGCTTGTACATTATTGTTACATTGATTGTTCACATTATTTTGGTCCTGTTGTTCTTCTATATTGTTTTTAACATTTTCTTCTTGTTCAATGTTACTCTGTTTTCCAATATTATGATATTCATTATTGTTATCTAATTCTTCTTCATTAATAATATTGTTATCATCATTATTGCCTTCTTTAATTTGATTTATGTTATCATCAATAATACTTTGACTTATAGTTTCTTGTCCACTATCACAAAAATCAAAATATACAGTCTCACTCATTTTAGTATTTAATTGAGCGCTGTCATTTTCATCAAAAACTACATTTCTCGACACTTTGATTGATTTGGTATTGGGATCGAATAATCTATAATTATTTGAATAACCTTCATAACCAACAAATATAAATTTCTTCCCTTTTGAGTTCAGTTTATTTTTGAATACATCTGGCTTAAGCATGTATGCTGGACTTCCGAAAATGTTTGTATGCAATAAACCCGCCTTTTTACCTGTCCACAATTCAAATGGAATTGACTTCATTGTTTGATTTGTAGCAGTTCTGTTCAAGATGTACACTGCTGTATTTACTGCCTCTCCCCATAAATACTTGGGCACATCTCTTTCATGTAACATTGATCTTGCTCTCTCCATTATTGTTTTTACATCTCGTTCTGATCTTGAATTTTTTTGAGGTGTGTGTGGTCCCATTGTCTCGTGTGCAATCCCTAATCTCTTCATATATTCTCTAAATTCAAGATGACAGTATTCTGATCCATTATCTGTTTGCAGAATCTTTACTAAATAGCCGTACTTAATTTTAATTTGATTTACAAAAACTTTAAAATATTTCAATATGTCACTTTTATGTTTTAAAAAACATACAACTCTATATCCTGAGTATCCATCTTTAAATAACGCAAAATATCTAGCACCCGAAGTAGATTCAACAGGCATCTCCTCACTGAGGTCACTATAAATTACTTCTCCAGGATATCGAGCCTTATTATGATCATTCTTTTTAATGATAGTTGATGCTTCCTATAAATAAACTCTTTCCGAGATACTTTATTTTTGTCCTTTAAGTTAACTCCGGTCACTGAATTCTTATTAACCATATCTATATTTTTGTCTTGTTCATTATGTGAAAGTCTTTCATGCCATACTTTCAAGCTTGAGTCTTTGTCCCCTAATAAACATTCATCATTAACAAGAGTTTTAAACATCATCTTATATAAGTTATTAGGTTTTCTAATTCCTTTCGCAACCAAAACGTCTTTATCATAAACTTCTGCCTTGTTACCTTCCTTGAATATTTGCATTCCCTTGTTCGTCAGAACACTCTCTGAAAATAAGTTTCTAGACAATTCAGGAATATATAGCACATCTTGAATTATTGAATCATACCAAGTGTCATTTATCAATTTCTTGATTTTTATACTTCCTTTTCCTTTAACTTGTACTACATGATTGTTCCCAAGTTTGACAGTATAATTTTCTTTTAGTTTTGTTAAAGTACTAAAGAAATCTAACCTATATGACATGTGTGACGATGCAGCACTATCCATGATCCACTCATCATCCTGGTCTTTATGTAGCTCTTTCTTTTCTGAGACCACAAAAGCTGAAAAATGTCCTTGTTTTATTATTATTTCGTATGCAAGTGATTATTACGATAGTTTTTTGACATTATTAATTCTGTGAATTTTGTTCTACAAAAACGAGCAATATGGCCGCATTGGGAGCATCTAAAGCACACGGAGGGTTTTCTCTCATCTCCTCTTGTCTTATTTTCACTACTCGTAGCTAATGCAACATCCTTTTTCAAATGAAGTCAAACTCATTTCCTCATCAAGCAATCTAGCTGTTAGGTTCATAAGGTTTGCTTATCATCACTAGTTGATAACCATGCTTGTCTAAAACCTCGATATTTAACAGGGAGAGTTCCAAGTATCTTTGTAATAATCGAATTTTCACTAACTGTATCGCCCGAATCTCTTATTTGTTTTGCTAAACTTTCCACCTTTGATATATGTTGCGCCATACTGTCTGATGGATTCATCACGTAGCTGGTACTTTTCATGAACTATTAGTTTGTTTGATTCACTTTTGATGTCATATATTGAATTTAAACTTTTCCATCGTTTCTTTAGCTGTTTGGCAATTTTCAAATTTCAATTTGCTTGTATACCATAGCTGATGTAATGGTGCATAAAGCAATAGCGTCGTCTTTATCCCACTTCATAGCTTCTTCTGGATTATCCTTAGGACATTCTTGGCTCAGAGTATACTTGACACCTTTTGCTCTGAGTGCGCAAATGATTTGAAATCTCCACTGTCTGTAGTTATCCCCATCAAATTTATTAATACTGCTCAGTATCTCAGGTTTATCCATAACTTCCTCTTTGAATTAATATTAATATTTAAATTGCTTTTTTTTTTTTTTTTACTCACGTTCTTCTTCTTTTTTTTTTTTTTTTTTTTTTTTTTTTTTTTTTTTTTAAACTTTCTTTGTTTATTCTGGGCCCATAACCTATTAACTATTCAATTTCAGTTTTTAAGTTACTTCTATTTCAACAATAATACAATATTTGATTTAACTCAATACTTATAAAAATTAACTGTGACATTGTCATTCAATGTCTAGTTAATATATTGGAGCATGGATTAGCCCCAATAGTAAATCAATACCCTTTTTAGATATGTTAATAGCACGCAATCCGGATGGCACTCTTACAATAGATTGGTGGAGAAAACCCTCAAAATCAGACAGATACTTAAATTACTCATCCCATCACCCTTTAAGGCACAAAATAAACGTAGCTTTAGCACTCAAACATAGAGCTCTCAAACTTAGTGATCCTCAATTTCATAAAAAGAACCTCACCATTATAAAAAATATACTCAAAAATAACGGTTTCCCTAATAAGATAATTAACGATCTACTGTACAAAGAAGACAACCCTCAAAATAATCGTGGATCTAATCTTAATAACCAACTAGTTCCTCCTCCGCAACCATTTAAATATCAATCATTAACTTACGTTAAAGGTTTATCAGAACAAATAGTTAAAACTTTAATAAATCAGTCAATAATATAAAAATCTCAATGAAATCCCAGAAAACTGTTTACTCACAAACTTTCTCAAATTAAAGACTCCAATTCCAAAAATGAAAAATCCAAAATTATTTATGAAATACCGTGTAATGACTGTGACAAGGTTTATATTGGACAGACTGGACAGAAACTTAAAAACAGAATTTCCGGACACAAATCAGAAATAACCAAACCCGTACAACAATGTGCCCTAGCCCAACATGCTGTACAAAATGACCACAAATTTGGCTACAAGAACGCTAAAATTTTAACTCAGGAAACTAATATTAAAAAAAGATTGTTCAAAGAAATGACTTTTATCACAACTAACCCGAAAGCATGTAATAAAAAAAACTGACATTGACAAACAAAGTGCAATTTATAGAAAATTTATTAAATAAATAATTATTATGTTAGGATTTTTTATTTTTTTTTTTTTTTTTTTTTTTTTTTTTTCCAGTTATTCTTATTGTGGTTTTAGGATTTTCTATCTTTTGTTACCTTTATCTCAATTTGGCATTATTTTTATGTCAACTATTTATTTATTGTATTTTTTTATTTTTTATTTTATTTTTTTTTTTTTTTATTTTTTTTTTTTTTTGCAATCAGTTACGGTAATCTGTGATATATTATTAATACTTAAATTCTAGTGTAATAATTTAATAGCTAGTCTCTGCATTACCATTTTCTCTAATATTAATATATATATTTATAATTTAGCATAATAACTTAGAAATGTTAAATAATTAATAAATGTAATTATAACCTCAAATATTTCTAGGGGTCAGCCCCTCTAATAGTAGATCTTTATTTAGTTTTATTTTTCTCAGTATAATTTTATTTTGAAATGTCCTTGATAACGACTTTTTTGTAACGGTTTCTTGTCTCAGAGCTTGTTTGTAGGTGATAGTGTTATGTTTTAAATTATGTAGTTATTTATTGTTATTATCTTATAATTATGTACCTTGAAAAAGACTTAATATATAGTTGAAAGCTTGGTAAATTGAGTTTTATTTATATTTAGACCATTTCCACCTAAAAAACTTTTAATTTGTAATTATTTATTACGTACAGGTACATACTTTACTAGTAGAATGAGCGTGAATGGAGTCCATCATAAATAATGAAAGAAAAGAAGTCTCTCCACAAAACAAAACTTTATTGGCAAAGCGCTTTCAACCTAACTAGAGGCCATCATCAGTGCAAAACCTAACAAACAAGTTACAATAGAATAAATAAAGCGAAAAAATAAAAATACAATAAATAAAACTAAATAAATAAATATAAACATAAATAAAGCATAATGAATAAAATACATAGGAGATAAAAGATAAGATAAGATAAGGTACATACTTGTACCAAATTTCAACTTATTTAGAATATTTGACGATTTTCTACAATTTAAAAAAAACGTATACAAGTCGTTTGATATAAATTGAACTAATGCTGATAATGAGATGAAACCCGGCACATATGTTAGTATTTTACTAGTTACATGCGTGCTAAATCTCAATTTGATCGCATCATATTTTCGCGTTTTATGACGTTTCAAAAATTTTGCTGAGTCATTATTGCGGGTTAATGAACTCCAAATTCTTTTAACATCGGTTACGAGGTGGAAAATTAACGCCTTTTCAATATTATACTAAAAAAATTGAGAAAAAAATTAAGTAACTAATTCACTAAAATAAAATATGGACCAATTATAACAACAAATTAAACCAGACTTTAACCCAAAATTGAAATAAAATAAATTTTCTACATTTTTTTTAGAAAAATCCCGCGAATTTTTAAATTTAAAGTAAAATTTCCGTTACAATGAATAAACATCTATCATTTACTTTTCCACAAATATTATTATGTAAAAATATAAAAAAAAACATGTCGAACTACATTACAAAGCATGTTAACACGACACAAATATATTAAAGCAACAAATATTAAGCTCAGTTTAGAAAACATAATGAAAACCTTAACTAACCGGTGTTACTAACCAAACAAACAATCAATCACTATTATTGAACAATGACCGCTACGTCTTTCCTATCTGGTCCATTTATCCCTTCCTCAGGTTATGTCGATTTCTGGATCTGTGTTTACTCTTATTTTTTCCTGTAAAAGTTGAAAGGTTTTGTTGTTGACAAAAGGTTGGTAGGATTGTTGATTTTTCCCTTTTCCGACATGGTTGGGATTATATTGATTTGTCACGGGCATTATTGTTGGTCCTCGTGAACGTTTTTTATTTTTCATCCGTTCTTTTATTGTAGTTTGTTCTTTTTTGACAGTTTTTATACACGATCTTTTTTTATATTTTTACGTAAAATACATTCAATATTTTTTTATATTTTTCTGAATCAAGGATTAGGAGTTAGTATTATTCAATTTTATATCTATATAACCTTTTTGTGATTTTTTTTATTTCTAAAACTAAACCGATATTTCCTCCATAAAGTAGACGCATTAAAATGGGTTTTATTGTCCCAGTATGATAATTGACAACTACAACTAAATTGCACCTGTTGCCTTGCTAGAAATTTTAGGTCGTCTTTACTTTTCCTCATTTGTACTCAGTACTACTCACTATTCCTCATTTTATCTAGGTACATAGAAAAAGTATATATTGGATACGTATGCAATACGGTCAACTAACTTCACGGTTCTTACAGCGTATTTGTTTAGTCGGTCGAGTGAGATTACGTGATAACTGATCCCGCCAAAACATCGCGTCTTTTATAGTGAAGGTTTAATTTTGGTTATAGGGAAGTTATACATTTAATTAAATTTTGATTTCTTTGCGTAATAATAAGTTACACTAAAAAAATAATATTACAAAAGTTATTTAATCAAAAACGGTAATATTGAAGAGAAATAAAAGTTTAACGAAAAGATTATCCGTTAAATACGATCGTCTCTAAAGGTACATACAGCGTATCGAGGGATCCATTTAGACTCCATCTCCCTAGTTCTAGCGTATGCGATCGGATCCCCTCCGCTTGGTTCATACAGCTAATATTACCGTATTGAGAGATCGTATCCATTACGATCCGCGGATCTAGAAGTGTGTGTGAGCGTACTAATTGTCTGAGGATGAGGAAATCGAATCCGAAGTCGTACTAAAATGTAATTTTGGCGATTTCCATATTCTGGGACGAGCGATGCGAGTCTGAACTTGTGAGGATGAGCGTAGCGAATTCGGCAAGTTGAGGAAAAGTCCCGAGGCTAATTTTCAACATATGTTTCTATTTAGTGAATGTAACATTTTACATGCCTGGAAAATATGAATAATTTTAACTTAAAAGAAGATCTATTAACGTGATTAGTTAAAGAGCTTTTAAATCAGATTTCAAAACATCCCCTAGTTCCTTAATCTTTCTGTACGTCTGTTTGTTATCAACATATAGAACAATCTGAACTTCATACCAGTAGGGAGAACAGGTTGTCTAATTGAGGGTTGCACATTAGCCTAATTAAGTAACCGATTTTAAAGGTACGAGGGTGGAACATTTTCATATACATCATTAGAGATATTAAAGACCTTTGTTTACCTCTTTATCTTGACCCTAACGTGTGCACCCTTTAACGATTTCGGATTAAAATCTCAATTGTTGGGAGCACAGGTGATCATAGATTTTTTGAAGAACCTTAATTGAGCAAAAGGTTTTTATTCTTTCTAAAACCTCCTGAGTCGAGGGGGGGGGGGTGACTCAACAAATTGGATGATACTTGGAGCCAAGATAAACTCCTCCCCCGTTCTCGTCCTTTTGTTCTTTTTTATTCGATTCCCTCTTTGAGCCCTTTTCAAGTCTAAAGGCATTGAAATGATACCCCCTGTGTAGGAAAGATTAAATCCCTTTGGATCCTAAACCCCTTGTCTATTATTTGCCAGCAAACACTCATTACATTGTCTGTGATTCTTCTTGGGTTGAAGATTTCTCTTTGAGTTAGTAGATATCAATCAGTCATTATATTTTTCTATTGTACCTAATACTTGTTTTTATTGACGAATTTCAGTCGACATCGCCTCATTTATTTTATTTTTAGGCGAATTTTAATTGGAAAAATACGCTCATGAGGTTGTTAGGACGAGGGAAGTGGAACTCATCGATTCCGATTAGCTTTCTGAGTCAAAAAATACATGTTCTTTCAAAGTTTATGTGTAATTTTTATATATATATATGTATGTATGTATATATATATGTATATATATATATATATATATAATATATATATATATATATATATATATATATATATATATATATGTATATATATATATATATATATATATATATATATATATACATGTAATGCATATATATATATATATATATATATATAATATATATATATATATATATATAGAATATATGTGTGTGCAAGATCTACCCTGACGTGACACACGTTTCACAAAAATAAAAAAATGTAGTACTAATAATAAATGGAAACATTTTCTGTTTCGTTCAATTTATTCTCGCTATGATACGGATATTTTGCTTATGTCCATTTAAATCATGCCTTTAAGGCTGTTGAATTAATAATGTGTAAGTATAAAATTTACGTTTGGCGATTACCTTAAAAATTATTTTAATTCCTGTGTGCTAGTTTTACTCTAGCCTTAATCTGGAGTGACCGTCATTTTAAATAAACTCGTGTATTTACGCTGAGTAGACACTATTTCGAACACACACGCACACATATCCATACATATCATACATACATATATATATATATATATATATATATATATATATATATATATATATATATATATATATATATATATATATATAATATATATATATATATATATATATTATATATATATATATATATATATATATATATATATATATATATATATATATATATATCGATTGCACTGGGAGTATTAGTTTACATTAAATAAATAAGTATGTATATATCTCATTTATTTATGTAAACTTATATTTTCACCGGAATCGAGCCTTTACATCCAAAATTTTCTCGGAAGCGTAATTTCCTTATGAAAATATGCTTGCATTTCTCATACCCTCCTCCACATATTTTTTGCCATGTTCGACGCCGTAGACAAGTATATTTGAAACTAGAATAAAGTATATATGTCTTGTTCTTAAATTTCTCCAACTCTCAGCCTTCCACCTTTTTAAAAAAAAGATGTAACCTGCTAATTACATACTTTGTCTGTTTCTTAATTCTCACTTAGACCATTAAATTAAAATTAACAAAACAATTACAGTAAATTAAATTAAAAAAATAATTTCTCTTAAATACAATGTGTTTTCACATTGCTCGTGATCAATTTAAGATTACATTTTTAATTAATATTTATTAACTTCATAAATAACATTAATTAACGATATAAACTTTTCTTATAATAAATAATTAAATAAACTATAAATAATAATTATTATAATCAAGTTGAACATAATAAAATTAATAATTATAATAGCGAAAGAATTTCACTATCTAAAAGAAAATAAATAAGAGTTACCTAATAGTTTTTTTTGTTTAGTTATATTTTTTATAAATATATAAAATCTGATGTATATATATATATATATATATAGGTTGTTAGTTAAGACAAGGAAAGATATAAAGAGTATATAAATGAAAATTTATGATTATATTATTTATTTGGAGAGAGTTTTCCATAATAATAGCTGCGGCAATGTTAAAGCCCAGTAGCTGAGCCGTCAGGCGTAAGACTAATTTATTAGTGTTATCCCTCCACTACTAAACGAGAACAAACCTCTACTAATAATATTTTCTCTTATTCTTCTTTGACTACAAAGATTCCGACTTTCAATGCCGCTTCTATACTTAGTGCCAACACATTAGACCGACACATAAGAGCTAACATAAACAAGTGCGAAAGTTGTACTTGACTGTAGTTTACTGATTGTACTAATATCACGTTTTCATATAGTCACACCTAACTCCGTCAACACTGATCACAAAACAGCTTACATGTAAAACATACGTGCACTTAATTGTAAAATTTACATTTTCTTTGCTGTAACCATATATGCACTTTGTATTAAAATTTATGTAAACTTTATTGTAAAACATATATACGGTTCATCCACAATAAAAGTACATGCAATTTATTGTAAAACATACATACACTTTATTGTAAAACATTCAGTACACTTGATGACTTTCATACACTTTATTGTAAAACATTCAGTACACTTTATGACTTTCTTGCACTTTATTGTAAAACATTCAGTACACATTATGACTTACATACACTTTATTGTAAAACATTCAGTACACATTATGACTTTCATACACTTTATTGTTAAACATTCAGTTCACTTTATGACTTTCATGCACTTTATTGTAAAACATTCAGTACACTTTATGACTTTCATACACTTTATTGTAAAACATTCAGTACACTTTATGACTTTCATACAATTTATTGTAAATATTCAGTACACTTTATAACTTTCATACACTTTATTGTAAAACATTCAGTACTCTTTATTAAAAGATTTATATGCACGAGATTTTAAACTTACATATCATTTTATATTGTTAATCTTACATACACTTTTTTCTAAAATGTACATACTCTTTATTTTAAAACTTATATAGACAATCATTAGTTGTTTTGACGAAATTTTTGTGGTATAGACTCACCATGATGTTTCATAAAAAACACACTAGAATTGAAAACAATTAATATATTGTCAACTACAATAGTATAAAAAAATTATAACTGACCGGTTTCGACTTAACGTCATCATAAGAGCTGTTTACAGACTGAGTATTTGGGGTAGCAAGTAGGAGTTTTAATATTTGCCTAATATTTCTTTCCTATCTCTTTTTAATATTTGCGTAATATTCCTTTTCCTTTTTTTTAATATTTGCTTAATATTTCTTCCTATCTCTTTTAATTTGCTTAATATTTCTTTCCTATCTCTTTTTAATATTTGCTTAATATTTCTTTCCTATCTCTTTTTAATATTTGCTTAAAATTTCTTTCCTATCTCTTTTTAATGCTTAAATTTCTTTCCTATCTCTTTAATATTTGCTTATATTTCTTTTCCTTTTTTTTAATATTTGCCTAATATTTCTTTCCTATCTCTTTTTAATATTTGCTTAATATTTCTTTCCTATCTCTTTTTAATATTTGCTTAAAATTTCTTTCCTATCTCTTTTTAATATTTGCTTAATATTTCTTTCCTATCTCTTTTAATATTTGTTTAATATTTCTTTCCTATCTCTTTTAATATTTGCTTAATATTTCTTTCCTATCTCTTTTAATATTTGCTTAATATTTCTTTTCCTTTTTTAATATTGCTTAATATTTCTTTTCCTTTTTTAATATTTGCCTAGATTTCCTATCTCTTTTATATTTGCTTAAAATTTCTTTCCTATCTCTTTTTAATATTGCTTAAAATTTCTTTCCTATCTCTTTTTAATATTTCTTAATATTCTTTTCTATCCTTTTTAATTTACTTAATATTTTTCCTATCTCTTTTTAATATTTGCTTAATATTTTTTTCCTATCTCTTTTAATATTTGCTTAAAATTTCTTTCCTATCTCTTTTAATTTTTGCTTAATATTTTTTTTCCTTTTTTTTTAATATTTGCTTAATATTTCATTCCTATCTTTTTTAATATTTTCTTGCTAGCTAAAATACTTAGTCTGTAAACAGCTCTGATGATGAAACCGGTCAGTTATAATTTTGTTTTTAAACTATGTGGTTGACAATGTATTAATTGTATTTAATTTTAGTGTGTTTTTTATTAAACATCATGCTTATATAGACTTTATTATATCTAACTTGAAGTGTAGGTATTATTGATTATTGCTTTCTCTCATTACTTACTCAATCCTTACACTCTATTGGCGGAAAAAAATGTATTTTAAACTTGATCTACCAAGTTATTATAGTAGAAAATAAAAATATATGATGTGAAACATGATTTTACCTCTTTAACAGCAATAATTATTAATTAATATACATCATAGTTGTAAAGTCGGACATAATATGTTTTACAGAGATTATGTTTTATTTCTTTTCTGATTAAATAGACTTTTTTATTATTTTCTTGGCTCTTTCGATATATTTTATTAATGATGTAGTTAGTTGCTTAACTACGTATTTTATTTTTTTTATTATTTTTTTTTTATTTATTACCTTGTTTTACTTGTGTTTACTTGTTCCAAAGAATTATATCTTAGTTTGCTCATAAGTTTAATTTAATGTATTTTAATTTTTTGTTGTACCATCTGCTGTAAAAAAGAAAAATGCTTTTCTTTAGCATTTTCTTTTTTAAATATTAACTTACCTAAACTGAAGTTAAGTTGGTTTAAAGATCTGCTGTCTTACATTTTCATTTATCTGATGGTCATTTAATCTCTTAGGTTATTGATCGATTATTTTGTTACTTAGTCTTCTTTTCTTGTGGAATCTTGGTTGTGTGCCTTGGTTTTTTATTTAAGACTTCCGATAATTGTTAACCTTCGTGCAGCCAATCTTGGTCATCTTACAGCCATAGTGGAAACAAAATTGCGATAATAATACTTGTACCTTATAGTACGACACACGGCTAAAATCAGTTGACAGCGCGGGAAAATAGAGTTGAGGAGCCAATAAGATTGCCTTGGTTTGAAATTGAGGTTGTGGTTTAACATCCAGGACTACCCTCAATGGTCCCTTGCATTATGTTTTCACGCTGTCAACTGATTTTAGCAGTGTTTCGTACTATAAGGTACTATGCAAGTATTATAATAGTATTATATTATGAAGAGCAATAAATTAACGTGAACATTATTTCTCTGTTTCAGGTTTGGTTTAAAAATAGACGAGCTAAATGTAGACAACAACTTCAACAACAACAAGCTCAACAACAAAACAATAATACAACAACAAAATCAGCCAATAGTAAACCCAGCCAGCCTGCTCAGCCCGTACAGACCAAACCGTTAGTTAAAGAACCCGAACCAGTTAAACAAGAACCTAAAGGCTGTTCTCCCCTTGTTGGCACTCCTAGCCCACCATTGACTCCGTCATATGGTGGTGAAGTGAGTTCCGGGTGGTGGAACCAAGGCTATCAAGGTTACTATTACCCGGGTGCTGAATATGGTCAGCCTTCACATCACCACTACACACCACCACCTCACCACTACGATTACCACCATTATAACGCACCGAGGCATGACTGTCAGGAAACTGCCCAGGCCCACAACCCTTACGATAAGTACCATGTCGTTTAACCCTCAGAGTAACTAATTTAGATTTTTTTTTTCGTTTTAAATCGTACAGGATTCGATGACAGATCTATGTCCATACTTATGAGTGAAGGTATTTCGTAAGGGGAAAATGAGAGAGGAGGTGGTATACCCACTCTATATGGTTCCTGGATTGAGAGAATAAACCAAATTCGTGTTTAGTTTGAAATTTTAAAGGTTTATTTTTTCAAAATGATAAAACTTTCCCTCTCCCCTTACTTCTATAATTTAATTATGGAAATAAAAAAGGAAGGTTCTTTCATTTTCTCTCTCGTATGACTTTACTAAAAACTTGATGATGCGAAAAAAGTACGGATAACACAGCCTTAAGTGATTAAATAGGTTTGGTATGCAGGGCAATCATTTATTTGATTAAAGTCAACATAACTTGTAAAGAAAAACTCCACACTCCTTTGTCAAACCATTGGGGACTAACCATCAAAGATTGTGTCTTATAAATGCAATCGTCAGAATATGGTAAAGTATCATATCGAGACATAAACCAAGGGTGTTAGGTAAAGGAAACTCAGATCTGTATAGTTTTCATCCCTGTACGTACATCAAATATTCCATTGTGTATATTTCAAATACATTCCTTAATAAATAAGCTATAAGTTATGTATCAAACTGTGTAAACAATAGTCAAAATTTTGCGCACTTTTTAAGTACCTATGATTTATTTTAACTTAAGCTCTTTTATCATAATTGTGGTTTTGTGATTAATAATAAAATGTATCGCCTATTTATTTTTTATTTTTTGGTGAATCAGGATTTAAAGCCGTTATAACCCCCCCCCCCCCTGTATCGATAATATTATAGAGATAGACTAGAAACTGAAAATCACGCGAGTGAAATCGATTATAAAATAGGGCCCCCTCCTCCCATAAGGTTGCCTTTATGACCGCAACCTTATAAGCTCGGGTTTCCCGTAGAATATCTCCAAAATATTGTAAACTTTATTTTCTGATGAAAATTCGCTAACATATCTTTTACTGAAAATTCCTAAAAAGCTATTTAATGGCGTAATATAGATATTAGCGCCTATCTTATTAGAGATTTTTTCACAAAGGGAAATTACTTAGATTTAACTTTACTTAGATAATGAGTGAGTATTGCGTGCTCATTTTAGCATTTCTCTTCTTAGGCCTATATCTCTTCTTGACGGCCTAATCATTTCATTCCATTTATTTATTATTATTAATCTAGGCTTGGAATAAATAAAAACAAAGTCGACGCACAATTATTTTCCACGAGCTTTATAAAACGGCCATAAATTTATTAATATGTCATAAAAATGTATGAAATAGTATTATATTATAAATTAAAACTTTATTTATAAATAATTACCTACTACTCTTTTTGAGTATGAATTTATATTATTTTATGAATTAATGTTTTCCCAATTGCCGGTTTATTCAATTAATGTAATAATTTAATTTATCTATTAAATTTCCCTATTTGTGGGATTTTCTTATTTCTCTGGTATTCTGGTCATTTAGAATTATTATTTAATTAATTATTTTTTGTTCTTTTTATTTTTAATTTGTCGTCTATTTTTTTATTTATTTTATTTTACTTTTTTTGTTCGCATTCCATTATT
Organism: Microvelia longipes; assembly: GCA_018340805.1. Classification (NCBI taxonomy): domain Eukaryota; kingdom Metazoa; phylum Arthropoda; class Insecta; order Hemiptera; family Veliidae; genus Microvelia; species Microvelia longipes. Next base: position 55,188,684 of record JACMZG010001863.1, read on the forward strand.
TTATCCATGTGATTTTTTAAAATGTATTTATTTAAATTTATTTTAATTTTAAATTAATATTAACTTTGAATAAATAAATATAAATAATTATAAATAATTCTTGTATTATAGTGACTTTTGATGTTGTGATAAACATTTTAATTTTTAATTGTTTTTAAATTAATATTGTTATAAAAAAAATATTTGTGTAATATACCTATTAAAAAATATATGTATAATATAAATAGTGATTTATTCATTTGCTCTGGAAAAATATAAATAATCATAGAAGTAATGTCTTTGGGCGTTTTTCTTTTTAAAAGTTAATATGTATGTATTTAAAGAAAATTTAAATTAATAAAAGCTAAATTTAATTATATAAAAACTAATAATGTTATATTCTTTATTTTAAAATTTAAAAAATGTAAAAGAAAGATGCATTATTTTGTTAAATTTTCAATTTTTAAACTTTTTATTATTTTTTGGAATTAGATATGGTTTTTGGATTTTTTTTTCTTCGTATGTTTTTATCTTAATAAACGAAAATTGTTTTTAAGGAATTGTGAAAGTAATTATTAATTATCATTAATAATTAGTATTGTACAAATTCGCGTGCCATAACAATGTATAAGTTTCGTTTTGTTTATTGATGTTATTATTCGTTTGAAAATAATTAAAAAAATACATAACATAATGCATAGAATTTATAAAAATTTAAAGTTAAAGATTTTATTATATGAAATATACTTTAAAAATTAATGTGACACATTTCTTACATTTATATGTTTGTCGAATTACTGATTGTTACTGATGGTTTTGATGGTTCAATTGATTGTTACTGATGATTCAATTGATCAGTGTTTTCATGGTTTATTCTGATTTATGCTTTTTAATTTGGGTGTGATAATTCAGCTAAATCTTTGAATTTTATTGACAAGAAAATGTTTTTATTTATTAACCATAATACAATTGTGTTTACATAGTGTGACATTATGTAATTAAAATTACAAACTTGAATAAACATTATTTAAATGTTTGTTTCCAGTTGTAAATAACAAAAAAATATAAATTCTAAAAAATTTATTCCGGGTGGGACATTTAGGATGCATCAGCATTAAACTCAGAAAATATGGTCATTGACTCTTGTAAATGGTCTTTAAGTTGAAATCGTTGAAAATTATTTAATTCTTACTCTTATTTATATTTTCTTTAATCGAAGAATCAGCTACCGTCGATACTTGCTGTTGGATATGAATATCCCTGGACCGGTTTCGGCATAACGCCATCATCAGCAGGCGGGGCAACACTCGAGCTCTCAACTAATAAAGTACCATCAATGAATAACTTTTAGTCTCAATGAGCACAAGGAGCCCTCTGAAGATAAGAGCTCGTCGTGCTCATTGAGACTAGAAGTTAATCACTGATATAACTTTATTAGTTGAGAACTCGAGTGTTGCCCTGCCTGCTGATGATGGCGTTATGCCGAAACCGGTCCAGGGATATTCATATCCAACAGCAAGTATCGACGCTAGCTGATTCTTCGATTGCTTTTTCAACTTGCGGTAAATACAACCTTTTTAATAAACATTTTCTTTACTTTTTGATTTACTTAATAACTATATTTTTGGTCAGTATTGGTAGCAGTTTTACCAATTCTATTTAGTAATATTGTTGCCAAATTTGGTGACTTTAAATAGTTTTATGTAAAGACCATTTTTTATGTCTTGGACAATTTATCCTCATAATGTTAGGTCATGCTGTGCTCCCTCACCTGTATAAATTTGACGTGCAATCCGCGATTGTGAAATAAAATTATTTAAAATAAAACATGTAATAACTAATGGAACTACTGGTGATGATAAGACAATTTCAAATCAAAAACAAATAAACTGGAAAAAGAAAAAAAAACGTAAAAATAAACTTGCAAAGAGCAATTATAAAGTAGAACTAAACTAAAAAGATAAAAGTGAATAGCAAAACAAAAATAGAGAAACAAAAAAAATAAAACAAAAATTAAGAGAAACAAACGGAAAAAGGTTGTTTCCTCACTCCAATATGCGGCAAAAATTTTTAATATTTTTATGTTAATCCATACAAATATAGTATACACCATCATACTTACAAAAGCTAATAATTTAGCTGGCATGTTTGAACGCTATTATTTTTTAAGTTTTAATTACATTTTTTAATGTCTAAAATAAAACTGCATCTATGCATAATTAATTAACATGATACAAACTTTCCTTTTTGATTTATGGAAGTAAATACAATCATAAATATATATATGTACATTTACAGAGCAATACGTATTTTTATTTTTAATTGTGTAAAAAAAAATAAACTTTATAAATATAGAAAAAAGTCATACTGTAAATTAATAACAACGAAAAGAATAAATAAAGCAAAATGTACAAAATATTTTATTGTAAATATAATATTTAAATATTATAAAAACAATTAATATAAATATATTAATAAATATTTAATAAGTCTTAGTATTTGCTTTTTTATTTCTTCCCTATATATAACTATCCTCGAGTCCTAAAGGAGTGTTTTAACGTTGTAATTTTGAGGTGAGTGTTCTGACAAAGAATCACAGTAAAAAAGTATAGACAATAAGTCTATTTGGAAATTGACTGGGGTACTTTATAGACAATTGACTGGGTTGTTTCTATGTCAATAAGTCAATTTGGAAATTGACTGGGTTACTTTATTGTCAATTGACGAGTTGATTCTATGTATTTGACTGGGTTGTTTATATGCCAGTAAGTCTACTTGCCAATTGACTGAGTTGATTCTATGTCCATTTGTAACTTGACTGGGCTTTTTTATTGTCAATTCACTGGGTTGTTTATATGTCAGTAAGTCTACTTGTCAATTGAATGGGTTGTTTATATGTCAGTAAGTCTACTTGTCAATTGACTGGGCTGTTGATATGTCAGTAAATCTACTTGTTAATTGACTGGGTTTTTTATATGTCAGTAAGTCTACTTGTTAATTGACTGGGTTGTTTATATGTCTGTAAGTCAACTGGCTGGTGACTTACTGGAACCGTGCGCTGGTTCTCTGGAACTCAGGTAAGAATATTTTTTTATATACAAGCTGCTGAAATATCTAGTTTAAATATATGTTAAAAAAATCATAAATATTTAACAATCACTTTAGAAATCTTCAAGTGATTATTTATGCAAGTTGGTCCTGGGGCAGGGTTAATCACCCTGCCCCAGGACCAACTTGCATAAACAATGTTACTTAATAAAACCAATAATGTGGTGATTGTTTATGCAGGTTGGTTCTGGGGCAGGTGATTATGAAACAATGATGCAGTGATTGTTTATGCAGATTGGTCTTGGGCAGGGCGATTATGAAAACAATGATGCAGTGATTGTTTATGCAGATTGGTCTTGGGCAGGGTGATTATGAAAACAATGATGCAGTGATTGTTTATGCAGATTGGTCTGGGCAGGGTGATTATGAAAACAATGATGCAGTGATTTTTATGCAGATTGGTCGGCAGGGTGATTATGAAACAATGATGCAGTGATTGTTTATGCAGATTGGTCTGGGCAGGGTGATTATGAAAACAATGATGTAGTGATTGTTAATGCAGGTTGGTCTTGGGCAGGGTGATTATGAAAACATTGATGTAGTGATTGTTTATGCAGATTGGTCTTGGGCAGGGTGATTATGAAAACAGTGATGCAGTGATTGTTTATGCAGATTGGTCTTGGGCAGGGTGATTATGAAAACAATGATGTAGTGATTGTTTATGCAGATTGGTCTTGGCAGAGTGATTATGAAAACAATGATGTAGTGATTGTTTTATGCAGGTGGGGCAGGGTGATTATGAAAACAATGATGCAGTGATTGTTTATGCAGATTGGTCTTGGGCAGGGTGATTATGAAAACAATATTGTAGTGATTGTTTATGCAGATTGGTCTTGGGCAGGGTGATTATGAAAACAATGATGCAGTGATTGTTTATGCAGATTGGTCTTGGGCAGAGTGATTATGAAAACAATGATGTAGTGATTGTTTATGCAGGTGTCCTGGGGCAGGGTGATTATGAAAACAATGATGTAGTGACTGTTTATGTAGGTGTGTCCTGGGGAAGGGTGATTATGAAAACAAGATGTGGTGATTGTTTATGCAGGTTGGTCCTGGGCTGTCTCCCATTATATGTAAAACAAATTTATAAAATTATATATCATTAATGTGAGACATTGCAAAACAGATTTAGTCAATAGTTAGATTCTATTGCAGATAGGCGGGGCTCATTAGTTCTTAATTATTACTTAAATGAAACCATTACTCCTCTGCCGAATGCCACTCTACTAAGAACTCTAAGAGTTTATGAACATACTTTAACCAGAGAAGTTTATACACATACTTCAACCAGAGAAGTTTATGCACATACTTCAACCAGAGAAGAATTTGTTACTTCTACCCTCCCCTTTACGCCTTTGCACCTGTGACTAGGTTCATAGAATGTCTAGTATATTTTCTTTAGTCCCACTAGCTACTCTGATCTTATAAGTCTCTTCTGGCCCACCAATTACTAGTTTTTTCAAATCTCACCAGTTCCTCTAGTTTCACTCGATACTCGTTATAATTACTGATCTGTCCAGTCAGGAGAACGCTAGTAGCAACCCCGAAGTTAGTCTAATGTGCTTAAATCCATACCCATAGCTCTGACCTGAAAGCTAAAGTTCCGCAGATAAGGAAGCATAAGGATCCGTCTAGTAGAACCGAACACATTTTCCCTAAGCACCTACGGTAGTCGTGGGACCACAAACATCGCTAAATCTGGTTCTGAGCTAAAACTATTCCTGAATATAACCAGTAGCGGACTGAGTCTAAAAGGCCCGAAAAGGATTTGGCCTAAAAGGGCCCAAATCTAAATCTCAAGGGGCCCGATAGAAGAGGGGATCCTACATTACTTCCTAAGTAAAGGGGCTACTTTTAACTAGAGTAGTAATAATGATTAAAGTAATTTTATTTACTTTATTATTTATTATTTATATATTATATTATATATATATATATATATATATATATATATATATATATATATATATATATATATATATATATATATATATATATATATTATTATATTATAATTATAATATATTAAATTATTATATTAATAGTAATAATAATAATTTAATTATAATGTAGTAATTAATAAAATTAAATCAAATCAAATTATTTTATTTCTATAAATTATCATAAACCTAAGTAAATGAAACAAATAAGTAAGTTGACACAGTATAATTGTGCGAAAGACACCTAGGAGATGTAAAAAGCAAAATGCAATGCTACATCTGGGAACTGATCCATCATTCGACATTCGTCAGCATGCTCTCTTACTGACATCATGCTTGCCAAGCATGATGGCACCGAGAGAGAGCACCGCTCGTCTCTGGTAAATAATTCACATTATATTCTTCGGGATTTAATTGAAGGTCAGAGTGAGTTCAGACTCTGTCGGCGCCCTGATGAGTTAGACGTAACGAAACAGAGTGGGACATGACATAATGTCGAGCCATTAATGATGACGAATGTCGAATGATGAAACAGTTCCCTGATGTAGCATTGCATTTTGCTTGTTATATTTCCTAAGTGTCTCTCGCAAAATTATATTGTATCAACTATCCATGTTTTGCAAAACTCGGTAGTATCGAATGATATAAATAAGTAAGTATTAATAAACTTAAGTTAAATTAAAATAATTAAAATTCATTCAAATGTAATGTACACGTACCCTCACCACATTACTTGACTTAGCGCGTACCTTTATCACATTACTTGATTCTGATTAACTTCTTCTATCTCGCGAAATAAACTTGATTCACTGTACGTGTTATTACAAGGTGCGTGAAACCAAATACCGCTGAGTCACGTGCTACAGTCGCGTGCCGCATGATTAGTTTCCTGTAGGTCGCCAATATATTTCCCCAGGAGATTTTCCTTCAGATGCCGAAATACCCCAGAGAGTTTTCTCGATGAGGGAGCAGCCTTATGTCTGCTAATTCATTACTTGTATCCGGTTACTGGTTGTTACCCCTACATGTCCCTAACCATGTATTAAATAACTATTAAATAATCCATTAGATTCTGCCCTTCATGGCTTCTTGTCAAACCCTGTCTTTTTTCTTCTTCCAAATCCTTTTCTTTTCAAAAATTAATAACGAGTAAACTCCTATTATCTATTTTATTTATATTTAATAAGGAAGTAGGGTTTCCTTTTAAAAACTTATAAATAATAATAGTATTAAATGCTTATAAACAATATAAAGTTAATATCATATTGACATTTTTATAAATTGAGAGGAGGAAACGAATTCCAAAAACAGAAGTAAAACATTTTCTTTGCTACCTCACAATCTCAAAAATAGGTAATTTTTTTAGAGAATTTTCTTCGTGACAATGACGCTTATGTGATTGTTGACTTAGTTGTACTAAATAAATATGTCTATATTACATATTTTACATATATATATATATATATATATATATATATATATATATATATATAATATATATATATATAATATATATATATATATATATATATATACGTACACATTCATATTTGTGTGTAAAAGTTTCTATCCTTGCGAATGGCGAACGATAACTTTCCAAGGTTTTCTTTAATCGAATTGAAGCTGGCATATGGCGAAATATTTGAGCGTATTGCTTGAGAAAAAATTATGACATCATCAATATTCAAGGAGACCAATTTGAGGTTCTTCCGTTCTTCGCTTGCCGTGGTTCTGTGGAAGCCATTTTTGTCCTGTCTGTCTGTGACAGTATGCTGATGAGGGCGGATCATGAGTGAGTGGTCTCTCTTCTATACTACTACATCCTTACGCTCAAACACAACCGAACCTAACAGATACATAACCAGTGTAAATTGATTTAGCATGCCGTCTACCTGAGTATGTGGCACTTTGTTTTAAAGCCATTATATATTTTTAATATTTATGTTTAATATTTTTTTAAGAAGTCACAACAATAGGTTCTGTAACTTCTCCATCATATACCATTAAGCAAGTTTCCTTAATAAATTGATAAGTTTAATTAAGTTTAATAAGTTTCTTTAATGAGATTGAGTCGTAATTTGGTAGGATTGTATACTTTCTTATTCTTCACAAGTTTGGTAAAACATTTTGTTTAATTAATTACCTCATCTACACGATGTGTTGAGCACTGGGTTGAACACCAGGTTAAATTCTCGACACCGATTTTACTCCACTCGGGGGTGTTGAACCCCCGTCTACACGGAGTAAAATCGATGTCGTGGTGTTCAACCCAGTGTTCAACACATCGTGTAGATGAGGTAACTGTAACTTTATTTTTCAGACTTGATTTTGATTTTTCAGTCAGAAATTTAGAGTTTAAATTAAATTTATTTTGCAAAGAAATTTATACTTCAATTATTAACTTTACGATACTTAATTTCTTTACGATTTTTTTTAAAGTCATTTCTCTTTTCCCCATTTATACCGCAGGTGCATAAAAAGAAAAAATATTGCGTCTCTAGTAAAACTCCGAAACCGAGAATTCACCTGAAATATCTGATACGGTTGTATTTAAGACCTCCTGAGAGGTTTTCAGTAAGAACGCGCGTGTTAATGCCTCATATTATCAAAGACCCCAGTGTATTTATGCTAGAGTTGAAACTTAGAACAAAAATCAATCTTTAGGTCTAGTTATGCTATACGGTGAATAATTTTTTATGACGTCATTAACTGGCCATAATGATTTAGCTAATATTTCGAAAAATCATAAAATGCAAACAAATATATTGATCGATTTGAGGTTTAGTACGAATGTTTTAGTATAATACCAACAAATGTTCCATGTTTCATCTTATTATTAGTATTAGGTCAATTTTGATGAAATAACTTGTATACGTTTAAAAAAATGTAAAAAATAGAAAAATAATAAAATTAAGTTGAAATTTGTTACAAGTAAATACCTTTTCCTCTAGAAGGTAGAAAAAAATTAACTTTCCGCCCTTATTTTCAGGGAGGGGAAAAAACCTGTTTGTGAAAATAAGGGAGGGAACAAAAATCAGGGCGAAAAGTTTTTCTGCCTTACTGTTTGGCGCAATCGGTTAGATTTGCTTGGAAATCTAAAGAATCATTGTTCGAATCTAGTTCGGGAAACATTGTTTTTATCGTTTTACTATAAACCGGTGCATTAATTAATAATTTTATCAACACATGCATGTATTTTTATGATATTTGCTACTGTTTTGATAATGTTGCAACGTTTAAACTAAAAAAAATGTATCATTTTTACTTACGGCAGAAATAAAAATGGCGTCACTACTTTTCTTACCTTATTTTTAGCGTGTTTAAGGTAAACAACGTAGTAACTAAATCAGCTATTACAATTATTATAGCGAAGTAAAGACAAATCGCACCTTTAAACTGTATTTAACTTTATTAATTCAAGAGTAAACCAGAAAAAATAGATAAAATGAAACGAAGATAATGTTTAAATTAATACTTGATAAATTTGCTTATTGCTCGGGAAGTATTCTGGATAAAAATCAGTGTTGTCTTTAAATTAAAAGTAGAATTTAAGTTGGCATTAATTAGAAGTGAATGACTAAGCAAGCCAACCTTTGTATCTTTTTTGCTCATTTGTTGTTGGGTAAATAACAATTTTATAGGTTTTATAAGTATTTAGTGTTATTGTTGCGAGTATCTAGTTTTAAGATTTTAAATAATGCTAAAGCTTGTATATTTAAATAAAATAAAAGTTTTACTGGATAAACAGTCATTATACACCCCTTTTTAATTTCCTCCCTCGGCTACTCCTCGGGAGTAATCTTGCTACTTCCCTCGGCTAGGCCTCAGGGTTTAAACATAATAGTTCCCTCGGCTTGCGCCTCAGGAATATAAAAAAACTCTGTAATGACTCTGTTTCCTCCCTTGGTACGTAAATAACTATTATACGTAATAAATAATTACACCGATTTAGTGTACTTATTAATTATTTATTATGTACACTGTACACACCAGAGAATTCTACTAGATGCGTTGTCAAGGTTCAGTTATGGCGCAAGATGCATATACAGTAATCACCAAACATATTTGGTCATTTATAGATTTCATCGGTGTATTTTGATATTAAAATGTGTATTTTAAGCTTTTTGCTTTTTATTATAAACATAATAATGTGTATTTTAATGTGTCGTTTAGTGCATAATAAATGTGTCGTTTACACAGCCGACGGATGAGACTTCTGGATAGCAATAATGAATTCTAGAAAGTTCTAGAATTCATTATTATTAGTTATGTTAGGTAAGTACCTAACATAGGGACTTCACCACACAATCACACACACATACAGACAAGGATATTAGTCTGAAAACCAACTAGGAGGCTAGATAAATATAATATATTATATATAATATTATATATATTATATATATATATTATATATATATATATATATTGCTAATAACCTGAGGTACATTAGTAGGCTAACCCTGCTCTTTAAGTGGGACAGCCTTTAGTGAAAGCTTTATGGCAAAAACATTAGATTTAGAGTTCGATTATATTAGTGAGACTTTTATATTTCTACATTTCTTTGTATATAATATCTAAAGTGAAATGCATTTTACTAATAAAAGCTTAGACAAACAAAAAGTGCTTTTAAAAAAAGCTATTTACGAAATGCAGTCTATTGAATTATAATGGATACCTTAGCCTCATCGCCTAGGGGAAGAGTTCAAACTACCTTTGAAGGGATTTACTGGAGGATTTGAATTTTCCCAGGTTGCTTTGCATGCGGCGGGGGAAATGAGAGTAAAATTTAATCAAATATAGTTTCGCTTAATTACGCCGCCTCCGGGTAAACATTAGTTTTATTAACTCCATTTATTCGTTTGATAAAACAATCATTATTTCAAAGATCAAAAGTACATTGTAAGCCCATGAAAGAAGTTATTATTAACTAAATGTTAAAAGCAAATTATTGAAATTAAATAATGAAATAAATGATGATGAGTTAATTAGTTTAATTAGAAATAATAATGTAGTTAAAACTAATTTATATCAAAGCAGTAATAAGTTAATGAAATGAGGTTATTAGTATGAGTTAAGCAAACGTTTTTATAAGTATGCTTTGACTAAATGTTCTTGTAAGTATGAGTTGAGCAAACGTTTTTATATGAGCTTATGAGGGGGAGTTGAAAAATTATTGATGAGTACTTTATGAAACGATGAACTGTACTTTTGAGTATGGGATGAAGAAATGTTCTTATGAGTTGGAGTTGAAATGGTCCTCAAAAGAGTTACTGTTTGTAGAAATGAGCTCTACTAATACAATGATTGAATTGATTTAAATGTGTTTGTGTTAAGTCATGAAATTAGCTTTAAGATAAAACAATGTTTAGGATGTGCTGACTTCAGACTCGCTTTGCTTGTCTCCAGAATTACTTGATTACCCAAGCTTAAGATAGTATTACTTCAGTCTACTCTAGACCTTCAGGATTATTAGCTATCCAAATATGTAGAGTGTTATGATGTTTTGTTAATTACAAGCTTAGAAAATTAATACGGTTAGGCATTCAATCAAATAACACGAGTAATACTTTTAACAGGATAGGCTGGTATAAATCAAACAGGATAGGATAAGATGGAATAAACAGGAGGTGGAGATGGAATAAACAGGATAGGTTAGAGCTGGAATAAACAGGATAGGTTAGAGATGGAATAAACAGGATAGGTTGGAGATGGAATAAACAGGATAGGTTAGAGCTGGAATAAACAGGATAGGTTGGAGATGGAATAAACAGGATAGGTTGGAGATGGAGGAGATGGAATAAAACAGGATAGGTTGGAGATGGAATAAACAGGATAGGTGGAGATGGAATATAGGTTGGAGGGAATAACAGGATAGGTTAGAGTGGAATAAACAGGATAGGTTGGAGATGGATAAAAAGATGGAATAAACAGGATAGGTTTGAACACCTAAATACTAAATAATATAATATACTAGGTAGCTACTTATTCAAATAAAAAACTCTAAAATTAATACTCTAAATACCAAACATTTTTGGTCTTTTTAACATCTTTCCGGTTCTTTAATAATTTCTAATGATAAATTTATTACACATATTATATCCATATAAAAAAATAATGTTATTAACACTATCAAAAGCTAGGAATGCCCAGATGTTCAGAAATTATAATCTGTTAAAAACTAAAAATTTTAACGGATTCAAAGGAACCGAAAAAATAGAAAAAAAGTTTATATCTAAAGAACCGAAAAAGTTGATATGTCTATTAAATGCAGCACGGTAGCAATCTATAGAATTATGATTATAATTTTTTTAGAAGTTAAAAAAAATATAAAATGATTTCTTTTAGTTATTGTGACTGGAATCATTGTGACCTGGTATGATTTACTGTTTCCTGAGCGCTGAAAAAATTCTGACCTTTTTCTCGACAATGAAATCCGTCCACCCTCTACTTCGGTTAAAATGCTTTAAAACTATTCATATAACTTCTTTTTTATATATTCTACCCTTACCTAATAAAAAGGACCACAGCATCCCTGGATTAGGATCCCACGGTAGGAAGCTAGACAGGAAGTTGAATCAGGTCCGAACTCGGTCCGATTCAGTCCAACCTGTTTATGTTTAGTCGGTTCTACATTTTGTCATCTTATTGTGTATTTTGTTACTGTTTATTTTATTTTTCTTTTCTATTGCTAGTCAGGTGTAGTTTTGTATTATTTCTAATTTATAATAATATCCTTTTTATACTGCTAATAGTGTAGATTTGTGGACACCCTATAATTTTCGGGTGTAAAAATCAACAAAAACTGGGATATTGTGGCTATTATAGGAAATCTTGGTGCAAACAGTAAGGATTATCCCATCCGCATGGCACATTTCTCTTAATTGTTCCCATTTAAACCGTTCTGCTACACAAAGCTGTCATCTTGTTCCATTATATTGTTTGTGGTTAATATTGATTAATTTATTCGGATACTGTTAAACCTTTTCGGTCGTTCAACAATACAGAACAAAGCACAACAGAATTAAAGCAGAAATATAATTCTGTTGGTTAGCCTTATGGTCTATATTGCGTGTAGCATACACTTTGTATTGCGTGTAGCATACACTTTGTATTGCGTGTAGCATACCTTTGTTTGCGTGTAGCATACTTGTATTGCGTGTAGCATACACTTTGTATTGGTGTACTTTGTATGCGTGTAGCATACACTTTGTATTGCGTTGTACCTTTGTATTGCGTGTACCATACACTTTGTATTGCGTGTAGCATACACTTTGTATTGCGTGTTAGCATACACTTTGTATTGTGTGTTGCATACACTTTGTATTGCGTGTACATACACTTTGGGGAAGTTTATGGATACCTCCCCCCTACCACTAATTTTTTTTTGGTTTTAGTGAATTTTCAAAGAATAATTAATGAAAATCATGGAGAGGAGGGGGGAGGTGATTTTTCTTGTAAACGTGTAGGGTTATCTATATATATATATATATATATATATATATATATATATATATATATATATATATATATATATATATAATATTATATATATATATAATATATATATATATATATATACGAGATTTTGTTCCTAGAAGTTTCGATAGGACACAATAACTTTCGAATTCTTTTTCTAATCTATATTAATCTTGGTACAAAGATCGGCTTCATAAATGTACAGAATCCTAATATTTTTGAAATGTATATGACGCCATTAACCCATAATAATGACTGCAATGATTTATAAAAAGTCACAAATCTTCTTTGTATAAAAGTTATCTGATAGGTCTTATAGGGTGCCACGAAGTAATACCTAACCATCTGGTTAGGTATTACTACTGGTAGTGCATATTTTTTATAACTATTCATGTTAGATAATTAATTCCCCATAAAAAGCCCAAAAAATGCTACTACAATTTGACAAAAAATCGTAGGAGACAAAATTCACACCAGCAAGCTTGTTGTTAACCCATGCTTGATTTTAACCCAAAATCATGCTTTTTGTTGATTCAAGCATGTTGTTGACCCAAGCTTATTGTTGACCAAGCTTGTTGTTGACCAAGCTTGTTGTTGACTCAAGTTTGTTGTTGACCCAAGTTTGTTTTTGACCAAGCTTGTTGTTGACTCAAGCATGTTGTTTACCAAGCTTACTGTTGACCCAAATTTGTTGTTGACCTAAGCTTTTGGATTTGTTGTCTGCATTTATAAATATTTCTTAAATGTTTGTATTAGTTTAACAAGTACATTAAAATTATATACATAAATAAGTTACAAGTATTATTTGATTTGAGTACAATATATATATATATCAAGCTCTCAAATGCAAATGTTGTACGAAGCTATCGAATTGCGGTCTATTAAAAATGCTGTCTATTTTGCGGCCACACTTTTAAATTTTTGCTATCTCAAATACAAGCCACAGATGTGATACAGGTTATGTTGACCCCAGAAAACTGTAGAATAGTACAATATATTTTTTTTTCAAAATAAATGCAGTTTTGAAAAAAAAAAAAAATATTCTGCTATTTTACAGTTTTCTGAGTTCAACAAGACCTCTATCACATCTGTGGCTTGCATTTGAGATATTTCTACAATGTTTGACAATTTAAAAAAAAATTAAAAAAATCCAAGTCCCAGGTTCTCTCTACCTTCCTCTAAATACATATTACAAGAGTTTGTAATTGCTTCTTTGCTTCTTTATATCCAAATGGCTCCACCTTTAAAGACAAATCACTTTTAATATCATCCAAATAAGGACTATCACTCAACAGATAAAATGAGACGTGCGACGCGTGGTAAACCCTTAACTAAAAGGATAATATCCCCTTCTTAAAGAAAAATGTAAACAATATCTTGTTTTTCTAATATAAGGATTATTATAGCCATCCTCAGCGGCGGTACCTGGCAAACAACAATAAGTCCAGTCATCATCACATCATTAACTTCTTTATAAACATGACGCTTGTGTGAAGGAGTGATGTTTCCTGCAAGATCATCAATCATCGAAAGAAATCCTTCAACCATTGTGTCTCATCATTTTTTACGACTTTAACTTATCATTGTTATTTGACTTCGATGTCAATCTACTTAGCATTAATAATAGATTCAACTACTGTGTAAAAAAAGAACTTAAGTGACATTAAAAATGACGTGAAATCTATCAAAATTGTACAAAAGGAAGAAAACGACTGAATTAGTTAGGACTGGGACAAGCGATTGTTCCCTTGACAATTCTTTTATTTGAATACATATTATTTTGATGTATGTTTAGATGGTTCATAAATAGGAATGAGTACGACACTCATTGCATTGAAAGTTGCTTATGAATTGTATAAACACTATTCTTAGAGAGTATTTTAACAATAAGATTCGTATTGTCATTTCTGTTGGGTTTGACAATGAAATTTTCATGTCTATATCTTCGCTCTTTATTGGAACTTAAATGAGGGAGAAGTGGGCTGATTCGTAACTTCAGTAAGCGGAGGGAAACTTATAATCAAGGATCTTTGATGAAGAGGGTAACACGCTAAGTCGATTTACCATTTAAAAAATGACCCCGTTGAGGATAAAAAGAAAGATAACGATCCATCAGAAAACATATGTCAAAAACTCCACATGCTTGGTACGAACTGAGCATGCTTGCAAATATTGCATCCAAACAATATAATTGTGCAGGTCTTGAATTTAGATGCAAAGTTATCTTCCGACCGAAGAAACCCTGGTCTAAAAAGACCTTAATATCCTCTGTATAGTATTAGTTAGTAGTTAGTAGTTAGTAGTAGTTAGTATCCTCTGTAGCATAGTTCTCAACATATTAAAGTTTCAACATAGAGAAGCGTAAAAGCCGCGTAGAGAGCCGTGCCGAGAGCTATGCGAAAGCCGCACTGATGGCCATGCAGAGCCCCGAGTTTTTTTTAAAAAATATATCATATGAGGTAGGGAAGCCTTCTACCATACTCAAAAGTTTTGAAGTTAAAAAAAAGCATAAAATAAAACTCTTTACATTTATTCCCCCAGAGCCATTTGCCGCCTCCCTGCCTCACTGCCTCCGTCCCTTCTCGTCCTTACTTCCATTACTTTGGAAGGTTCATTATTTTAAATTATTCATCTTGACTTTTTTTTCTTTCGTTTTCATTTTATTTTATCTCCTAGTCTCTTTATATATTTGTTATTTTCATTATTGTATCCTTTCTACAAGTAACTACCTGAGTTAATTTTGAGCTGTCCTTAAAAAAAGTAAATTTAAAGTAAAATAGTTAAATTATATTATACAAATTATACACACCCACATACACACACACACACACACACACACACACACCATATATATTATATATATATATATATATATATATATATATATATATATATATATTTTGTGTGTGTATGTATATATACACAATTGCTCTCTAAATGCAGTGTTTAGCAATAATTTGGCTCAATTAATTATACTTATAACAGTAACAGGTTACCTATTTATCTAAAGTTATTCATATAGGTTATTTATCTAATGTTATACTTATAACAATAATAGGGTATTTATCTAAAGTTATATACATGTAACAGTAGCAGGCTATTTATCCAGAATTATATTCATATACTGTAACAGGTTATTTATTCATATAACAGTACAGGCTATTTATCCAGAATTATATTCATATAACAGTGGTTATTTATTCAAAGTTATTTATATATAACAGTAACAGGCTATTTATCCAGAATTATATTCATATAACAGTAACTGGTTATTTATTAAAAGTTATTTATATATAACAGTAGCAGGCTATTTATCCAGAATTATATTCATATAACAGTAACTGGTTATTTATTCAAAGTTATTTATATATAACAGTAACAGGCTATTTATCCAGAATTATATTCATATAACAGTAACTGGTTATTTATTAAAAGTTATTTATATATAACAGTAGCAGGCTATTTATCCAGAATTATATTCATATAACAGTATAACAGGTTATTTATCCAAAGTTATACTTATAACAGTAATAGACTATTTATCCAAAGTTATATACATATAACAGTAGCAATCTACTGTTATATGTATATATGTATAAATATAATTATTGTAATAATTATATTTATACATATAATAAAATAAATTGTATGTATAAATATAATCCAGGATTATATTCATATTACAGTTACAAGTTATTTATCCAAAGCTATAAAAAGTACTAGACTGTTTTTGCAACCTAAATTTTTATTTTATAACATCTAAAAAAAAAGGTATAGGCGATTTAATCTGGTCCATCAGGTCATTTAGTACTGATACTTATTATTTGACGTTTAAAAAAAGGAAGTGAACTTAGTCTAGGCTAAAAACTCAGAACATCCGATGTCGAATTCAAGCGATTTTTTTATCGCGGCTTTTATGAAGCCGAGAGGTTTTGACTTCAAAAAAGACTTTTTTATGTCAATAAGATTTATAAGCTAAAGGAAGCCACAACAAACGAGAGGTTGTCCATTTCCTTTTTGGGCAAAGCACCCTTATTCCTTAATTTTTTTCCAACATATCGCCCTACATAAAGAACTGTTTGAAAAAAATTCAATCTATTTTCTATGAAGAGAAGATTGAATTTTCTTGTGGTCAGATTAAATCTAATAGAAATTAAATGAAGAGGGGACCCGGAGAGGGATGAAAGGGTATATCCGGGTCAGAACTTCAAAGAAAAAGAAATCAATTTTCACGAAAAGAATTAATTATATTATATACAGCAGTGCCTGGACCAATTCGGAAAAATCTACTATAACATTTGACAGTAAAAGAGACCTAGTTGTAGAAGCATGGGATGACAAAAAATGAAATCGATTTTTCTCGACTAAGCAAATTTTTAAAATCGGGGTACTTTGGAACTTTTCCTTATCACATCGGATTCGCTTCGCTCATCCTCGATGCTTTGTACTCGATTCGCTCGTCCTCAGAATATACAATTCGCCAAATTTATACTGCATAGTATGTCCTCGGACTTGCTTTGCTCATACTCGGATAGTAAATTCATTCTTAGGGGTCACCCGTACAGCACTGACCACGCTAACGCTGCTTAACTATTATGATCCCACAGAAATCATGCATATACTTGTATTGAAACGAAACTTAAACCTATTTATTACGTAAAGGTATATAGTTTACGGTTTAAGTAATAAAGTAAAGATAAAATAGATATACTGTCTATCAAAAAAAAAATGCTAGACAGTTTAAACTGTCTAGCACAAATACTATAGGAGCAGGATGATAAGAGTCACACCCAAACACACATACAGACAGAAAACTTTGCGAAAACCACTCAGGAAGCCTTAAAAACACCTGAAACGGATAATTTCGGTTTCGGATTTTTTGCAAACACAATACTTTTCCTGTATACCTACGGTATAAATGAGGAAAAAGTAAAAATTCGAAGGCCCCTTGTATCAAAAGAGATTTTAAATTAAGTAAATTCTTTCTTAGTCATTTTTATCTTGCTTATACGATTGTAGCCACGGATACAATCTTATAAGCACTCGATTTCGGCACCGGAAGTCTGGAGTACCAAGTACGGGCTATGATCTAAGTTTATATGGCAGTATTTGCAGTGAACAAATTTCACCCACTGTAGTTGATTCTTAGACGATAGTTGATACGAACCACTTGACGCGGTTCCCTTGAGATGAATATCTTGATGGACTGAACATTTATTTTTTTAATAAAAAATTTAAAAAAAATCTTTTATTCACTAAAATAGTTACAAAATGCATCATTTTAATGCATCTTGTATCAAGTATATAATTTAATATATCTTGTATCATGTATCATGTGTATTATTTAAGGGATCTTGTATCATGTAAAATTATTTAATGCATCTTGTATTATGTATATTATTTAATCCATCTTGCATTATGTATATTTTTAATGCATCTTGTATCATGTATATTATTTAATGCATCTTGTATTATGTATATTATTTTATGCATCTTGTATTATGTATATTTTTTAATACATCTTGTTTCATGTATATTATTTAATACATCTTGTTTCATGTATATTATTTAATTCATCTTGTTTCATGTATATTATTTAATACATCTTGTTTCAGGTATATTATTAATGCATCCCTTATGAGATAGAGTCGTGGGTAGAGTATGACTTTCTTATCGCATAGAGTATTATGCGTATTATGTACCAGTGTATGCGTATTATGTGCCATTGTATTTATGCTAGATAATTAAAACTTTGTACAAATCAGTCTACAGCTGTAGTTGTGCTATATTCAGAAAATATGTTTGGTGACGTCATTAATAATGACTAAGTGAAACTTAAAATACGGGCCTTCGGCCCGTAGCCGCTACGCGGCCACATTGTTTTTGTTTTGTGTTATGTATGGTTTCACTATCGTTTCTTGTTACATGGCATTTTGCCACGTATTTAGCGAATTTTCACAGCCTCGTTTCACAGGCCCGCTTCGCGGGCCTGAGAGGCTTTCTCACAAATTTGATTTTATTAATCCTCTATTATTAATAGTAAGCAATAATATTACAGTTAACAAGCAATATAAGAAAATAATAAGTATATTTAAATACATAACTAATACGTTTTTATAGAGGTATAAAGAATACAAGAAAAAAATCCACACGTTGCAACTGTTGGAGTAACCTTGTACAAAGGGTAAGAAAAGATTATAGTTTCATCTTTCATCAGTTTTAGTTGTCGTCCACCATACAAAAGGGTATAAACTCTTACATATATTTATGATTGTTTATACAATTTAAAAAAAAATGTCAAGTTTTTTCGTAAACAAATTGTTTATTTGAGTATAATCTTTAGGTTGAAAAAAATATATTCATGATTATTTAAAACAAAAATACGGGCCTTGGGCCCGTAGCCGCTACGCGGCTAATTTGATTTTACTAATTAAGATTTTATTAATACTTTATTATTAATATTATGCTATAATATTAAAATTAACAAGCATTATAAACAATGTTTTAAATGTTGTTAAAAACATTAATGTTTGTGTTTAAGTTGTTTTTAAATAAACATACCGTTTCCGTCACTTAAGATTGTCTGATTGAGCTGAAACCGGTTGCAATCGTTTTAGAATTAATTCGACCATACAGAGACTACTTCAAGGTTCTTCCGCTTTACGGGCCTGCTAGGCTCGGCGTGGTTTAGTGGAAGCCATTTTTGTCCATTCTCTCTAGGACAGCAGGCTTACCAGGATGGAGCAAGAGGTAGAGGCCCTTCTATTATACTATATCCCCACCCTCTAACACTAATGAACCCAACAGATATCGTACGAGTCTTTGACATGGACGTATACATATATACAAAATTATATATATACGTATACCGTTTGCGCCATTTGTGATGGTTCGATTCAGCTGAAATCGGTCTTAATCGATTCAGCTTGCCGTCTACCTAAACACGAAATACCTTGTTTTAAAGCCATTTCAAGTTTAAAAAAAAAAAATTCATGACGTCATAACTTTGATTGATGACGTCATAATGTTTTTATAAACAACAGGCCTCGTAACCTCCTCGACATCTCGCGATTTGCAAAGTTTCGTTTCAATTTGAGAACGCCTTCGAGAGTTATCGTTCGTTATACGAAAGGGTAGAAACTCTTACATACATACATATATATATATATATATATATATATATATATATATATATATATAATATATATATATATATATATATATATATATATATATATATAGTTTAATCCTCTCCTTCTATCTCTTCACCAACTGTAAGTTCTCTTCTTATTATCATTAATACTAAGGTATTTTTCTATTTTCAATTTTATATATTTATATATATATATATATATATATATATATATATATATTATATATATATATATAATATATATATATATATACTTACGGTATAAATGAGGAAAACTAAAATAATTATGTATAAAACCGTTAGTAAGTATATATAAAAATATAATACATGGTTAGTAAATTTTATAGTATAATATATATTATATTATACTATATAATAATAATAATAATGCCCGTTTTAGGGCTTTCGGCCCTCAGGGTATTCTCCCTGCGGGAACCACCTCGGGTGGGTCACATCTACTATGCTCAAAGTGAAGCTAAAACAGGCGAAAGTTATTTTTAGAACAAATTCTATTCATAATAAACTGAGAGCATAACCCGGGCTGTGAACCCCGGACCTCCGGTGCCGAAGTCCAGTACTAAACGACCACGGCTACGGAGGCAGATTTATATTATTATTTATTTATATTTTACTATTAAGTATATATTGACGAAATTATATAATTTTATTATAACTTGTTATAATAACCTGTATTGGGATCTAATAGGTTCTACATTACTACGTATTTACCAATATTTCACACATATTTATCGTCTAGCGAGCGAAGCGAGTCCCTATACAAATATTATTTACTTTATATTTTGACAAAACATACTCAAACTAAAAATGTCAATAAATTTAGTCAGGGATTAGATCATATGATTAGATATAAATAAACTTATCAAACACAGTCGTACAAAAATAAAATCTAGACTCGTTTTGACTTCTAGATGGAATCGATTACCAAACTCTATTCTACTTCTTCTATGGGACCTACGTCATAATGAACATTTGCTAAAACGAAATAAACATCAATAAATAGGATGTTTTATAAAAACTAATGAATGAGATGTAATACAATACTTGAGTAAACATGGTTGATCGTGCCTTTTAAAGTTTGTAATATGCCTTGTACAGCAGGTCTTAATCGACTGCTAATAGGAGCCATACGAGAGCCGACACTAGAGTCGGACCCTAAGAGGACGAGTCCCTCGAGGATTCTCACCCTCGCTACTCTCCTGATACTCTATTACTTTATAATATCTCTTCAGGAAAGAACATTTCAGCAGCATCTACACTTCTCTGACGCAATATTCTTTCGCAATATTTAGAATCAATAACCGCACAATTAGATTTCATATTGACTTGTCTATAAAATTTAATTATAATTAAATCTAATAATTTATTAACTTTGAATTATCAGTTTATTGAATTAAATGCTGCAAGCTACAAACCTTCAGGATCTGTTCTGTAACAAAATAAACTGTCAACAAAATATGTAGGCAGGTAAAGGCGAGGATAAAATAAACGAACTAGGGAAAATCAAAATTATACTTCCATTCTTAATAGTAATACAAAAACAACCTGATTTTCTTAACTTATAACGGACTTGATACTTAATATTAATACTTTAGGTTTTCGAATTCCGGGGGCTGAATCTATTTCAGAACACACAGTGGTCGGGCATTACCTATTTTTCTCTTAAACTTCATTATCTTAAGTAAAAGAAAACTAAACTGATAACATCTAATAGATAACGCACCGACGTAGGAGCTACAACACATAATTTCCGATACAGTTCTTAAAGTCTGCACCAAGTTTAGATTAGGCAACAATAAGGACTTATAGCTACAATAGTTTTTCGTTAGTTGCACTTCTTAGTTTATATAATTCCATCTTAAATTACTTAATAAAAATAGGCTTTAATTCTATATGTTACAAAATTTATTTTGTTTAATTATTCAGCTATCATTGTGGCCGTCTTCAAAACAATAACTGTAAAAACAAAAAATATTAAAATTGCACAAAACTTTTTGTGCAATTATAATATTTTTTGTTTTCAGTCAATTTCATGTTCAATCAAGTCTTATCAGTCTTTATAATAATATTAATGCCCGTTTAGAGGCTTGCGGCTCATCAGGGATAACCCCTGTGGGAACCATCTCGGGTGGTAGTAGCAACCGTTACGCGCAAAGTGAATTCTAAAGTTGACGATTGGCGATAATTTATCTAAACCATAACCTTCTATAAACTGAGCGTAACCTGGGATGCGAACCCCAGACCTCCGTGTGTGTCAAAGGTCAATGTAAAGACTAACGCCTTAACTACCTCGGCCACGGAGGCGGCTATCAGTCTTTATATTGTAAGTAATTTATTTGATTGATTTTATGTTTCAGTTATAGTTCTGAAGATGGCCACAATGATGGCTGAATAATTAAAACAAAATAAATTTTGTAACATATAGAATTAAAACCTATTTTTATCTAGTAATTTAAGGCTTATAGGTAATGTAAAGTAGTCTAAGTCAAGCAAGACTTGAACCACATCTGTGGCTTGCACTGTTCTCGAGATGTTCAAGTTCGAAAAAAAGGTCTTAAAGTTATTCTAAAGTAACTTGTATTCTTGAAGTAAGTTGTAAAAAATAAAAATGTTAAAAATGAACTTAAGCTGAATAAAGACGAATGAAGCGAGTCCGACGTCATAACACTCTATAAAATCAATATTCGGACCACTATTTGATTCTATGGTCGAGCGTACCAAAGTAATGTTACCGTAGGCTTTAGGTAATCATGATATGAAGTAAACGAGCGAAGCAATTCCGAAGTCATAACAATCTCGACTTTGGATAGATATTTTTTATTCTGAGTCAATTGCAGCGAGACCGAAATTACAATTTCGGACGAGCGAAGAGAGTACAAAGTTGTGAAGAAGAGTACCGAGGTACCCCGTACCCGATTATTTTACAAATT
The DNA here is from genome assembly GCA_018340805.1 of Microvelia longipes. Lineage (NCBI taxonomy): Eukaryota > Metazoa > Arthropoda > Insecta > Hemiptera > Veliidae > Microvelia > Microvelia longipes. Next base: position 55,211,291 of record JACMZG010001863.1, read on the forward strand.
TATATTATAATTTATTAGTTTAAGTTTTTTACAAGTATAATATCATATTTGAACGGCTTTCACTCATTTTGCTTTCAAATTTTTGATTTTTATTAGAGACAAGATGCATCATTTCTCAGGCATGTAACATTTATTTAATTAAAATATGAAAATAAAACAGTATCAAATAAAAAAAAGTCCAAACTTATTGTATTGGCGTTTTCTATATGAGATGTAGTAGAAAACTCCAGTTGTAGATTATTACAAAAAGAACTTTTCTAAATTTAGTCGACTTTAGAAGCGGGGAGTCAATATACTCCGGCTCGGACGTCCCTCTCCCTTTTCCCATTTCCCTAGAAGGTTTTTCCCTTTTCCAGGGCAATGGAAGATACGTGCGCAAGCGCAGCAACTCCCCTTCTCATGCTGGATAGAGGTGAAAAGCTCTGTCAATATCCTCTCTAAACTCACTCTAACTTTCCCGTATATTTCCAGCATCTAAATCTTGGAAAGGAATATATATTACTTGTACGTCTTCCCGCAAAGAATATTCTAAAATGTAGTTTAATTATAAATTTGGAAAGCATAATAATAGCTGCTGGCTTTGCTTGGGGTCTGATCCGTCTGAGTGGTGTAATACTTTCGTTAAAACCCTCAAACTATAAACAAAAAATCGGGTATTGGGTACCTCGGAACTTTTCCTTGCCAGATCGGATTCGCTACGCTCATCTTCACTACTTCGGAGTCGCTTTCCTTGTCCACGGAATATAAGGATCACTAAATTTATACTGCAACGCGTCTTTGAACTCGATTCCTCTCGTCCTCAAATTGTAAATACAATAGTTTTATTTCCAGCGTTGACCAATCCAAACATTAACCCCACTCGATGCTGCTTAACTTGTATAATCCAAGAAAACCAAAAATTAATAAAGGAAACTTAGTATACTTATTTGTTATGTTAAGGGAAACAGTTATACTACAGTTATACTAAATTTCAACTCATTTGGGTTATTCAATAATAGACCTATACAACAAGTCAATCAATTAGACAGATGAGATGAAACTTACATGTTGAAATTATATATGTTGATATTATATGTGACTCATAATAGTACACATGTAATTGCAGAAATACTGAATTTAAATCCAGTGCTTCAACATTTCTTACCTTTTTCTACAATAGTTGATATTTTCTTTTTGGATCTTTATGAGTCATCCTTTACAGACTTTAAATCTTCCAAGTTATGGGTATCTGACAAGGTGAGTTTTGTAGCTCTACTCGACAGCAAGGATCTTTTACAACCTTACTGAAAGAATCCGTTAACCCTCCACGCTCGATCACAAGTTAATAGGTCATAGGTCTGAACCTAGCATTTATCGCCGTCTGCACATGCATTTATCATTGTTTCGCATTCGCTTTTCAGTTGTAGCTTTCATAGACTTTTCCAGTATTAATTCTTAGCTGATCATCGTGTATTTTCTAAATTCTTCACTTTACGTGTGTTATTGTATTTTGGAATTTATATATATATATATATATATATAATATATATATATATATATATATATATATATATATATATATATATATATATATATATATACACATATAATATACACATATATATATATACACACACATATATATATATATATATATATATATATATATATATATATATATATATATATATATATATATATATATAAACGCGTCTCCACCAATCTCGGGATAAGGTTATGAATAAAAACACAGCTTTACAGAAACAATATATTTATTTCTGCCAACGTTTCGAATTTAACTACAAATTCTTCATCAGGGCCTTTTGCAACACAAGAAAACATCAATCTATTTAGATAGTGTAAAATGAAAATAGATAAATTAAATAAGAAAGAGCAATAACAAAAAATAAATAAAATAAATAAACCAAAAATAAGAGAACTTAAAAATAAAATATTTCTATATAAAATAAAATAAAACATTTTACTTACGAATAATCTCAGTCTTCATCTACTATGGGCCAGGAGACCCATGCAAAATTTAAAATAAAAGTTAAAAAATAAAAACTAAGTTCATTGAATTAAAATAATTTGTCATAAAAATGAATTAAAAACCAAAGTTAAAGTTAAAAACATTGAAGGTACAAACTAATAAAACATGATAAAAGTTAAAAGATGAAAAAGTCACAATCAAAAGTAGAAGAAGTACAGTCAACGAAGGTTAAATAGAAATGACAATATGAAACTAAACTAAATAAATACATATATATATATATTATATATATAATATATATATATATATATATATATATATATATATATATATATATATATATATATATATATATATATATATATATATTTGAGTGTGTGTGTGTCTCTGTCCATAACCACATTATATCTCGAAGCACAGCGATATAAAGGATCGAAAAGCGGAATCGATCCTGCTTCTCCACTCCTCGATTTTTCTATGTGACCAACCTTTTTCTCTGTAAGCGTTATAAAAAAACGTCAATGAAAATTTGCTAGTTTAACCTCATTTGTAAGTATACTTGGTTAAAAAACATTAGATAAATAAATATGCGGCCTGACACAGAGGTGTAGCGGTAGGAAAGTCTATTAAGTAAACAACTTGGTTAAATCCAAACTAAGCTCTTCTTAAGCTGAACTGAAAGTACCGATACTTAACTCTCAAGCATTCCTCCCGTCAATACACGTGCAACAAGTTCAAAAAATTATTCATTGTTATAGAAAATTGAGAAAAAAAATATAAGAGAGAAAGTGTTTTACAGTTTAGATAGGATTAGTATAATGTTATATAATATGGTTTTAATTGACGAGGCTAATACAGTGTCAGAGTGTGTAAGTACAGAGACTATACGAGCTAGTAGAGGAGTAATAAAGAGCTATGCTGTGAAAATCCCAGGTTTATGAATCAGGTATTAAAGACTAAAGGAGCTTAGAACTGCAGCCCATAGGATCCCATATACTCCCATTATGGGGTTAAATGGGTAAAAATTTTAAATGTAATTTTGACTGATTTATCTGTTAACAGATTTAATATTGACTGCTTATTGAAATTTTGATAGTTATAACAATATTTTAGCGCATATTAGGAAAGTCAACAAATCACGCATATGAGACAAGTCGTAATTAACAAATGAACATTTTGCACGCGGAGGTCCGCGTGCAGAATTTTGGTGGTGCGTATGAAAAAGTTCGTATTTAACAAACAAAAAATGCTGGTGCGCAAGTCCGCAAGCCGGGCGAATTTTTTTTCGAAATGCGCGCTTTCTTATTTATCAATCTAATTTTTGCTATATTTTTCGGTAAATATTTAATAACCTGAGCTGTAGCGTTACAGCTCTTTTTATTATTTTTTTTAAAGTAAATGCGCTTAAAAGTTGTATAAACTGAACTTGAGTGCAAATAATGTTGTGCAGTGTAGTGCATAATCTATGGGATTTATAAATTTGAAGAATATTAATAGTTATGTATATAAAATAAAGTTTTATATAATAACTTTTTATATAAATAAAGTTTTATATAATAACTTTATATATAAATAAAATTTTATGACATAACTTTATTATATAAATAAAGTTATGACTATGACGCTTCTGCACAGGTTATAAAATATATACAAACAAAAATTAAGCAAAAATCGAATTGATAAGTAATAGTACAAGAGCTGGACCTGAAAAAGTGTGACTCATTTTGTACTTCTTCAAACCAAATTTTGCTGAAAATATACCTTAAATTATAAAGAAAAAACGTAGTCTGCCAATCTAGAGTGGAGCCCTTCATATGATTGCGCATGCTCAAAATTTTATAAAATCGCTCAAATTTCATTTTTCTTGAAATAAGTGGTTCCCTGTGAGTCGTGTGCAAAACATGAAGAGAAAATTTCTTAAATGTGATAAACTTTTCTGTAAAACGAGTGTTTAATCATCGAAATTGGATGACTACAACTAAAGTTATGGCTCTTTCAAAAACACAAAAAAATAGTTTAATTTATGCAAAGTCAGCTAATTTCTTGAAAAGAAATATTGGCTTTTTGTGCTTTTTTTTGGCCATTTAACAAATGTCATAACTTTAGTTGTATTTATCCGATTTTGACGAAAAAAACACTCGTTTAAAGGAAATTTTATCAGCTTTAAAAAGTTCTGTTCATGTTTTGCTCACGATCTACAGGGAACCACTTATTACAAGAAAACTGGAATTTGTGAGATTTTCTAATATTTTGGTTGAGCGCAATCATATGAAGGGCTCCACTCTAGATAGGCTGACTATGTGTTTTTCCTTCATAATTTGAGGTATATTTTTAGAAAAGTTTGGTTTGAAGTAGTACAAAATGAGTCACATTTTTTAGGCCTGGCTCTTGAACTTGAAGAAAGCGCACATTCTAAAGAAAATATGCCCGCCTTGCGGACCTCCGAGCCAGAGTTATTTTAAATTTATAAAGAAAACGATAATACAATTAGCGTCGGTACTAAGATTCGAACCTAAGTCTCTCGCATTCAGTAGACTTATCGAATCCGGACTGATTTCATTTAAATCAGCACCTCAAAAACATAGAAAACGACACCCCTCTCGAAATTTTCATTAACTTCAATTTTACCCTTGAAATTTGCAGATTTTTTAAAAGTACTGCTGACTCATCATACCGGGTTGATGACGTCACAACAATCTGGTTGTCAATAGAGTTCGTGTCGTCCACAAGATTGACTTTTCAATCTTCTTTTGATCTGTTCAAAAGATATTGTGTTTACAAAAATCCACTTTATATACATACATATATACGATTATAAATATATATATATATATAATATATATATATATATATATATATATATATATTTATATATATATATAATATATATATATATATATAATATATATATATATATGAATGTGTGTATGTATATATGTATGTTTTTAGCGGATTTTGTTAAACACGCTAGCACTCGAGCGGAATAATATTTTAAAATCTAATTTGGTACAAAAATACACCTTTGGGGGGGGGGGAGACACGAATCCTATTGAAAACCATGCTTTTGTGACGTCATTAACCAGGTTTGCTTTAAGCAAAATTTCTAAAAAATCTTTAAAATTTAGGCTTTATAATTTTTAGCCATTAACCTTGCGATAAATACGTATTTATTCGTTGTTTGGGATCTCTAAAACGGACTTTAGACATACTAACGCTCTCCCTCCCCACAAGAGCCGTCTCAAAAAAGCTGATTTTTTCAGAAAAAAATTACCATAACAGTAAATAAAATTCAAGGCTTCGATTCTGTAATAGGCTTGTTGATGTTTCGTGATATTCGTCCTATTCGTACAAGAGCTCTTGCACAGGTTTATAGCTTATGCTTCATAGTAGAATCAGTAGCACTTTTACTAGTCTGTCATTGGATGGCAAATGTAATTCGCATTTTTATGCGACAAGTTGCTCACAACTATGCTCGCTTTAATAAAATGAATACTGCACTACATTTTAGACAGTCATACAAGGCTCAGAAGTTTATTATATTCTACAAATCTATTAGTGCATTTCCTTTGAAAAATCCATACAAATTGACAGACAAGTAAAAGTGCCGCTGTTATTTTTAGTGTATTTTACTTCAGCTGACGAAGTGTAATTTTATTTTACCCGTAACAGTAGGTATACTAAAGTTTTAACACCTGGTAAATTAACTTTATTTGATGGAGTGCCAATCGACACTAAATTGATAGGCTGTGTTTTTAGAATTTTGTCATAATGTAGTTTTAAACCACCAAAGAAATTGTTTCTCACACACACCATAAAAAGTAGCAGGTATAAAACATGAAGTACCTACCCGACCTGTTCACTTACCGGGAATATGACATTCCTCGAAACCATAAACCCAACCTTGGTTTGGGGTCTTAATCCTTTAATAATAGATTAAAACTTCAAGTATCATAAACTTATATGATGAGAACTGAAAAGGGTGTAATGTTGCATTTTTGAATAGTGTCTCTAGACTGTCTAGAAAGCATTCAGTCTTAAATTGGATTCAGTCAGGCAAAAAGTGCAATTATGCAATAGAAAATAAATTAAGGTATACAGACATAATATTTTAATAAAAATTATTAAAATAGTTCCATTTAACTTAATAACTTAATAATATAAGTTTAACACAGTATAATTGTGCGAGAGACACCTAGGAAATGTAGCAAGCAAAATGCAATGCTACATCAGGGAACTGTTCCATCATTCGACATTCGTCATCATTGATGGGCTGAACTTCGGTATACGGTGCACCCTGTTATCGATACTATATATCGATATATTTTTAGTTTAGAGATGTGACGTAGGAATAATCGAGATTTGCCTTTTCTTTTACGTTTATGAACATATTTTATTATCTTTTTAAATGTTTTTTTGTTGTTTGTGTTTTTTTTTATTTGTTGTACAATGGTTTATAACTATTTTCATATTTTTTTATGTTTTTATAATGTTTTAACTATGTTTTCATAAGAATAATCGATGATACACCACATCTAATTTTATGTTACGCGTATTTTTTACCTATTTTTGTGTTTGTTATTTTCAGGTTTTTTATTATATTTTTGTTGTTAATGTTTTCATTTATTTGTTGTATGGTTTTTTTAATGTTTTAATTATAATTAATAATTTAACAACGCTGCTTATCTTTTAAGTGCTCAGTTCTCGTTTACGTGTCGCGTAACTAAAAATATATCGATATATAGTATTGATAACAAGGTGCACCGTATACCGAAGATTTACCTCATTGATGGCTCGATATAATGTCATGTCCCACTCTGTTTCGTTACATCTAACTCATCAGTGAGCCTGAACACACTCTGATTATTTTGTACTACTTTAAAACAAGTTTTTCTGAAAATATACCTTAAATCAATAAGAAAAATCATAGTCTGCCTATTATAGTGGAGTCCTTCTTATGATAGCGCATGCTTAAAATTTTATAAAATCGCACTAATTTAAGTTTTCTTGAAATAAGTAGTTCCCAGTGAGTCGTCTGCAATTTATGAAGAGAAAATTTCTTAAAGGTGATAAACTTATCTGTAAAACGAGTGTTTAATTCTCAAAATCGGATGACTTCAACTAAAGTTATGGTTCTTTCAAAAACACCAAAAAATAGTTTAATTTATGCAAAGTCAGCTAATTTCATTCAACATTTTTAACGGTGATAATATTTACTATAAAACGAGTAGTTTTCGTCAAAATCGGATAACTAAAACTTAAGTTATAACTTTGGTTAAATGGCCAAAAAATGCACAAAAAGCCAATGCTTTTCTAAGAAAGTCACTGACTGCATACATTAACCATGTTTTGGTGTTTTTGAAAGAGCCACAACTTTAGTTGTACTGCAGTCATCTGATTTCAATGATTAAAAACTCGTTTTATAGAAAATTGTATCTCCTTTTTATTTATTTATTAAAACACAAAAACAGACACAATGTGTCCAAAAACAATGTTAAAATACAAAAAACAAAATAACATAAGTAATGAATTAAGTTAAAAAAGAAGAACATAAGTAAATTTAAAAAAGAGGTTGGTAATAATTCAAATATAGATTTTTAAGGGGGTAATAATAATATTAATAAAGAAAATATTTAAAGTAAATGCTTTTTGTGAAAATATTAAAAAAATAGTTTAAAAGAGATTGAATACATATTTAGAAAAAGGAATCACTAAAAAAAAAAAATAATGTGTATATTAAAGTAAAATTAGGATGTTAATAATATATGAGTTTAATATTAAGCTAAAAATATATATATTATATAAAAATATATATTATAACCTTTAGAAAATGTCCTCTTCATGTTTTGAATACGGCCCACAAGGAACCACTTATTTCTAGAAAACTGAAATTTGTGCGAACTTATATAATTTTGAGCATGCGCAATCATATGAAGGGCTCCACTCTAGATAGGCAGACTTGCTTTTCTTCATAATTTAAGGTGTATTTTCAGAAAAGTTTGGTTTGAAGTGGTACAAAATAAGTCACATTTTTTTGGCTCGGCTCTTGGACTGTTTTATATATGTTCCTCTGGCCCGCTGGCAATGACATAAAGCACATTAAAAAAAACGCGTTGCAAAGTATAGAACCAACTTTCAATTTTTTTTACAAATTTCCAACCAAATCAGTACTTTCTCTCAAACGACTAGATTTTTGTACCAAGTTTCATATAAGTAATGAATAAAATAAACTCTCCACAAAACGAAACTTTATTGATATTGTGTTTTCAACGTAACTAAGACCATCGTTAGTGCAAAACTTAGCAAACTAAATATGATTGATAATGAGCTAAAAACCTAACTAGGAACCACAATTTGTACAAAAGGTAGCAACCTTTTTTGGTAAAGCGCTTTCAACCCAACTAGAGACCACCATTAACGCAAAACCATTGAAATGTCTCGTTTCTCTTCTATTTAAGATTTCATCAACTTTAACCTGATGATGACCACTAGTTAGATTGAAAATTTTATTCTGTGGAGAGTCTTAAAAAATGCAATGCACGCTTTTTTTAAAGTTTCATCTAATTTAGTTGAGCTGTTGGTGTCCAATATGATACTATAAAAGTCATAAGCTGTCCATTATTACTTATTACTTTAAGTATAGATTTTTTAAGTTATGAAACAAGGTCATCTGACAAAGTAATTGATGTCACATTTTACCTTATTGCAATACTCTCTCGTCTTATTATTATAGGAGGTAGGGAAGAAAAATCACCAAATTCCGTCTTAATTAATTTATGAAACAATCTGAAATACATGACATTACGAAGCTTGTCTTAAAGTTACAATATTTTATAATCACTTTTATCTAAAAGACATTTTTAAGCTACTGTTTGTTATTTTATCAATATTATTAAAATATGTAAATTAAGATAAAAAAACCACGAACAAGACAATGGAAAGGAATAAATAAAATATAAATAAGATAAAAAACATAAACAACCTTAGTTGATCTTGGTGTGAGAGGAATTCTTTTATTTTGATATTAGTTAACAAGAAGGGCTGAGATATTTCGTGTCTCTCCAATATGATGGACAGTTCGGACGTTATCGCTTTTTTTAAAAGGAGACCCAACTTTTAAAATATAAAGTTCTGTCAAAATTAAAAGTTTTAAAAATCTACTGGAATTTCGAAACGACATTTATAAAAGATCGAATCTTTAATGAGGTCGCTACCAAATATAATAAAATAAAAAAAAATATAAATGAAAGAAAAAAATATAGTTTTAAGTAGCTACTCAATATTAAAAAAAATCAAAACTTGTCCAATATTTGGATGAAGGTGAAACGATGGTTATCAATTGGCTTCGTAGGCGTGAAACTGTCTGTCATCCTAACCACCTTATTATACAATTTTTATTTTTTCACCTCTATGAATAAAAGAAAAAAAAAACGGAAGAAAAAAAAATAATAACGAAAATAAAAAATAATGAAAGAAATCTAAAATAATAATAGACAGTTGAAGTTTTTTAAATAGGTACTTCGGTGATTTCATGTTTTTTTTATTTTATTTTTACTATTGGCAGTATTGATAGGTGGTATTTATGATGGTATTTATACACCTTGTAATATGATATTTCTTATGAATGAGTGTTAAGTGTTCAAGGTAAAATCTAAGTCGTATTATATGACTTCTTATTACATTGTATGTAACTACAGATTAGGTTTAGGTAAGAAAGGACGTAACTGTGTCAGATCGTAATAGGTATATCGTAACTGTCAGATTTTTTAGGTTCGTAATCTAATCTAACAGATGTTTTTACTCAAACGTAATCAGGTTTAACTAACGTAAGGTGTCAGATTTAGGTTTAACTATGTAGTTTGTAGGTTTAATTTAAAGTGTGTCTAGGTTTTTAATTGTATCGTAACTGTGACAGATTTTTAGGTTTAATTGTATCGTAACTGTGTCAGATTAAGGTTTAATTGTATCGTAACTGTGTCAGATTAAGGTTTAATTGTATCGTAACTGTCTCAGATTTTTAGGTTTAATTGTATCGTAACTGTGTCAGATTTTTAGGGTAAATTGTGTCGTAATGTGCGAAATACGATTATGCTGATGATCAATGACTCACCTAGAATTGTTTTATCGAGGGAGCAGAATATCTGATTTAAAACAATAGGCTATCTCCGTAATAAACTTATGCGTTGCGCATTGAGTATACTTTAATAAATATGCTTAGAGGATAATATTTTTTTTATTTTTGCCAAATAGGATATTGGTTAAAATTCAGATAATAAAGTTTTAAGAGAACAAAGTACAATATCTAGTTACTATAAAACGTTTATAGAAAGACGTGAATACTTATGTATGATCAGCAGCAACGCATCAAGTTCCTGCTGATCGGTAACTTCTTTAAAAATCTCCTTGGTGCTTTATTTTTATACTACGACTTCATTATTTTAATCTATAATGATTTTAATCGTTCATAGTTTATAAATCTATTAATAATTTTAATGATAAACAATCTATTGAAGACTGCTGACTCAATAAGAAAACTTATTGAGGATTGCAGCCTTTAATAAATTGTTTATAATTATTATCAATAGTGATTAAACTTTTTCAGCCAATCATTTTAATGATTTGATTGTAATCTTTAATGATTTTGACAAATAACTAGCTTTGCTTCATTTATCTGATGATATAATTTAATTTTTATGCCAAATTGACTGCTTGCTGCATTGACTGTTGCGAAGCGAGATGAAGCATGAAAAAATTGGTTTATGTGTTTATAAGGTTAGTAAAGAAACGCGAGGGAGAAAAGGGAAGAGATGCGGTGTGCTTTGTATACATTAGCTACCCTAGCGCACCCTGTCAGAGAAAGAGGGATAACTAATTGGTTTACTCTCCAGATACACACTTTGCCACTTAGCTCGAGTAAACAGAGGTAACATCAAGATCTTATACAGCAATCACAAACATTTCCCGAGCAACAGTTTCCACTTTGCTTTCCACTTTCCATTCTATCCCCCCCCCCCACCCGACTCCTTATTCTGACGACTCTTGTCCTGTATCCCTTTGTTGTTCCAACATTTCCTCTAGGACGGTGTCATCTCACAGTTGTTTTGTAAGTGTGCATTTATGTTGGGGTTGCGTCGATTCAAACCGAACTTGTTTGAATATCTTTAAGATGAGCAAATACAATACTGAACTGGATAAGTGGCTCAATTCATAATATAGAGCTAAAACTTATCTTCCAAGTTCGTTTAACTAAACAGCGACGTAAAACTTTAAAAATATTAGGCCGATGACCTCAGTAAAGCCAGTTTTTAGTCAAATGGAAACACCTCTTGACACATGTGTTAGAGCTATTATTAATTTGTTTGCGACTGCTGGCAATACTGTCAGCAATGTTAGAATACCACATTTTCTCCAAATTTTTCACTTCCTCGTCGGGATTAATCATGCAATTTGTTTTTGAATCGGAGTTTTAAAGAATTAATGAACAATTTAAAATTGGCTTGCTCTTAATTATTTTACTGATGAATAGATACATCTACATAATATATACACTGTATATAATATATTACATAATATACTTAAATAATATATATTATTATGTAACATGCTCAATAAAAGCTGTCTAAAATTTAACATTATTTTTTAAAATTTTTAATCGAAATTAGGGAAGTGAAAAGAGCAGAAGCCTAAAAACTCCTCAACTTCCTCCTTTATTTTCAATAGTTATGTAAAAGTTATATTTTTGTAACGTTTCTATGTATTAACTTCTTTAAAATAATAAATGTTTTTATTTTATTTTATGTATTTATTTATTTATAATACCTTATATAGAAGATATGTCGGCCAAACAGGATAAACAGCAAAAGTAAACTGATCTGGATCTCATAATTATATCTCAGGTTATAATCCCCTGTTAAAACAAGAGGCCTTGGGGCTCTTGTCCGCTACGCGCGGTGCCGGTGTTGAGGCCGCTTCGTGGCCACATGGTGGTTATCCTATATAAGTGCGTCATATTACTAGTTTATATCATGTCATACAAATATTTTCTGAATAGTACAGTAAAACCTACAGAATGTGTACAAAGTTTCAACTCTCTAGCATAAATACAATTGGAGCAACGATGATAACAGACACACACCCACACAGACAGCAAACTTTGTAGAAACCACTTAGGAAGTATAAAAAACACCTAAAATGAATAATTCTGTAGACTTCCCGGATTCAGATTTTCTATAAAACACAATACTTTTCCAATAAACTTCCGGTATGAATAAGGAAATGTAATAAAGTTGTTCAAAAAATATGTTTGAATCAGTTACAAGTTGGGTTTTTAAATAGGATGCCAAAAAACGACACTTGTTTAGATATTCAATAATAAAAAATAAATTTAATAAAACATTTTAATATGTTATGTGTGTTTTATTATGTTTTTGAATTAGTTTGTATCATTGTGCTTTAGTATGTATGCATAGTGTTTGCATTTAGTATCATGTTTTGTATCATGTTTTGCATTTAGTTTGTATCATGTTTTGCAATTTAGTTTGTATCATGTTTGCATTTAGTTTGTATCATGTTTTGCATTTAGTTTGTTTGTATCATGTTTTGCATTTAGTTACTATTATGTTTTCTTACTTAGTAGTTGTTAGCTTTTGCTTCTTGAAAAAAGTTTTCAAAAGAGTTTCCATCCCCAATGTATTTGAAGTTAATTAAGGTTGAATTTTGCCCATTTTTCGGTTTCAGTGCTCTCCACAAGCCAAACTAATGGTCGGATCGAAATAATTCTGGGAGTAAAAAATTCTTAATTTTAGCCATAGAATTAAAATCCAGTCTGAAAATTATAGCTTCCAGTTCACGTTTCCTGTTCTTTTCCTCAGTAAAACTTGAGGGGAGTATCAAGTTTCTATCTGCTATAGTTCTCGAGATATTTGTCTCTTCCTACTTAGCTGGTATACTCTGTATCAGGCCCGTAGCCAGGAGGGGGCCAGAAGGGGCATCGCCCCCCCGGACATTTTTGCCCTCTCTGACGTAGTAGATTTCAATGGAATTCTCTTATAGATGTGTGAATTTTGCCCTCTCCCCACGAGTGGTGAAAAAAAACTAAAAAATTGATAACGAATTCAGGGAATTTAATTTTTAACAGGAATGTGTTCAACTTTAGTCTTGGATGTACTGGTAGAGATGTGGTACTAGAAAGGGCTAACCTTATCTCAAAAACATCTTGAAACATCTTTTTAAGATTCTCAAGAGCTCTGAGTAACCTCATTGTAGACTTTTCCAAAAGTGTGTTAAGGTTATAATAAATAAATCATTGTTGGCTTACGGTCCACTTCTATTATCACTTCGTTCACACGCGGGGTTTGCCAAGAGGGTTAAACCCCAACTGTTCGCGGTATATTTCAAATCCGTGAAAAATAAGCTTCAGGATTGAACTCCGTGTTCAATCCTGTTCTCACGACAAATGCTGAGGAGGGGGGGGGGTTGAACCCTCTAGGAGGTTAAACACGGGGTTCAACCCCCTCCCAAACTCTGCATCTGGACAAAGTAATGGTATAATATATAAGTAATGGTAATTTGATACCGTTCATTTGATTGTATTAATAATCGAAGGTGTTCAGGCTCAGGTTATTTTTTTGATGTTTAGGAATTCAATCGATAGGGCCACTTTAGAAACAATACCTTCATGGTTGTAGAAGTCATGTTGTGTCATAACTAGTTCAGTGTTGCAGACCCAGCACAAATCACATTTAGCTTCTTTTTTAATGGAGTCTTCAATCACTTACCTCTATAACCTATTTTATGTAAAACGTCGTTTTATTTTGACCCGAGGAGCGTAACTATAAAATAAAATCGAATTTTTAAAACATCAAACAGATCACCACTAAATATGATTGGATAAACTTTATAGGGAAAAGGTTTAACGAACCAGATAATTAACAATACTCGGGTAGGACAAGCTTGGTGTAGGAAATGTTTGCTGTATCATAGGTATAAATAAGGGGGTGCCTTTGAAGGTATTATTGGAGCCACAGAAGGGGGTGATACAGAGAGCTCTCTGATAGGAGTGATGCAGAGAGCTATCTGAAGGGGGTGATACAGAAATAGCAACTGCGTTCCTTTACAGATTATCTCAAACAATGGAATTAACTTCTGTCATTTCTTTATAACTATTTTGTATTTAACTTTTTGCGCATGAGATTACAAATGAGGTTTTATGCACTTTTAGTAAAAAACTCCTCTTGGAAAGATTTTCCTGTTGTTCATATCATTACTCCGCAGTTTTTTTGTTAGGTCTGAGGCGAAAACCGAAGGTTCATTAAGATCCACTTGATGGTTCCTAAGGAGGAGCCGAAGATATCAGTATATTTACTCCCGAGGCGTTGCCATGCATATACATACATACATACATACATACATAACATATATTATATTTATATATATATATATATATATATATATATATATATATATATTATATATATAATATATATATATATATATATATATATATATATTTATTATTAATTTATATCCAGTCGTGAATAACCTTTTGCACCAAACGGTTTATACAAACATGCTCTGTAACCTCCACAACATATCATAAAAATCATAAATACTTAATATTATATCGCATTTTTAGTAATATTATTTGTAGTAAGCATAGGTAAATATTTGTTTTGAGAGGGAAAACTCTGCAATTTTGCTCTTGCGCTATAGTTAAGTTTGATTTGGGAATATAGTGACAAAAATTTTAAATTTCAAACCTGGAAATCAAATTTTTAAGTGTGATTGTATCGACTTCGAACTGGTTTTATTTATATCAGAGCTCCAAGAAACGTTGTTATCGAAACCCACTTCGAATTTGTTGCTTAGGGACCGTGATTTGTTTCTTTTAATTAGTTTTACTATTTTACAAATGTTAACCTCTTTAATCCTGTTAAAAGATCTAAATCTCCAATTTAATTAATTTCTTAAATTTGTTCTAAATTTCTTAGCTGAACAGGAAAAAACAAAATTGTCTTTTTAAATTGGGGTAATAGTTATTAACCTACCAATGGAGAAGACGAGTTTTTGATTTTTGTGCAGTCATAAGTTTATACTATTAGAATTTGTCATAAGTTCATAAGTCATAATTAGAGTTTGTCATTAACACTTTAATATTAAAGTCATAAGT
Source organism: Microvelia longipes (assembly GCA_018340805.1). Taxonomy (NCBI): domain Eukaryota; kingdom Metazoa; phylum Arthropoda; class Insecta; order Hemiptera; family Veliidae; genus Microvelia; species Microvelia longipes. The sequence goes on from JACMZG010001863.1 coordinate 55,226,425, forward strand.
TTGTTCCCGAGGCTTGCCGAGGAAACTGTTCAGTTAACTCACGAGGCGAAGCCGAGGAAGGTTTTTACTTCTCGGGAGCAAGGACTTGTTTCTTCCGTGGTAAGTTTAAGATTTACCTCCTAGAGGTGAGAATAGTATAATAACAAACAGAGAGTTTTAAAATCGCGTATTTTGTGTAGTATTTTGGTCTGCAGTTTTAGTACAGTGAACAAAATTACAATTGTAGATAAGTTGGGCGAAGGGAAAATATGAAAAATATATCCTCTAGGAAAAGAATCTATAAGATGTCACGAGACGACAAAATAAGAATAAAATCATCCAACCAAATATATATCATCAATATTTGATTAAACCTTCAGTATCAGAGACTCGAGGTGTAAGCAAGCCAAGAGATATTGAAAGATATCCCACTTCTACAAGTAAAGGATATAGCAAATATATAAGAAAAGTAACATGGACGATATAAAGGTAATATTCTGTATAAATATAAGGGTATAAGATGGGAATATGAACAAGTTTTCAGGTAGCAGCCTAACCCATCCGAGCGATAACAGTACAAATCAATAATATAACCTACCCTTGGTGAGGGTAGTGGGGAAGGAGACCTTCAAGGTTACCAAGGTAGCGGGGGTGGGTGGGCGGAGTTAAACAAATACAATACTCACGAGCTATTGGTTGAAATTTAACCCAGGAGGTACGTCAACGTGCGCAATCTCTATTCATTTTACCCCCTCTCTTTATACTTTTTTATTTTTTTACTCTTCGCTTTCTAACCCGGGGAGAAGTTTACGGGACAACTCCGCTTGAGATATTTTTTCTTTCAAAGGGGGAGTTTTTTTTTATTTTTCTTTTTTTCCCTAAATTATACTTTTTTCGAATCCAAAAACGATTTTATATTAAGCGGGAAATATAAAACAAGTGTTAATTACAGTAAATTTTAAAATTGTGTTTTTGCTGCCGAATGAGTAACGATCATAAATTTGTGTTATCTATAAACATAGGAGTAGGAATATCCAGCATACCCATTCACTGATCCAGGGTAAGTTCCCTTCTCTAATCTCTGATTTCTTTTAACAATAGTTATTTCTGGAGGTCCGTAAGTAGATTAACCTCCCCCTCTTCTTTGTTACCACACATTTGATAAGTTTTTTGTAAGTCCCGACCTGTAGTTCAAGTCCTGAAGTTGAGAATGCGAGGCGGTATTACGCCTGTCCGGTTAATTAATCTTATTGCTATCAACTCGACTCATCTGGACAAGGTGATCACTTTTTCTCTGAAGATTATACCACCCAGTTTACTTCTTCTAAATCCTATTTAGTATTCATATTTGTTGCCATAATATTATAATTTTTTATTTATTTTATCAGATCGTTAAATGATTTGAAGAAAAGGATTGGATCTCAGATGATTTTTTTAAGTTTTTCTCAGGGCTACTGTTTGATTCACACTTTTGATTAGGAATTATGTTTCCTAATTTCTTAAAAGTGTCAAACGGATCGAAAAAGAGAGAAACAACCTGCGAGACATGTCAAAGGCATTCAAACACTTGAAAATTTTATACTTATTCAATTTAGTACTTAAATGACATTTAAACGTCTATATATAGACATAATAATTCCAGACGTAATAAATTGCTACAGCGTAATCAGACATAGAAATAACTTAATTTTGAAACGAGACATTGTTTAGAACGTCTATGAAAATATAAGCCAAAGACTCTGAAAGAGGAAGACGATCCCAATATTAAAGTATATTAGCAACAAAAGGCCTTCGCTCTCTAGGCCACTAAACGGCCACGGCATTTCGCGGCCACATGGATGTTGTACTGTACCAGTTCGTTTTATTTTTAGTTTTTATAAGTGGGCATACTGCCACGATATTAAACAAATTTTCAAATGTATCAATCACAAAACGTGATTTGTTTTTGTATTTTAACGTTAACCAAACATAGTTAATGTGTGAACATTTTCAGCCTGATCTACACAATTTTTTGAAATGTTTACAGGGTCAATATTGTAGGTTAATGACGTCACACCACTTTTTAAAACAACAGGGTTCGGAACATTAACAAGGTTGATTTCTTTACCAAGTTTTATTTCGATCCGAGAAAGCGTTCGAAATTTATTACACAATAAATAGAGAAACGTTTGGAACCATTCTCCATACAGAAACGTTTAGGAACAAATATCTCGTGTATACAATATACATACATTACACACACACACACACACAACCACAACATATATATTATATTATATATATTATATAATAATATATATATATATATATATATATATATATATATATTATATATATATATATATTTAAAAAAATTCAATAATATTTGTATATTTCTTGATCAGTGAGTCACCCTCTTCCCAAACATAGCCACTTTGCAGATTTTAACGAAGAGAATGGAAACGCTATCTCATCTCATTGGGTCATGTCCTGCTCTCAACACACAACGTTGGCGATTCAACTCATTTTTCATTTTCTTCTGACCAGCAAAAGAAAATAGAATTAGGGTAGTTAATAAGTTTCTGTCGCTTCCTCTTTATTATTAAGCAAATGGGGAAACACAATAAGTGACTAATATATCAATATCTATTCAATTATTCTCATATATTATTATCTCATTTCACTTATCTAATATTATCCTATCTTATTATTTTCAAATATTTATTAAGTATTTCTATTTCAAATAATAACATTACTTAAGGTAATATACTGTCCGGAATAGGTACAATGGTCCCACCCACATTTGAGGTTTGAGGTCTAAGTGCCTTGGAAATATTTCCACCGGAAAATTTAAAAAAAATAATATGTAGTACCATATCTTGAATACATGGATATATATATATATATATATATATATATATATTATATATTATATATATATATATATATATATAATATATATATATATATATATAACGTGTGTGTGTAAGTATTTATACAAGTATGATGGTATGTATTTATATGTGGAGGGATAAACCTGAATAATTTTAAATATGTGTTTTGATGGTTGTATATTTTATAAATAAAGGTTGTTTAAAAAAAATAGTCATTTCATGGGAAACGTGAAAGTCGACGCAGAACGTTTTGTTCATATTTATGGTTATAGTTTTAATGGAATTTTCTTACTTAACTTCCATGATTATTGATCAAGTTGCTTATTTGTATGAAACTACCATACAAATAGAAAGTCATGTAAAACTTTTTAGACTATATATGTTTGATGATGAATTAAAGATCCTAAATCCCAGCAGCACTATACCTCTGCCTCTGGTTTAAGATGAGTATATAAGATTCAGGAAATTTGACCCTGGGCCATTTGAAACAAGGATTGTGTTCTTAAAGATATTTGAAAGGGGGGGGGGTATGGATTTAGAGATAGGGGGTTATTGTCACTTTAATAGTAAGCATGTCAAATACTATCTTTGACATTGTCCATAAACATTTTCCGAGATCCTTTACTCGTTTAACTAAATGTTTGAAAAAAAGTTGCAAATAGCAGAACGGAAAAGAAGAATTATTATCAATCGATACATTTAGTGTCATCATTTGATCCCTATTAGATGCCTATAAGTGGTAATTTTATTACCAACATATAGCTGATAATAATTATTTAAGAATAGGGCTTATTTTGAAATAAAAGATGGAAATTTATTTGTTTTCAAATCTATTGGAAACAATGGTCTTAAAGATTTTCATCAATTAAACAATACAATTAAAACTGCATTCAAATAATTAGCGCTTGATATATCTTTGTGAATTAGCACTTCGGTGATTTGAAGCGCTAAAAGTTATCCATATTTATTCCACTTTTCCAAATATCCTCATTCGTAAAGTAATAGCAGGCTAAGAGGCCACGTTGTTAGGTCCTTTTTAACCAAAAAGGTGAGAGATACCAAACTACAAACCTTTAAAGATGAGTGTTGCCAGTAAGATTTTCTGCATAGAAAGAGGAAGGGTTGGAAAAATCGACTCCCTTCTAATCGACTGCCTCCCATTTCAAAAATTTGAACCTGCACCTGCAGCAATATAATCTCACTTGTTAACACTTATTCAGAATCTTTTCATTTTATATTCTCGTCTGCCAAGAAATTAAAGTTATTTCAAATTCTGTAAACAAAACCGTAAGCCCAGTGTTAAGAAGCCTAATTACCCGGTGGTAGACAGTACGTCAGTCCGTTATCACCCAGGTATGCGATAATTTATGAATGGATGTTTACACCTGTGTTGGTTCACACGTGTTTAGTACCTACCAGGGTCTCAACACCCCTCGTAATAAACAAGGTACAATAAAGTCATAAAATTACTTTCATTCATAACTCGACGAGACAACCGTGTAACTAGTCATCTATTTTCCCACCACTCTGCACTTGTTTGCACTTACAGGCTGGTCTTCTCGTACCTTCTTTGAATTTTCAAAATTGCTTAGTGTTGTTAGACGCACTGTTGTCCCTCAAATAATGTTGATGGTATCAGGATCTTCCTATAAAAAAAAAAAACAAATTTTTATTCTACTTAAATCCCGTTTCCAGAGCAACCTCAGTTATGATAACCTGTACTCTGAACACACTGAGACGATGATAACCAATACTCATATTAACACGCACGCACACGCAGTCACAAATGAAATGAGATATTTTAATGACTCAAAACTGTTTGGATTAGAGATCCAAAACACAGGTTTTGTTTGAATTCTTCGTTTCAGGTGTTTTAAGACCTTCTAATACGCCTTTAAGACGAGATGAATTGAAAGCTCCTTTCGGATCTTGAAAGTAACCATCTTGCTAAAACCTCCATTCCGATAAAAAAATAGTTAAGTGAGGAGATAGATTCCTCTTTCTAGAAGATAGAATCAGTATGGAATTAATTAAATGCCGATTGTTATAAAATTATAATTAAAAAATTCTCATTCGTCCATTAGATAGATATATATAGTCATTAATAATAGAGACATTGAATATGAATACATTAATATTTAAAGAGGATAAAGATGTTCACAAAGGGTGTGATCTTGGAGGAAAAAATTGAAAAGTTATTTTTTACAGTGATTGTTTATTCTCCCTGTAATGTGTGCTGTATCAGCTTGCAGGGGCAAAGCAAGGCGTGAGGGTGCTAATTCCTTAACCAATATTTGTCTAACGCCCAGGCGTAACTTGCTAGTTATAAATCATTTATGACTGTTGTTGCTGGAGTAAAACCCAGCTGCAATGATGCCCTTCTTTAGTTTAAATCCCTATTGATTATTTTCTTTTTCACGTTGATTTTCTTTGGAGAAAGTCATGTGATGGTAAGATACGATAATGATTTTTTTCTTCTCCATGAAATAAATTTTCATTACACCAAACATCAACCATCTCTTTTAGCAAATTTCCTTTGGGAAAAATTCTCTAATGGGATAGGCGTCATGTATATAAATCCATTCATAAAGACAAAAATACACATAAACACATAAAAGCAGAAACACGGGACGATGCACGATAATCAGCTATCGAAAAGCACTTTTTGAAATTGGAAAGGGAATGGCTATGGTGATGAGTTAATGGTAGGTGTCAAGCTGTAGACGATCAAAAGTTATTCTCTGACCCACGGATTTGCGACCGGGCCTTGACTTAACGGTTAATAAGGATCCTTCAGCGTGGCCTCAAACGCTCCCCTCGCTAGAGTCTACAGTTACAAAGTTTGAAGATCAAAGATGACAGGTAAGTGAAGATTTTAGGAGATATGATACCGCTATAGTTTAAAAAGGCAGATGTAAGATGAAAACAGTAGATGAAAGTAGAACTTATCGGACGCTGACGATAGAGAGTAGGACGTTGACACATGCAAAACATTAAAGATGACAAAAACAAAGATTAGAGATAATAGATGAGCGAAGACATTATAACAGGTGGTGAGAAAACAAGAACATATACACTAGAAGAAAAACAGTAAGGAGTCACTGAGTCCAAGGTACGGGGAACCTCGGAACTTTTCCTCATCACATCGAATTCGCTACGTTCAACCTTCCTACTTCGGACTCGATTTGATCGTCCTCAGGACGTACAAGTACATCTTTGGACACGCTTCGCTCGTCCTCAAATAGTAAATACATCCTTTCATTCCCAGCGGTCATCCATCCAGGCACTGACTAATCTCGTTCAAGCTTAACTTTTAAGATCCAACAAAAAGCATGGATATACTTATCGCATTGAAACGAAACTTAGTACACTTATTTATTACGTGAAGGTGTACACTTGTACCAAATTTCAAATCAATTAAATTATTTTCGATTATTTACAATTTTTTAAAAAACGTACATAAGTCAACTGATAACAATTTATCTAATGCTGATAATGAGATGAAACATATACATAACTAGTTAGTCTTAAACATGTGTGCTAAATTTTAATCTGATCGCGTTTTATTAAGTTTCAAAATATTTGCTGAGTCATTATTGAGAGTTAATAAAGTTAACAAAAAATATTTACGAATAGCACAACTTCACATATAGATTGATTTTTGTACTAAGTTTCATTTCTCTAGCGTATATATTCTGGGAGCTACGATGACAAAAAGACAACTTGCAAAATCGACTCAGGAGGTCTTAAAAACACCTGAAACTGATGATTCCGGTGACATCCCGGTTTCAGATTGTTTTGCAAACGGGGAACATATACCTTCGGAAAAAATGAGGAAATGTAATAAGCTGAGAAGGAGAAAACCCTGTATCAATATATGCCATCGTAAAAAAGCAATTTCCAGGATAATGTACTCTACTTCCTTAGCACAGAACAAAATTTTATCTATCTAAGCCCTGTCGAAAAGGATATGCGGAGTTGATTAAAATCTAGAAATATCAGCACGCTCTTGTTTTTGTTTATGCTATAGTAACTATTTACTCTACACTCTTTACGGTGTATAATGCTAAACACCAAATGAGTATTAGAGTATGAGTATTAGAACCATCTGATTTATATTGACATTCAATGTATCGAATATATAAATATACCTTCATTTCTGTATTATAGGAATGATACAAGGGGTTTGGATTTATCAGTAAAAGTATATAAAGTTAGTCTATAAGTGTAGGATCACAACATATAAATGTAAAGAGTCTATATAGAATTAATTCCTCATTTTGATTGAATTCAACATTTAACAACTAAGAGGGGTAGCGCTAGAAAGCAATGCAGCGTGAAATTCATCCGAAGAGCTTTAAAGGGGATGGATTTAGAAACAGTAGTGTCAGATTACTTGTAATGGAATGGGATGGTCCCATGGGTTTATATTAACATTGGACTAAGCCGCTGGAAGGGTAGGGGATTAAACCGCTGGGACATCCCTTGAGATTTGCAAGAGGTAGCCAACATGTTATTACTGGCATGGATTGAGGGAAGTGATTATAGAATATCCATTAACTAGCAACTAATTGAAATCAACTTGAAAATCTGTTACGACTGTTTACAAGTTTGATTTTATAACAAAATGGATTCAATAAACTTTACTACTAATAAAGCACGACTTACTGCCTGCAAAATGTTAGCGATACGTAACAGTTAGTTCGTTCACATACACTTCTAGATCCGCAGATCGTATTGGATACGGTAATATTAGCTGTATGAACCATGCAGAGGGGATCCGATCGCATACGCTAGAACTAGGTAGATGGAATTTAAATGGATCTCCCGATACGCTGTATGTACCTTTAGAGACAGACGATCGTATTTAACGGATAACCTTCTCGTCGAACTTTTTCACTTCAATATTACCGTTTTTGATCAAATAACTTTTGGAATATTATTTTTTTAGTGAGTTACACTAAAAAAATTATTATTATGCAAAGAAATCACAATTTAATTAAATATATTTTTGTTTTAAACCTCCTTACAACCAAAAGTGAACCTTCACTATAAAAGACGCGATGTTTTGGCGGGATCAGTTATCACGTAATCTCACTCTACGCTGTAAACAAAGACGCTGTAAGAACTGTGAAGTTAGTTGACAATATTTTCTTTTTAATTATTTTTAAGTAAGAAGTTAGTTGACCGTATTGCATACAATACGATCGCCTGTTAAACACGCTGTGTGAACGTAGTAAGTTTTACTGTCAAGAAGATTTAGAAATATCATATGTTACTTTTGAGTATTTCTAATGATTTTATAGGTTCAAACGTTAGACTTATTACTTTAAACTTTTTACATCATAACAATTTAGTCATTCAACTAAGTTTTTTAGTCATTCAACAAAGTTTTTTAGTAATTCAACAAAATTTTTTAGTCATTCAACAAAATTTTTAGTCATTCAACAAAGTTTTTTTAGTCTCTGAAGGTCTTTGACCTTCAATTAATTCCGCAGAGTATAGTGTTCGGGATTTAATTGAAGGTCAGAGTGAGTTCAGGCTCTGTCGGCGCCCTGATAAGTTAGACGTAACGAAACAGAGTGGGACATGACATTATGTCGAGGCATCAATGATGACGAATGTCGAATGATGGAACAGTTCCCAGATGTGGCATTGCATTTTGCTTGTTACATTTCCTAGGTGTCTCTCGCACAATTATTATTACAATTATTATTGTGTCAACTATTCATGTTTTGCAAAACTCTGTAGTATCAAATGATACTTTATTTAGATTATTTATTATGATATTAGATCTTTATACTTTAGATTATTTATACTTAATTTAGGTCTTTATTATGATATTAAGATTTATTATTGAAACAAGTTTAAACTATCTAGCATAAATTCAATATATTCGATGATAACACACACACACTGACACTAACAGACAAACAACTTTGTGAAAACCCCTTAGGAGGGCTTGAAAACACCTGAAACGGATAATTCAAGTGAAATGAATCGAGGAGAGGAAAAGTGAAAATCGAGCACGGGGTGCGATAGAACTTTGCTTTGTCTGGTCGGTTTGAGGCGATTAAAGCTGACCTAAAGATTAAAGTCAATCTTTATGTTTAATTGCACAATCTGGAAAATATTTGTTTATGACTTCATTAACCCGCAATAACGACAGCAAAATTTTCTAAAATTCATAAAAACGTGAAAATATTTGCCGATCGGTATGAGATTTGGGACTCATGTTGTCATATATATGACCAACATTTGTGCTAAGTTTCACCTCATTATCAGCATTATACGTTTTTAAAAAATTGTAAGAAATCGAAAAATAATGCAATTTAGTTGAAAGTTGGTACATGCCATTATAGAATGAATTAAGTTTCGTAATTAAGTTTAGTATATTAAGTTTCGTAATTAAGTTTAGTATATTAAGTTTCGTTTCAATACGACAAGCATATCTGCGGATTTGGTTTGGCCATAAAAATTAAACAGCATTGAGCGGTCAGAGCCTGGATGAGTAACCGCTGGAAATAAAACGAATGTATTTACTATGTGAAGACGAGCGAAGCGAGTCCGAAGTAGTGAATCCGATGCGGTGAGGAAAGTTCCGAGGTATCAGCATCCGTTTTTTTAAGTATAATTTTTAATATATGAAATTATACGGGGAGAATTTACAAAATTAGTGAGATGTCACTTTTCCTATCAATTAAAACCCGCATAACTCAAATTCATTATAAAATGTCAATTTATGTCAAAATTTTAATCGATTTGTTTGTCCAAAAACTGGATCAAGAATAAAAAGATGTTTAAACGTCGTCATCAATATACATAATGTATAGAGAACAAGAGTTGTCTTCAAGCATGCTTAAACTAAGCTCAAGAACAAAGCCCCAGTACCTACTTGTACAGTACTTGACTCAGGACCCAATATTGGTCCCCCACCCGTTCCTTTGTCTTATTCATATAGCTATTGTTGAGCATTAGAGAGCATTGGAGTGACTATTGTGTCTCTTACAGTCCTTTCAATGTAGATTTCCACAAATCGAAATGTTAAAAAGACAATCCTATATCCTCCAGTAAAATCTATTTTTTACTTAATAAATTCTAAAATTTTTACTTTTTCCATTTGTGTTTCCACTTAAAATCCAAAACTGCCATTTCACCTTAATTATCTGTTTTTGGAGTTTTTAAGACCTCCTGAGTTGTTTTTACAAAGTTGTCTGTCTGTATGTGTGTGCGAGTTATAATCGTAGAGTGCATATGCTTGAGAGTTGAAACTTAGTGCACAAATCAATCTTTAGGTCTAATATGAATTGTATAAAAAAGCTGTATTTTTTATATTATTGTTTTTATAAAACTATTTTGTATTGTTTTTTTGGTGATAAATAAATTAAAAAAATAATTGTGCTGTCCGGAAAATTAGTTTTATATGACGTCTTAAACTTGCAATAATGACTCAACAAATTCATAAGAACGCGGAAAATGTTTCGACTGACTCAAAATGTAGGACGCATGTAGTCATATATAAAACGCAACATAAGTGCCAATTTTCATTTCAACTAATGCTGATAGTTTAATTTTTAAGAATAGACTAAATAAAAAAAATATAAAAATAATTAAATTAAGTAGAAATTTGTTACGAGAATATCCTTTTGCGTATTAAATAATTATACAAAATTTCGTTTCAATACGGCAAGTGTATATTCGATTTTTGTTGGATCTCAAAATTTAACCAATATCGAGCGATATCAGTACATAGATGGGTGACCTCTAGAATTAATTTCCTGTCCGAGAAGGAGTGAAGCGAATCCGAAGTAGTGAGGATCAGGGTTACAAATCCGATGTGGGAAGTAAACATTCCGGGATACTTTGTACCTGATTTTTAGAAGTTTATATTTACCCGATAAAGTATAATTCGTATAGTTTATCCACGTGAAAAAAAATTGCTAGTGAAAAGGTTTATAAAAGAAGACAGCAGTCAAAATATAGTTGAAAAACAACTACCGAGCTTTCAACCAGGGATCCTGGTCGTCATCAGGGTAAATCGATTTATTAAAACACAAATAACACGACTATACTCATTAAACTAAAAAATATACAATATTAAATAATGCATAGAGATATATACTAGAGGGAGCATAGCCTATCTTAATACATTGAGAGGCCTGAAACATTTTTGGTGGGGCTCTCAGGGGCTCTGTGTAACCTCATTGAAACCTCCTCCAAGAGGGAGTTGAGGTTATAATTAATCAATTGTTTTGGGCTTCCTACAGATTGTTTGTGTTGTGATTTGTATTTTAAACATTCTACTATATAATTTACTGTTTTTTGTTATGTTTATTTGATGATAATGATAATCGAATGTGGTCAGGTTACTTTTTCGATGTTTCAAAATTCAACCAATTGGGCCCCTCTAGTAATATATCTCTATGAAATAATGTAAGAGAAAACAACAAAAGATAAGAGTTATCAAAATGAAGGTAACATAAGATTAGAGAAGAGCAGAGTAACTAAAAGTTATAACCGCAACACAATGAGATTACATCAAAACATGGAGAAAATTGAAAGACAATGAATAATGTACAAACATGAATAACTATGGAAAAAACAACAAATAAGTACCAAACACGTAAACAACCAAAAATTAAAAGATTACTTAACACATTTAAGTATGTTGGAATACATGTTACTCAAAGTTTTAGTATCTTGTTTCTTATTCATTGAGTTCTTATCAGTTTGATATTGTATATTTTTTAGTTTAATGTTTATAGTCTTGTTGTTAATGTTTTAATAAATCTATTTACCCTGATGACGACCAGGATCCCTGGTTGAAAGCTCGGTAGTTGTTTTTCAACTATATTTGGACTGCTGTCTTCTTTTATAAACCATTTCACTAATTAATTTTTTACAGTCCATTAATACCTCTTTTGTTCAATAAAATTGCTTTTATTAAACTTTTTAAAGCCTGAAGTATAGTTTTAACAAGAAAACACCTTGTGGATAAAGTTTAATAACTCATTTCTTGTGTGTACTAACATTAATTATTTGATTACAAACTTCTGAGTCTATATACATCAGTATAGAACTAAATTAAACATATATTTTACAGCAAAATTAGTTAAAACTTCCATTAATACTTAAGGCTAAGTTAGTTTGTTATTTCTTGTTATTTATTCTGTATTATCTATAGAATTACAGAACTTTTCGCCTCGCTAAATCTATCTTTAAGATGCACGAATTAATTACGCTTTTATAATATTTAAATTTGATTAAAAGTTTTAATGGATCTTGATGATGTTTCAGATTCGAGGAACGGGCCATGTGGCCGAACAATTTATCATCTGGGTAAGTTTGAACTTATTATGGGTTTTAGGTAAACTCAATAAGTACAAAGTATGATTAATTAGTACTTATAAGTCTTAAGAAAGTTTAAAGTATTATCAAAATCACAATGTTTAGACTAAAAGATAATGATTTTATTAATTCTACTATGCAATGTTCACAATTGATCCATCTTAAATACAATCTATAGTTTATTAATTTGATTTTTGGTCTCCATGATACTTCTATAGTTTATAGGTTAGGACACTGAAGAGACTTTTATGGGTTGTTAAATTATTTTATTAATTTCATACAATATTTTGCTCGTAATCGCCAAGCATATTCATGTTACACAATCTACAAAACGGAAAAGAAAATTACTAATCCTACCAATAGTCAAGTTATTACAATAAACTTAGTTAAGTCATGCTGGATAAATAAAGGCTTAAAAAGGCTTAAAAATAACTTACAGTTAAGATGAGTTAGGAGAAATCTAACTACGTCATTACTATAGTTATAGTAGGTATTCGTAGTAAAAGGAGGTACTAACAATAAATTCCAAATGGACACTGAGCATGGACTACATTTTTCCTGCGTCTAGAGGTCTATGGTACATATTTTTCCTGCGACTGGATGTCTATAGTACATATTTTTCCTGCGACTGGATGTCTATAGTACATATTTTTCCTGCGACTAGAGGTCTATGTTACATATTTTTCCTGCAACTGGATGTCTATAGTACATATTTTTTCTGTGACTAGAGGTCTATAATACATATTATTCCTGCAACTGGGGGTCTATGGTACATATTTTTCCTGCAACTGGATGTCTATAGTACATATTTTTTCTGTGACTAGAGGTCTATGGTACATATTTTTCCTGCAACTGGATGTCTATAGTACATATTTTTTCTGTGACTAGAGGTCTATGGTACATATTTTCCTGCAACTGGTCTATGGTATATATTCCTTGCAACTAAAGGTATATGGTACATATTTTTCCTGCGACTTGAGGTCTATGGTACATATTTTTCCTGCGACTGGAGGTCTAAAATACATATTTTCCCTTACTTTCTCTGTTAATTTTCCTAGGTGTCTCTCGCACAATTACATTGTGTCAACTATTTATGTTCTGCGAATCTCAGTTGTATCAAATGATATAAATTTAAGTAAACGTCTATAAATGTAATCGTGCTTATAAGCTAAGCTCTTATATCCCTACATCAACTCCAGTCGGATTATAAATATCCACATGAAAACCTTTTGGAATTCATTTGAATGGAAATGAAGAGTTTTCATTTTTCTTCGGTAAAAAAAGGGCAATATTATTTTTAATAAAGTTGAAGCTGAAGAGATGTCGACATCGGTTTTAATGTAAACATAACATTTTATTAAAAGTTTCAAGATTGGACTTTTTAAGTTTTCGAAGCTAAGTTTTCAATATTTCTACCCTTTTTCTACTTTTCATTAAGTCTGAAGCAGATTATCCTTTAGAGGTTTCTTTAAGGAAACAGAAAGGGGGAGTAGTGTTCGAGTTATCATTCATGAATTCACCCCACAGTGTGTCCAATATTGGCTTTCAAGCCTGTAATAAAGAAAACCTATCGAATGAGTGTCAAACAACCAGAAATAACTCTTGGATTATTGATAACACTTGTAAAATCAGTGTTGTGGAATTCTAAGTAGGGCTTACATCTGTTACGTTATCATTCTATGTGGTTTAGAAAAAAAATAGTTTATAAAAACGATGTAGAAGTGATTAAAAATCGGGTACGGGGTACCTCGGAACTTTTCCTCATTAATTGGATTCGCTACGCTCGTCCTACTTCGGACTAGGCCCGTTCCCAGGTAGGGGTTAAGGGGGGCATTGCACCCCCCCCCCAGAAAAAATGTCGCCCCCTTTGACGAAGTAGATTTTAGTGAAACACATCTACAGCCTTGTAAATGTAAGATTCCCCCCCCCTTTAGGGATTGGTCCTCCCCCCACGAGTTTTGGCTGGCTAGGGGCCTGCTTCGCTTGTCCTCAAAAAATACAAGTCTTTAAATACAGCAACACGTAATCGGACTTAGTACATACTGTACAGTATGTACAGACGAGTACGAACAATACATAGACAATACAATACATAGAACAAGTCCTTGTGTTCTATTCGGACTCGCTTCGCTTTGCTTGTCCTCAGGTAGTAAATACATTTCCAGCGGTCACCCAACCAGGCGCTGAACACGTCCGTTGCTGCTTAACTTTTATAATCCAACAAAAAATCATAGATGTACTTGTTGTATTGAAACGAAAGTGGTATAAGCAGTAGTTTATACCAATAGAATGTTTAAAATACAGAACACTAACAATGTGCGGAAATCAGAAGAGGAATGATTTATTATAACCTTAACTTACTCTTAATGAGCTCACCCAAAGTTTATAAAAGATGTCTCAAGCATACCAATGTATTAGGATAGGCTATGCCTCCGCTATAGTACGACACAAGGCTAAAATCAAAAGACAGCATGGGAAAATAGTCTTGAGGAACCAATAAGGTTAGCCTAATTTGAAATTGAGGGCGTGGTGTAACATCATTGACTAACCTCATGGCTCCCTCGCATTATTTTACCACGCTGTCAACTGATTTTAGCCGTGTGTCGTACTACAGTAACATATCACTATGCGGGAGTAATAGTTAATTTAAACCTGAAGATTGACCCGGTAGTTTGATAGTGATAAGAGAGTAACGTGCCAGAGGTATGCGAGACAGAAATGAAACACGAAGCCAGTAAAGAAGCCTCACAATTCTCTGTCTAATTCAACAAACGAGTCTATCTAACGTCTCCTACCTTGTAACTAATTCCCTTTATCAGTCAAATAAATGTTCAGTTTGAAATGTATATTTATTTACTGTCGCAAACTAGCGACAGTAAACAGGGCAAAATAATTCGAATGAAACATATCAAAAAGACCATAAAACATATACATTGATATATATAATTGATCAGCGTTCGAAATTTATTACACAATAAATAGAGAAACGTTAGGAACGTTTCTCCATATAGAAACGTTTAGGAACAAATATCTCGCGCACACAATACATACATACATATATATATAATATTATATATATATATATATATATATATATATATATATATATATATATATATATATATATATATATATATATATATATATATATATATATATATATATAATTGATTAGTGAGTCCCTTTTTAAAAAAAGAAGTCTCGTCCCTTCTTTATTACTCTAACCTTATAAACTTATTTTTCCTTCAAAAATTCTTTAAAATGGTACAAAAAGCAAACAATTGATCATTTTTAATAATAATAATAATAAATGTTTATTTCCAAAAAATGTTTTTGTACAAAATTCCAACCTAACTTATATGGAATTTCAAGTTTGGTTACGTTTTGTAATTAGAAGGCTTCAAATCTTACGTGTGAGTTGGAAACAAGAAGCTCTAAAGATTAAAAAAAATATCTGAGTGAGAGATCTGTCCACTTTACTTTGCTGTTTAAAACATATGTATTATAAATTACTATAATTAAAGTATAAGAATGTAATAACTACTTAATTGATTATTGAAATAGAAATAATAAGTGATTTATAGATATGTATTATACTTAATTTATAAATATATTTTATATTTAACAATCAATAATAGTTTGTTTACATTTATAAGGGTAAAATAAGATGGCCGCGCCCATAGGAAAATTTGAGCCAACTCCCTGGTGGACAAAATGTTAACTACATGCCAGATCAGACAGAAATCGCATTTGTTTCCCTACTTGGTTTATATATAACTTTATACTGTATTTTTTTTTCAAATGTCACGATGACATTATAATGCACTGACTGTTTAAAGCTTATAAAGATGTACTTACATTTGTTCTTTTAACAATTATTACAACGAGTGTTAAATGCACAAAGAAGTGAAAGAGTTGTGATTTATATTATAAAGTTCTTATGTACAGTGTTAAGGAGCTTACTTGCTTGTATTGAGTTTGCTTAAACAAAGTAGGTAATCATTTCAAAGCTGCTTTACTATTCATTGAAGATTCAAACACAAATTTACCTAGAACACAAGTTTTATTTTTTTATTTTTTTTTTTAATTTACCATAACAGTAGCCCTGCTATGGCTCTTTATTTTTCTAAACATGCACCGCTTTCGCATAACATGTTGATCTTTTATCTTCTTTTTTTTCTTTTTTACATTTTAATTTTGTTTCAGTTTTAGCATTTTTTCAAGAATAATTATGATTCTTTTTTTTTAATTGTAATCTTCTTTTTCTTTTTCGAACATAAGTAATCGACAATTAGAGTAATCTCCTTATGTAGATAGTCTACACAGATTAACTAGCTGAAGAGTATTGTATTTTGTTTTGATTGTATTTATAAAAAAAATATACAGTGGAAATTAAAACTTTATAATTTATATAAAAAACTTTATATAAATAAAACAAATTTTTATTTTATTTAAAGGATAAAACAAATATCGGGGTATTTCGGAACTTTTCCTCATTACATCGGATTCGCTACCCTTATCCTCCCAGCTTCGGACTCGCTTCGCTTGTCCTCAGAAATACGATTAGTTCAATTTATAGTGCATCACGTCTTGGGACTCGCTTCGCTCGTCCTCAGATAGTAAATAGATACGTTTCATTCCCAGCGGTTACCCATCCAAGCACTAAACACGCTTGACTTTTATGATCCACCAAAAATCATAGATAGACTTGTTGTATTATAATATAACTTGGTACAATTATTTATTACGTCAAGGGGTAGATTTGTACAAAATTTCGACTTAATTAGAAAATTCCCGATTTTTTTTAAATTTTTTAAATAACTTTTAAAAATCACTAAAAAAATTGAACTAATGCTGCTAATGTGTTGAAATATGTGTCAAATTTGAATTGGATCGCATCATTTTTCCGGATTTTATGATTTTTCGAAATTTTCGCTGTCATTATTGTGGGTTAATAACCAGTTAGCGTTTTAGATTATTTTATTTTTTTCTTAATATGATCCTATTTTGTAAAAGTATATTTTTTTTGTATGCAATCTTTAAATACAAAATTTTATAGTACTGATTTTAATTAAATATACTAAATCAGCTATCCAGGCAGTGACTTCCCCTGATGCTGCTTTACATAAGTGATCCAACATAAACCATAGATGCACTCTATTGTCAGTCCTATTGCTATTTTTTTTTAAAGGATTGAAATAATTAAAATCAAAGATGCCAAGTTAATCTTTTATTTTTAAGCATTTGTTTTCAAGGCATTCGTGATCAAAGTAAAGTATCTAATTGAATAGCATCAACTTCTAGCTATAAGTAGTTTAAAACTATTAGTTTAAAAAAGAGATTAAAGTTTAAAAATAAGTAGTTTTAAACTTTAATCAGGGTGGTATAACACCTTACAGATTTAATAACCAAGTCCAGTGATCAAATTTGAAGCGAGTTTAAAGTCACATCACTCTAGATTACTTTATCCTGAGGGCGAGCGTTGGAAGATGGAAGAAATTGCACCTTAGGCATTGAGTAATTATAAAATTCTGAGGAAGACGAAACGAGTCTGAAGTCATATAACTTACTTCACTATGGAAATATTATTTGGATTTTATAGATTTAGAACTATATTTCATTCAAATGTAGCAAGACGGCGTAGCCAGGGTTGCCACACTAGGGGGGATTATATACATACATACATACATACATACATACATATATATATATATATATATATATATATATATATATATATATATATATATATATATATATATATATATATATATATCTGTGTGTGTCAGTATGTATGTATTACAAAGAATTAAAATAAGGTTTATGTCTGGTTAAAAAAAACAAAAAAAGTACAAAAAAATCAAAGTCTTGTCTCTTAAAGTACAAATCAAAACTAGTTTTTTTAAACAGACTTAAAAAAACAAAGGAAATTTGCTAAATCAAAATACAAATTATTATTGAAATGAAATGAACTGAACTAAATATGGCGGATATTTTAGTTTTTATTTTACTAATAATATCACCACAAAGTTAATATGTCGAACTAAAAAAAACAAATTTAATTTTTTAAGACAAAAGTTACCTTTAAGCTCTAAATTATTATAAAAAAAATTATAAAATTAATTAATTATTGTTTAAAATTAAAATTTAAATTAATTTTATAAAAAAATGCTTTTCCTTGCCTGAACCATAGTTTCTTTTTTACTCTTTGCAACAACCCTGCTCGGCTAGGGGGCCTCCCCCCCTGGCTACGCCCATGACCAAGACCGAAGTAATTAGATAGTCATAACATTCTGAGGACAAGCGAAGCGAGTGCAAAATCGTGAGGAAAGATACCTAGGTACTCCTAAGGATCTTGAATAAAGGGGATTGCGAACTAAGTCGATTTGCCATACTAAAAAGTGACCCCACCAAAAACAAAAAAATAGAGAGAATTCAACACGAAACACACGTCAAAAACCAATTGCACATGCTTGGTACAGTTTGTGGCGCAGTTTGCGCATGCTTACAATTTTTATAACAGCGCAGGTCTTAAATATTAGAGGTTATAACTTAAACTTAACTCTCAATGGTTTTCCCCTTGTTTATTGCTTGAGAAGATTATAAACACGGTTAAATTATCACTCATTGAAGTGGCAAAGTATATTCCAAAATTTAAAATTAAATAAGCACAAATGACTTGACAATAACACAAATGACAAGCACCACAAATGTAACTATCACGAGAAGCACAGAAGAAAGTTGAGAAGCAAACTCGACAACCTTGCTACATAACCTGCGTTTGTCGCCTTTTTTTCATTATAACCATGGGGAATTCAAGTTTGCTCCTATTTCTCTATCTCATACAACTTCCATGGGGTCAGAAAAGTTCCTTAATGCGTCATCCCCTTTATACAAGATCCTTGGGTAGTCCTCACCCGATGTTTTTCCTTTTACTGCCAGAAAAATTCGATAACGGATTTTTTTTATCTGCATAATACTACAACGTCCTTTAATTTTTTTTTAATTATCCCAATTACAACTTAAACTGACATACATAAGGGACGAACTATGTCATTGTAAAGGTTAACCCTTCCCTTTAATTTTTTTATTATAGAGCTTATAAAAATGTTAACGAAGATGCTACAATTAAAAGCTCTTAGTAAAATGACAGTCTACAGTTTCCAATGTCAAACGCCAAACTATCTTATTCCTCGGTGTCAGTCAATCTATTAGGTATTAACTCAACATAACGTGGGTCCCGGTGACAGTTGTTTAAAACTTTTTTTTTCTCTAATAAGACCATATCTTAAGTCGGTAACCAGTGGTATCACCTTTTTATCAATAAAACCATCTGTTGTATTTTTTCGGTTTAAAATTTCTGTTTAGTGTCACTCATAAACACATTTGAAGAAGCAATCTACCTGTCTGCTTGATTTCAGAGTGAAGTCAAAACAAGGCAGAAAGGTTCTTTCTTTTGTTAGGATTGGGAATGGGTTTTCTCAGATTGGATCGATAGAATACTACACCTCATACACAGGACGTATTGTTGTGTTTCAGGCATCAGTTGGATACTGTCTGAATTCACGAGCAATGTGGTGTTTGTACAATAGGTTCGGCTACCTACACTTCTATTGAATTCAAACAATGACGTACTGAGAGTTGTTGTTGTATATTTCAATAGTTTTCATATCAATATAATGCTGTTTGTCAACAATGCACAGTATACCGCCCCCCTAATTTGCCATCACCTTTACACCGAAGCTCTCAGCAGTGATTTATAGTTTATTTATTAACTCAATTTCTCAAATATCAAGATAGACTAGTTTTGTCGTAACCAAGTCGTATAAACCAAATTAAAACTCCGTATAAAACTCCAACTGCTTCGCGCCTCGGCCACCACGCTACTCCATTTTGGGCCGCGAAAAAAACATTGTTTTAGTTCTGTATTAGGTTGTCGTATTACTTAGTCTTTGCAAGTGGCATACTGTCACAATATATGCGAATTTCTTAATGTATTCGTCAAAAAAACGGGATTTGTTTTTGTTTTCATTTAATTATATATATATATATATATATCTAACGATAAAAATCAAAACTAATGCTGTTAAAAATTTTTAAACTCACATTTTTTTTGCCTTCTATAGTAGTATATGTATACTTAGGGTTTCTTTCAAAGACCTGAGGGAGTAGGGGGGGGGGGGGGGTATTACTCATCCGAAGTAACAAGGGTACCCCCCCCCCCCTGCAGGAAAAATTAAATGTAGCCCTCCTCTGGGGTAAAAAAAAGAGATACCCTTTCTTACTACTGGGGGGGGGGGGCAACCCCAGTATTAAACACGGGTCTCTTGATAAAAACGAAATGTCGAGATCAAAATTATTTTGATCTCGAATAATAAATAATTTACCATTATTTACTTTTTTTTTTTTTTTTTTTTTGCCCGGATTATCCGCTTCGACATCTAGGTCCTTAGCGGTAACCACTCCATCCACCCGCGGTCTCTTACATCGGGTATTCCCCCCAACTAACCCTGTTGGAGGTATCTCCTATGTTATCAAACTTTAAAATAACTACGTGTAGGTGTAATTTTTATTATAGTTTACGGAAAATCCCAATTTAAACCTACAAGTTACCCATAGTATTACCTAGTGAATTATAAGACCGCGCCGCAAAGCTGTATTATCTTAATTTTTATTTTTAATCAATATATACTTGATTTAATTTATATGTTTTATATCAATTTAAATTTATAGTTTATATTTTTAATCAAATTATACCCTTTACGTGTGTTTTTCTTGTCCTGTCAGAATAAATGTCTCGTTGTACCTTGTGTTTTTATTTAATTCTCTGGAACATGTATTAGAGTGACCCCGTGTACTTTACATGTTCTGCAGCATTTCCTTGTAATGTATTAATAATATGCATTCACTTCATTATCGACGGGTATGTTTCCTATCTCCGACACCCCAGGTACAACAGATGTTGGGGCCACCATTATTTATTATTTTGATAATTTTGCCCAAATAGTTAATTTTGTTGCTACTTGTGGTATCTTTGAAACGATAAGTAATAGTATACAGTAATATTGCTCATTTTGGGAAAATTTCTTAAATCCTAAGACATTTTATACAAATATCACTATATTTTGGTAATTTCTTTTTATTAGGTTTTTGTTCAAGGTATCATAGATGTTAGTTAATAATATTTCTTTCTTGTAATTTTGTGGAAAAATCTATGGCATATGTCATACGATAGCTTAATACAAAATGACCGGAATGTAATGGTATTTATTAGTATTATTTTTTTAAGATTCAAAACGGTTTCCAAAACAAGCAATGTTCCGGTATCTAAACTTAACTTTTTGAATTTACCAAAATTACCATATTTAGGTAATATTTACAAAAATTATAATGGAAAATTTTAATTTACAAGAGTCAATTTACTGGGGTAGAGAACATTTTTGAAAGTCTAGGACCAGATATTTCCCTTCTTTTTAAAATGATTTAATGTTGGTACATCTAAATTGTTGCACCCTGCATATAGCAATGATGGGTACCTTTTGGAACTTATTATTGTGTTATTTATGTGCAATTTTAAATATTTTTTAAAAATAATTTGTATTTAGTCAATTTCCAATGTAATAGTCAAAGTTCCAGTTCTATGGTATAAATACACTGGAAGCTACGATGATAACAGACACAAATACAGACAGACAACTTTGCAAAAATCCCACAGGAGGCCTTAAAAACGCCTTAAAAGGATATCGCCTTAAAAGGATATTTCCGGTGATATCCCAGTTTCGGATTTTTTGCAAACACAATACTTTCCTACATACTCGAGGTATAAATGAGGAAAAGTAAAAAAAATTAAATTGAGTTGTCATAAATTTTAAGAAAGTTAAATGGTTGAGTAAATTTTTCTGACCATTATCACATTCCGACATTCAAGAAAAATCTTGACCTTACAAGACTCAGCGATTAAACGACTATTATATGTGATGGTCACTGCGATTTTGTGATGGCCATGAATCAATTAGAATAATTAGTATAAACATATACAATCCCGATAATTTACTCTAAGTTAATATATAAACCAAGTAGGGCAACTCCTATACTAACCCCTGTAAAAAAATCAGACATGCATGATCAATGTCACTCAAACATATAAAACTCGCTAAAATTGGAACAACCGCCTATAAGCTCTCACAGGTCTTTTTAAGATTTTAAAAATATGCAGACGAAATTTTACTGCCTTAAATATATACCTTTAAATTACGATATTCAAAAACTTTAGGCTAATAATTATTCTTAAATTTTCAATAAAAATAAGAATTATTTATCACTCAAAAATAAACACTTATCACTCACAAAATATAAAAAGTTAAGCAGTGCACACAAAAAACAATAGTGTGATTAGCCGCTCGTTTTAAATAATTTAAACAAACCTAGTATTTAAAGAATCACTTAAACCTTTTAATGGATGAGACAATAGTATATTATGCTACTAGGCAGCGAAATGGAATTTTGCAGAAAAGTTTTATAAATTAGCCCTCGAGCCAAAGACGAGAGCAGGCTATTGAAATTACCTGGCGAGCCGCAAGCCGAGGCTGGTTATTAACCCATTTGACTGACGAGGCGAAGCCGAGTCAGGCAAATGCTAGAACGAGTCAGCAATGTTTCCTTTGCTGCATAGTAGCATATATTATTTCATCTACTTACGGCAGAAAAGAATATACAAGAGTTAATTATTTTTCAAAATGTAACGTTTAATCTTTGTGCAAAAAATACAATTGACTGACACCAATCTTTGAATATATCATAATTTTTTAAATAGTTACTGCGAGATTTTGCTGGCAGAAAAGTCTGTTTTGAAGTTGAATACTTAAAATATCAGGTGGCGTGTGGTCCAATAATTCATCAATGTCAACAATGTTTCTATGTTCATTACCTTGGCAACTTTTCGTTTGTTTATAAAAGTTATCGTTTATATACGTTTTAAATTACCTACTGCCTTTATTTAAACAAAGTGAATGAACAAAAAATAAAAAAACTGAAGACAAAAATTTGACAAGTCATGGTAAAAAATTAAAACAAGGCGTAGATATCAGGGTTGCCAACTTTTTTTAAAAATTATATTATAATGTTTTTTGTAAAAAAATAATACTTGTATTAATAATAATTATTATACCGTAATATATTGTGATATTATTTAAAAAAAAATATAAAAAACAAGCTCAAAGAATCATTGCTGAAAAAGTAAAAACACTAAAATTTACTTAATAACCTGCAACATAATAACCTCAAATAATTACATTTATCCTCCTTGAGAGTTTTGACTTTTTTACCATTATATTTAAATGAACCATAACTCCCTAGGAGGTTTTGTATTGCCAAGCATTTTTCCCGTACTGTTTTTAAATATTTTGTAGACAGTGTAGACAAAATGACATTTTGCAGCTTAAACAGTTTAGTAATGAGCAATTTTGCAGCCGTAAGTAGAAAATAGTTATTTATGCCATAAGGCTGAGAAGTGTGTCTTTATGTCACGGCAATTAGATTTACCGACGAGCGAAGCGAGTCGGGAAAAACTGCCAAGACATAAAGACATTCTCAGCCGGATGGCATACACTATTTTTTTTTTTGAGGTAGCACTCATTAAATAAACTGCGCTATACTTAATTGAGAAAAAAAAACAAACGTCCAATTAACTTTATATTATCGTCGTCATTGAATTCATCCATAGCTTCACACTTTTACTCAAAAATGCTTTACAAGCAATGCTTTAAAAGCTTTACAAATAAACACATAAACATTGTCAATTAGAACACCCTTTAAAAACGAAAGAAATATTAGTCTACCAACAAAAACAGAAACAAAATGAACGTATTTAAAGAAATCTCATAAAGGGTTTACACAGATTGTTTTTTGAACACGCTACATTACAGTAATGGCGGCAATATATGAATTTCTTTTACGTCCTAGGAGTTTTTTTATATTCATTATTGTCCTCGGAGGTGAAAAATACTAAATAACCTCCTATAACAATAATGATTGGCTTCTCATCCTACAAACGGTCCAATAAAGTGCTTAATTACGTACTACCTCAAAAAAATATATTATTTACACAGATTATAAACATTTTATGCTAAAAAACAATAATGTTGAGTACCGTAAATAGTTTGTTTACATTTACAGGGGTAAAACAAGATGGCCGCGCCCATAGGAAAATTTGAGCCAACTCCCTGGTATACAAAACATTAATTACATACCAGGTTTGACAGAAAGTGCCTTTGTTTCCCTACTTGGTTTGTATATAACTTTAGTTTACTCCAAAAGTCAAAAAGATAAAATAGATCTATTGCAGATTATGGTTTGATAAAGCCCTTTTCATAAAAATTAATAAATCCTCTTAAAATATAAATTAAAAAATTGGGTTTTATCCAAATTATGATCGCGTGCCTGGGCCATTATGATGCTAACATCTGGCCCTATCCGAGGACTGTATCTCGTTTCAATTTCTACGAAAAATGAGAAAAGTTGACAGATCTACCAAGCAGATGTAGGCGTTCGATAATCCTCCAGGTATTCCTTTTGAGAAATTTTTGTCCCGTTGGTAAACCTGGGGATCTTAAGTTTTTCATACTAATCATGTTGTGGGCCCTTTAAATTCACTCCCGAGTCCTAATCCCGTCTCAGAACTCATCTTTTCTTAAGGTACTGTCGCCGACTCTTTTTTTACCTATTTGTCCTGCCCTTTTGAAACCCCTGTTCGTTGCCATTCTTATATTTTTTTATTATTATTCTATACACAGTTCTATTCCGCTGCGAATTCATATAGATCTCACTCCCCTGCCATCGCATCCTCACAAAAGGGATTAAATCTATTCTTTATTTTTATACATCTATTTTTTATTTATTTCGTTTTTTTGTGACGCTTTCTTTATTTTATTTTATTACGTATTCTTTAAAAATATTTCATACACTTTAATACTTCTATATTTTATTATTTACAAAATAAAATTGAAAGAAGCAGAAGATATTTTACTGAGAATATTTTCATTTATTTACAAAAATATAGCTGTTTTGCTTAACACTTCCTCTCTATCTGAATGAGCACGAGAAATAAATAGAAAATAAAACTTTTAAAATTTAATTTAAATAATTGATCATTTTATTTAATCTACAAAAATATTTTCATTTTATTTTGTTGTACTTATATTGGTTATAGTTGCAATACCATTTAACGTGTACTGCTTTACTTACGTATTTTGATATTTTGTGAAATAACTCGTTTTAATTTAATACTCACTTTTCTCATTATTCACTAATGTAATTTATTCTTGTAATATTTTATCTTTTATAAAATATTTTTTTTAATCAAAATGGGCTGCCAAAAATATGGAACAAAGCTTTTCTTTCTTATTTATTAAAAGTCATAATAACAATGCTATATATTTTTGATTTCTAATATCTCTATGAACAGAACACTCATCTCTGAACTACTCATCTCTGTCTAATATCTCTAGAACTGAACAGAGAATACTCATCTCAGTCGTAATTTTTTAAAAATCTTCTAAAACCTAATATGCGACCAAATTTTGGTCTTTGTTTAAAAGTATGTCAGTTATATTAGTTATATATTTATTTAGTTTCATTTTTTAATATAGTATTTTACAGTTATACGTTATAGTTAAATCATTAGTTGTTTTGACGGAGATTTTGTGGTACAGACTCGCCGTGATGTTTCATAAAACAACTCACTGGAATGAAAAACAATTAATATATTGTCAACCACAATAGTATAAAACAATTATAACTGACCGGTTGCGACTTAACGTCATCATCAGAGCTGTTTACAGACTGTAAACAATCTGTAAACAGAACTGTACAGACTGTAAACACTCTGTAAACAGAACTGTACAGTCTGTAAACAACTGTTTACAGACTGTAAACGCAGTCTGTAAACAGCTCTGATGATGACATAAAGTCGAAACCAGGCAGTTATAATTTTTTTATACTATTGTGGTTGACAATATTAATTGTTTTTAATTCTAGTGTGTAGTTTTTATTAAACATCATGGCGTTTTTTAGTTTTTTTTATATTGGTCAACTTTGGATCATGCAGCCATGCTTACTTAATTTGATATAAACGTTAGGCTTATTTTCTAATTAGAAACGTTGGGCTACTGCGGATGACAGTGTAACATATCTAACGACATTTCCCCTTGTGTGGCATGCGTCTGTAAGAGAAGGCGATATTTGTCACCTATATATATCAAAGCTTCATCAAGTCAAGTATCACTCTTACTCTACAAATCCATGGTCTTATCACGCGGCCTAAGGAGTGGTTAAATAATACCTCTACTTTATTTAATATAATTACAAAGGTGTGATTTACTTTTACAATAGGATAAAGTCTCATTGTCCCACCAAAAATTTTACATCTAATTTTTTCATCAATT
Organism: Microvelia longipes; assembly: GCA_018340805.1. NCBI lineage: Eukaryota > Metazoa > Arthropoda > Insecta > Hemiptera > Veliidae > Microvelia > Microvelia longipes. The sequence continues at coordinate 55,253,066 of JACMZG010001863.1, forward strand.
TGTCACTATTAATCTACTAGAGATCCGAAAAGCACATAAACACAGACGTATCTTAATCATGAAAAAAATGCTCAGAATTAAAGACATTACATTGAATAGTAATCGAGGTTAATTTTTAGATGCAGTGGGGAAGGAGAGGTAGCCGGTTTCGGTCCCGGAACAGGTTACCTCAAATCAGCACCTTATTCAGTGAGCGCTGGTATCGCTCTGATGGACTCCATACACTCCTCTATACATTACCCTAATGGTAAGTTACTTCAGTATATTCTCCTATAAATCATTTATACATAAATACTATTTTTCAGAGGTAGGCTGTGAAACATCAACTTTAGAGCCTCAAAAACATAGCCAAATCCCACATTTTCATTACAAGGAATTGTTATGTATATTTTCAGAGGTAGGGAGTTTAGGTTCACTTTATTCCCTGTTGTACAGAGCTTGAAATGCAATATTTGTATCTAATGTAAAAAGAAAAGTTTTTGTCGGGCGTACAAAAAAAACTTTATTTTGTAGTTAGGGAGTTCATCTATGAGCGCTGAAGATCACATTCTTGTTGAAGTTCAGCTATAGTTCCACTAGATGGCAACACTGTTTTACCCATAGAGATTTATACTAGAGGAGACATAGCCTATTTCAATAAATTGAAAGACTTGAAACATCTTTTTGGGGCTCTCAAGGGCTCTGTGTAAGTCGCTCAAAGAGCGAGTTAAGGTTTTTGATATATCAATGGATTCGGCTTCCCGCACATTCCTCGCGTTTTGATTTACATTATAAACGTTACGGTAAAAGTGACTGTAATTTTGTTCTGTTTAAATAATTATTTTGATAATCGAATGTGGTCAGGTTACTTTTTCCTATGTTTCAAAATTCAATCAATAGGGCCCCTCTAGTAACATATCTCTATGGTTTTACCATTATATCTTTCTATCTGTTTTCTATTTCTTGTCCCTTTACAATCAAACTTCAATTTAAATTAATTATTTTTTTTTATTTATTTAATAAAAAGTATTATTTACAACGTTTGATAGTGATTTAGGTGACACTGAGACATATATTACTCTATTGGTTGAATTTTGAAATATCGAAAAAGTAACCTGACCACATTCGATTATTATTATAATCAAATAAACAAAAAAAACAGTAAATTATATAGTACAATGTTTAAAATACAAATCACAAACAAACTATCTACGGGGAGTCGAAAACAATGGATTTATTATAACCTTAACTCCCTCTTGAATGAGGTTTCAATGAGGTTACACAGAGCTCCTGAGAGTCTCAAAATGATGTTTCAGGCCTCTCAATGTAATAAGATAGGCTACGCCCCCTCTAGTATATATCTTTATGCCCTGTGGTGTTAGCATGCCCACCAGAGTCAAAAATATTAGCGATTAAAGTGGTTAATAAAAGTGTTTAGTAATAGTTATTTATACCATAAGGCTGAGAAGTGCGTCTTTATGTCACGGCAATTAGATTTACCGACGAGCGAAACGAGTCGGGAAAAAATTACCAAGACATAAAGACATTCTCAGCCGATGGCATACACTATTATTTTGAGGTAGCACTCATTAAATAAACTGCGCAATATACTTAATTGAAAAAAAAAAAAACATCCAATTAACTCCATATTATCGTCGTCATTGAATTCATCCATAGCTTCACACTTTTACTCAAAAATGTAAAAGCTTTACGAAATGTAAAAGCTATACACAAAAATTGACAATTAGAACAACTTTTAAAAACGAAAAAAAATTAGTACGAACAAAACAGAAACAAAATGAACGTTTTTTAAGAACCTCATAAAGCTTTTACACAGATTGTTTTTTGAACACGCTACATTACAGTAATGGCGGCAATATATGAAATTTTTACGTCCTAGGAGTTTTTTTTACATTCATTATTGTCCTCGGAGGTGAAAAGTACTAAATAACCTCCTATAACTATAATGATTGACTTCTCATCCTAAAAACGGTCCAATAAAGTGCTCAATTACGTACTACCTCCAAAAAACTTTATTTATTTATTTTATTATTACTTTTTAACCGGAAAAAATAGCATAAACTATTTGCTTTGGAAAAAAATAAACGCGAAAAAATGATGTGGTCCAATTAAAACTTTGAACGCATGTAGCCATGTATAAGACTAACATATGTGTTCCGTTTCGTCTTATTATCAGCAGTAGTACATTTTTATCGAATGACTTGTGTACGTTTTTTAATAATTGTAAAAAATCGGAAAATAATCCAATTGAGATGAAACTTGGCACAAGTGTGTACCTTTACGTAATAAATAAGTACACCAAGGTTTTTTTTTATAATATAACAAGTATATCTATGATTTTTGGTAGATCATAAAAGTTAAGCAGCATCAAGCGTGGTCAGTCCTTGGATAAATGACCACAGGGAATGAGATGAATGTATTTACGATCTGATGACGAGCAAAGCGAGCCCGAAGACGTGTTGCAATATAAATTTAACGACTTGTTTATTCTGAAGACAAGGGAAGCGTGTCCAAAGCTGGGAGGATGAGCGTAGCGAATCCGAAGTAATAATAAAATGTTCCGAGGTACCCTGTACACGATTTTTTTATTTTTTAAAAAATAGCATATGCTACATGACTGTGAAGCGGTTTTTCATAACCCGGGCAATTATATTTGTTGAGCAAGGAGATATAGTGTATACAATTGCCGCGGTTAAGTAAAAAAGCACTTTTCACAGCCTAGTACTGTAATATATTTTGTAATTATTTCATGTATCATATCGTTATATAAGGTTTCTATGAATTTTTTTTTTATTTCAATGTTTGAATCCCAGGTTATCATATCGTTATATAAGGTTCCTATTCATTTTTTTATTATTTAAATGTTTTGATTCCAGGGTATCATATCGTTATATAAGGTTCCTATGCATTTTTTATTATTTCAATGTTTTGATTCCAGGCAATATTGCATTGTCAAATACCTCCCCAAGTTTTATTTGAATGTTTAAGATCGCAAAAAAAATTAACGATTAAAAGAAAAAAAATTATAATATCTAATATTACAAAATAAAACATAAAACGTAAGAATTAACGAAAGATTAAAAACATTAATAAACACAAAGATTTACAATAATTACTCAAATTAAAAAAAAAAAGAGAAAATAATAACTTATGAGTGAATATTAATTAGATGTTACATGAAGTTTGAGAAAATCCTGGTTATATTTGGGTTTGCCAGTTTTGTTATCTGGCAGAACATGTATCATTTTTCATTAATCCGAAATAATGACTTGAAAAAAAACTAAACCTAAGTCTCTTGTTTCGTGAATACAAAAATAAAGAAGGTATAAATTAAAAAAAAAAGAAAACAGTTGAAAATGGAAGGGAGTGAAAAGCTACTTTAGTTGTAGTGGTTATATTGTGTGTGTATGAATGATGAAGCAAAAAACACGTTACCTGTGCGGCGACCAATATTTAATACAAAATATTGATTTGGAAAAATTTAAGAAAAATCTACACTGCACATTTTCAGTGCCCAAATATACTTCGATTGTTTTTTCTTACACGGTTCGTCTTAAATATATGAAATATTATTAGCTTTATTTATTTCATCTCATATTTATTATTTTTTTCTTTTTTCATCAATTTATTCTCTTTTTTTTAATTGAAATCTTACATTCATGCTATGTAGCTCAAAAAATATACAATCCTCTTACCTTAACTATTGAGTAGCCTGTAACTTAAAATTATTTACAGAAAGACTAGATAAACATTTTAAAACAATCCTTCACATTTATATTTAGTTTTTAAATAAATTTATTAATACACTTTTAAAGTTTAAATTTATTTATATACTTCACATAATATTTAACTTTACTTTTGATATAATACGTATAATTCATATAAAAGTTTACTTTACTTTTGATATAATACGTATAATTCATATAAAATTTTACTTTACTTTTGATATAATACGAATACTTTAAAATTACTTACTTTTGAATAATACCTTTATAAAATTTTACTTTACTTTTGACATAATACCTTTATATAAAATTTTACTTTACTTTTGATATAATACTTATACTGTATATAAAATTTCACTTTATTACATAAAAATTGCAGTAAATATTTCATATATTCCTTATTAATATTTTACATTGCTTCGAAGTTTTGCCACTAAAAAGCAGTGCGCTTATATGGCTTTCATGATTCGTCTTATAAACAATTAATGTTGCATATAGATTCAACAAATATTTTGTGACCATCTTGAATGGTTATTTTGAATAAATTATTATTATTATTACTTTAACATTTATTTAGCATTTTATATTACATTTATTACATTTATGTTACATTTATTTATTATTACATTTCTTTAGCATTTTATATTACATTTATTTAGCATTTTATATTACATTTATTTAGCATTTTACATTTAGTACATTATATTACATTTATTAGCATTTATATTAGATTTTATATTACATTTACTTATACTTTGTTAGTAATGTCATATATCATATATAATGCTAAAAATGTTTAGCTGCAAATCATCATCTACTGTCAATGTAGTATCTGTATTTTTTTTTTACTTTCAGGGAATAATTTTTCTTTATAGATTCATTCTGCAAAAAGCATATTCTAAACATATATAATTATTATCTTCACAGTTTTTACTTTTAAAGTATGATTATTATTTGTTACTGTTAACTTAATTACAGATACAAAAAAAATCCCTCCCCCTCTTCACCCTGTCATGATTCAAATCTCATTAACTCATTTTTCTTTGTAAATTTTCTAAAAAGTACAATATTTAGTAAAACGTCCTTACTAAAATAACAAAATATTTAAATTTATACTGCTGCATTTCTTTTGTTAATTTATCTTTAATCCAGTCACATTGTTACTTTAAAAAATTTTTTACAACTCCTTGTCTGTCTAAATATAGAGGGGTTTTTAAAAGACATGCAACATTCAAATCTAAGAAAAATAATATTATTACTTAACAAACAAACAAAAACTGTCACCACTATATAAACATAGAGGGAAATCAAACCTCAAATCTTTTGTCAAAATTACTCAGTAGGTGGAATATTTATAATAAACAGAATGGGAATCACTACTGTGCCTTGTGGAACCCCTTTTTTCGAAAAAATCTTGTTTATGTATTTGTTTATGTAAGGGACTTCTGTTTCCCATGTGAAATGTCATTGTACAATGGATTTCAAACAGTATCCATTGTATCATAATGTTCCCTTTATACGGGTGTGCGATCCATTGTTAACAGTATGGTGAACAATTAGATATAAATTAAGAAGTTAACGTCTGACAGCGGAATGGCTCCTGTATTATACGATACGCCCATATTGTTCGTACCTACCACTACTGTCGTTATATACGATACGTCATTACATTTTTTTATAGGGATATAATAAGATTTATTATTACATTGCAACTTAACACTTAAATGGTAATAATTTTGTGTTCGTTAATTAATAATAAAAAAAAGACGGCTAAAATAATAATTAATATCATATTGATGAACGATAAGTTTAATACTCTATATAGAGTATATATTTTCTTTAATTTATTTATTTTTTAATTTTTATTTAAAACAATTCAACATATTAACTTGCCTTTGTTTCTATTTTTATTTATTTATTTATTTTTAATTCATTTTTACTAGGTTTTTTTCAGTAGTTTTAGTTCGATATGTTTTTTCTATGTTTAATAATATACGTTTTGTGAAGAGTTTTGGTGTTTTATTAGCTATATACTAACTCCATTACTAAGTTTTATTGTCATAAAAATAATTATTAAATGAGCCATGAAAGACGATTTTATTGTGGAGTTAAGTTCTTGTTAAGGCACGAAAAAAGCTGTAAACTAGGACATTGACTGCCGCAAAAAGGCCTATAAAGAATGATTTTATTGTTTAGGCATTAAATTTAATTTTGAAAATGATTTTTTTTAACTATAGCCAAGTCATCTATGTTTTCAATTCTTTGTAAGATTTTTGTAAAAATATCTTCAAACACAAAACAATCCATATTTAACAACGTCGTTATAATACGACACACGGCTAAATCAATTGACAGCGCGCCAAAATTGTGAGGGAAAGAATTCTATTGGTTCAGACCGAACACGCTCTTTCCCCCTCCAACTTATGCCAACCTCGGTATAAAAAAATACCTTTTTCGTAAATAAAATCATAAAAAGTCAACACTGGTTGTAAATATTTGTAACCTCGCGTCGCTTTTATTTCCCTCATTGTGCATATTATCTGTTTGAGTTCGTTTCGTTTCAGTCTAATCTGTTCAATTTATCCTTATTGCAGAGTTGTAATAGGATCTGAGTGCTATATTTGACGCATGGACATTGATGTTCTTCAAGTATTCTTGCTATTTGAGTACTGCGCATGATCTGTGGTCTGTCAAGCAAAAGACAGCATTTTTTTTCGAAAATTCCATGTCTTTCAATAGATGCGTCTTGAATTTTTTTAAGTCATGAATGCTTATTGTTATTTTCTTATAATATGAAACTATATGCATTCAATTATACAACTTGACACAAAAAAGCAGTTTGTTTGGAAAAGTAACTATAGCAGACGATTTATTTAAATCGTCAAACTTTTATCATAGAACTATTATATATGATCCAGTGCATTACGTAATTAACTTTACTCCACTTAATTCATACTTCCCGAAAAATTTCAAGCAACACTTAGTTGGTAAATTTATAGATACAACAAATCCTACTTAAAGGTAATATAATTTTTTAAAAATAAAAAAATACGATATCAAATAAAAACAAATAATAAAATTCAAAACATAACCTGACTTTCAGTGTTGCCAGAGTAGGGGTTTTATTTTGTTAATTAAAAGAAGGGATTTTATTATTAAAAAAAGAGGGTTGAAAGCATTGAGGTTTTGGCGGGGTGTCAATTGATTTTAGCCGTGTGTCGTATTATAATAAGTTAAGTCATTCGACTTAAGTTTTACTTATTGCATTAAAGAATAAGACTAAAATTTAAAAAAACTATTAAAATCAGAAACTTTTGGACAGATATATCATATTTATTGATACACATACACATGATTGGCATTTATACATATATAATGTATTATATTGGCACACATGTAGTCATAGAACTGCATATAGATCAAGACCAAGAAAAGTGTTGAGTTTCATTTTATTATCAGCATAGTCGAAAGACGATGTTTTATACATTTTATTAATTGGGTACTTTATGTAATGTATGTAGTATGCTGAGAAGCAGCACTATCAGTAGAAATACCAAAATTCAAGTTTACCTCTGTATGTGTCGACCTGTAGTAACGCACGGATCAGAAACTTGAACTCTCACTGCAATAGATGAAGAACTACTACGTCGCTGGGAAAGGAAAGTTTTACGCCGTATTTTTGGACCAATTTTTAATTACGGTATATGGCAAATGCGGCACAATTTATAAGTTTACCATCTATTTGACCGACCAGACATTGTGTGAAATCCGAAAGGGGATTTAGATGCTTGGCCATTTAGAAAAGATGACAGCTGATAGAGCGGTAAAGAAGGTCTTTGAAGGTAAACCAGGAGATAGAAGAATGAGAGGACGTCTAAGACTACGTTGTCAAGACCAAGTTGAAGATGACTCAGACGCCTTGGAGTCAGGAGATGAGGGCTTATCGCTGGACAGAGACCTTTGGAGAAGCGTATTTTGTAGGTAAAGCTCTAATGAGTTGTAACGCGGGGAGGATGATGTCTTATGTAATAAATAATTTTGCAAAGTTTATGTCATTACGGTAGATCAACTGGTTTTTCGGATCAAAAAGTTAGCGCATCGGGATATCTGACCTAGATGGGTGACCGTAGAATAAACTTAATGTTTTCTGTCTGAAGACGTACGATGCGAGTCCATCAACGGTCTCAATATAATTAGAGACTCTGGATTCAGGACTAGCCAAGCGAATCCGATGTTTTAAGGATGTGTATAGAAAATTAAAAGGTTGTATTTACCCACAGTTGAAACATCGAAGATCAGCTACCGTCGATACTGCTGTTGAATATGAATATCCCTGGACCGTTTCGGCAAAACGCCATCATCAAGCAGGCCGGGCAACACCCGAGCTCCTACATATAAAGTTATATCAGTGAATAACTTCTTGTCTCTACGAGACCGTCTTCAGAGCTCTCGTGCTCATTGGACTAGAAGTTATTCACTGATGAAACTTGTTAGTTGAGAGTCTGAGTGTTGCCCCGCTGCTGATGATGGCGTTTTGCCGAAACCGGTCCGGATTCATAACCAACAGCAAGTATTAATATTGCTGGGGTGCAAAGACTTTGAGCGAATTTCTATTTGACTTCTATACACATCGAAGAATCAGCTACCGTCGATACTTGCTGTTTAAAGTATAAACCTTAATCGGAAAGAACAAATTACAACTCACTTTTATAATCCCGTATCCAAAAGCAATAGAAGTATAAAAAGAAACTTAAAAAATATTTTCATATTCATTTAATTTATGTTTTTTTTACGATTTGTCCGGTGACCCCTGAAAACCGGTTAAGTGGTTCCAGCTGGGACTTACTCCAACTTTTACTCGCTAAAGTATAAAAACTTATGTTGACGCATACTATACTCGAAACTCTATATGCTTGTATACAAGCATTCCAAGGGCTTATACTCGCCTCGCCTCGTGACACCACATACCTATCTAATCCTATATTTTTGTGAAATTATAAATTTCATTTTTTTTTTTCTTCATTTATTTTCTTAATAAATTATTAAAAAAGAGTATTTTTCCAATTTTTTTATTACGGCGGCTTGATTTATTAAAGTATTCACCCTTTACATATTTTTTTTTAGATTTTATTCTTATATTTTTTTTTTCTCTTTTGTCTTTTGTCTTATTACTTTTTTTTGTGTTTATTTTAAATATTTTATTTCTTCTTTATTATAATGTATCGTTAAAACCATTTTTATAACATTTTGTTTGACAGGAGTGAACCCTCGAAAGCAGAGGCGAGAGAGGACGACCTTTACCAGAGCGCAACTCGATATTTTAGAAGCTTTGTTCGCCAAAACTAGGTATCCAGATATATTTATGAGAGAAGAAGTAGCGCTTAAAATTAATCTACCAGAATCAAGGGTTCAGGTACTCTTTTATTAATTATCTTTATAAGGTTGTTGCTGGTTTGTCTTTCCAAAATAAACATTTAAATTCATAGAGCCGCTTTCAAACTCAAGTTGCCATCCTTAGTGGCTTATAGAACATTGTGTTATTAACCGTCATTATCGAAATGAAAATAACGAATTATGCTTTATCATTATTAAATCTGTTATTGTAATTGGAATAACGGAGCCTTATCATAATAATAAAGACGATAGTTTTGTGTTGTATTATTAACGCTCAAATATTTATTTACAAAACTAGTGGTTACTAACGCAAAATAGCATTACTTCGTCAAATAGTGATTAACATAGGAAAGTTATAACAGAAAAATCGCTAACACAGCATAAAGCATTCTCTAACAAATAGGTTTTAACTTTGTTCTTAAACATTTTTGTAGAAAGATCAATTGTCTCACTACCAAATTAAATTTAAAAGTTGGATAGCCTGATACTTGGTTTAACTATATATATGTATATAATATACGGTGTGTCCCCGAATGGTGTTGCCTATACGTGTAAATGACAAAAAATTTCATTTTTCGAAAAAAATTATTCTGGATAAAAGCTCCTGCATGTTTTTAAAATAAGATTTTACGTATATTTTTTTTATTTTTAACGATTGACTCAAAACTATACAATTTTTGAAAAATGGTCGAAGAGTAAAGTAGGCTTAATGTTGACTTTTCGAAAAAAAAGTATGCTTCATAAAATTGTTTAATTGTCCCCCTGAGACAATTTTTCTATAAAAAAAATTAAAATAAAAATTGTCAGAGTTCACCCATTTTACTGTATCACCCAAATTTTGGAAACATTATAAGTTGTTCAATTTGGATAAATGATACATCGTTTTAAAGGTCTTGACTAGTGGAACAAAAATGGTAGTATTGTAAACTTCGATTTAAGTTTCACTAACTGAGATATTTTAATAAAACGGGAAAGTGTTTTTTGGTATTGTTTTTATTTGTTAACCTTAACCTTGTTTTATTGTTAACCATAATTCATTTTTAGAGGAGGTTTCAATAAGGTTACACAGAGCCCCTGAGAGCCCCAAAAAGATGTTTCAGGCCTCTTAATGTATTGAGATAGGCTATGCCCCCTCTAGTATATATCTCTATGATGTTAATTACCAAAGATATTCAGATAAGGAAAAATAAGTTGTGGAGTTTAAAGTAATAAAATAATACAGAGTCTCTCCACTAATGATATATATTTCACATAGTCAGCTTTCAATCTTAACAGATCATCATCAGTGCCGGCAAGCAGCAATGAAAAGAGTCAGGAGATAGCGGTTACTATTTTTATCGAAAGGTTTGTAGTTGACTGAGGCAATATAGCACATTGAAAGCTGGCTATGTCAAATGTTTATCATTAGTGGAGAGACTGTGTTTTATTTCATTAAAGGTATTCAGGTTACTTTTTCGTTGTTTCAACAACGAAAAACTTTTACGTTTACTTTTTCGTTGTTTTTGGCATGCTACAACATAATTGCTTATGAAAATAACCACGTTTTCGTTCAAAATCAACTAATTAATAACATTAATATTATATAAATATATATATATATATATATATTATATATATATATATATATATATATATATATGAATCCGATCACAATTGGTTGTTAGGTAATCGCCTCAAGAACCAATAAGGCGCTCGGATATAATGATTATTGGTTATATAACATTCGTTTACTATTTAGAATTTTATGTTTTACTTTCTAAACCCAATAAAAAATGTATTTTTCCGCGAATTAATGCTTTTTATACTTATCTAATTTAAAATATCAGTAAGCATCAAAAACAAAAACTGGTTGTCTAGTGAAATCGGGAAATTCCGGCTCTTTTTACAATATTTTAAATCAAAATAAATGTAGAAAGCAATGAATGATTGCTGAAATTGCTTATAACAGCAGAGCCGTGTTTGATGTTAAATCAAGTGAATATTGGAACACGACAATTCCATCAGGGAAGTAAAGCCGCTCGACTTATACCCTCGGTTCTCTGGTAAATTGAGTTAAACTTTGTCTAACTCAATTTCTCAAAGTAGTTATTAGATGTTCTTGTTTTTAAACAAAAAAAAATACTCATTTAAAAAAATCCGGTACGAAGTATCTCGGAATTTTTCGTTCATTCACTCTGCTTCGGACTCGCTTCGCTCTTCTTCAAACATAAAAATCACTAAATATACTGCATGTCTTTGGAATTGCTTCACTAGTCCTCAGACAGGAAACACCACCGTTTTATTCCCTGCGGTCTCCCATCCAGGCTCTGTCCTTGCTCGATGCTTTATGATCCAACAAAAGCCGTAAATATACTTACCGTATTTGTTTGTTGTTTATTTCGAATTTAATGTCCGTAACTAAATATGAGGACAAACTTACCGTATTTAAACTAAACTTTGTATACATATTTATAACGTAAAGGTATAAATATATTTATGACGTATTTATTACGTATTTATACGTAATAACGTATTTATTACGTATTTATACGTAATAACGTATTTATTACGTATATATTTATTAACGTATTTATAACGTAAAGGTATATACTTGTACCAAATTCAAACTCAATTAGATTATTTTTCGATATTTTTTACAATTTCCTTAAAAAAAACATAGACTACTCAAAATTTAATTAATGCTGGCGATAGTGAAATGAAACTTATGAAACTTATAGCACATGTGCTGATCTTATATAAGAGCACATGCGAGCCCAAGTTCATATTAATTGACAAATTTTTTAGTGTTTTTTATGCATTTTCGAAATGTTTATTGAGTCTTTATTAAGGGTATATGACGTCATAAAACAACATATTCCATATAACACAACTAGACCTAAAAATTGACCTCTGTACTTTTTTTCTCTTCCTTACTTCTTTACTTGTCTCTCTTTTCTTTTGACCTAATGATTGACTTTTGTAGTAGACCAAGAGCCCAGGAGTGATTCGTTAATAAAAAAGTGTAATGGCTGGAACCGGTCTCAATTTTTCGTAAATATCTTCCTGAACAAGGATCGCAATTCTGCCGACTCGTATCGGATGGGTGTCCCAGGAGAACGCACTTTACAGGTCAAATTTACCACCCAAGTTAACAAACAGTGTAATGGCTGGAACCGGTCTCAATTTTTCGTAAATACCTTCCTGAACAAGGATCTGCAATTCTGCCGACTCGTATCGGATGGGTGTCCCAGGCAGAACCTTTGACCCCTAAAGTGCGTTCTGCCTGGGACACCCATCCGATATGAATCGGCAAAATTGCAGATCCTTGTTCAGGAAGGTATTTACGAAAAATTGAGACCGGTTCTAGCCATTACACTTTTTATTAACAAAACACCCCTGGGCTCTTGGACTATAGGTTTTCTCTAGGATAAATACCCAGGAAGATATGATGATAACAGACACATACACACACATAGAGACAGACAACTTTGTGAAGACTACTTAAAGGTCTTAAAATCACAATATAATTGTGCGAGAGACACCAAGGAAATGTAACAAGCAAAATGCAATGCTACATCTGGGAACTGTTCCATCATTCGACATTCGTCATCATTGATGGCTCGACATAATGTCATGACCCACTCTGTTTCGTTACGTCTAACTCATCAGGGCGCCGACAGAGCCTGAACTCACTCTGACCTTCAATCAATTCCGAAGAATATAATGTGAAGTACTTACCAGAGACGAGCGGTGCTCTCTTACCGCCATTATGCATGGCAAGCAAAACATATATCATTTTGATACTACCGAGTTTTGCAAAACATGAATAGTTGACACAATATAATTGTGCGAGAGAAACCAAGGAAATGTAACAAGCAAAATTCAATGCTACATCTGGAAAATTATGTCGAGCCATCAATGATGACGAATGTCGAATGATGGAACAGTTCCTAGAAGTAGCATTGCATTTTGCTTGTTACATTTCCTTGGTGTCTCTCGCACAATTATATTGTGTCAACTATTCATGTTTTGCAAAACTCGGTAGTATCAAAATGATATGTCTTAAAATCACCTTAAACGGATAATTCAGGTGGAATCCCGGTTTTGGTTATTTTTGCAAACAATAATTTTCCTTTATACCTATGGAATTAATAAGGAAAGGTAAAAATTTAATAAAAAGAGGTTTCTTCAAAATAATGCTTATCGTCGTGATTCTACTCTGGATTTATTACTTTTTCTCATTTATACCACTCGATTTCGGCACCGGACCCTGGCTATGCTCTAAGATTTTATGAATAGTATTTGTATTAAAAAGATTTCACCAACTTTAATTTATGCTTAGAGTGTAGTAGATGTAACCCACCTGATGTGGTTCCCGCAGGGTGAATACCCTGAAGGGCCGAAAAGCCCTAAAACGGGATTTTTTTTTTTCATTTATATTTTAGGTATAAAAGGTTGGTTATAGGAAAAGTATTGTGTTTGCAAAAAAAATCCGAAACCGTGATATCAACGGAATTATCCGTTTCCGTTGGTTCCGTTTCCGTGGGACCTCCTGAGTGGTTTTCACAAAGTTGTCTGTCTGTATGTGTGTCTTTTATCATTGTAGCTCCAAGTGTATTTATGCTATAAAGTTGAAACATTGTGCAAAAATCAATCTACCGCTGTAGTTGAGCTATTCAGAAAATAATTTTTATGACGTTATTAACCCGCAATAATAACTCAGGGAAAAATTTAGAAAAATCATTAAACGCGGAAAAATGAAGCGATCGGATTGAGATTTGGCACGCATGTAGCTAAGGATAAGACATAAACGCTAAGTTCCATCTCATTATCAGTCTCAGTTCAATTTTTATTAAATGACTTGTGTACGTTTTTTAAAAAATTGTAAAAAATTAGAAAATGGTTCAATTGAGTTGAAATTTGATGCAAGCATACAACTTTAAGAAGAAATAAAACTAAAACTAAACAAGTTTTCGTCTCTCCACTCATTATAATTATAATAACAAAGCCGACTTTCAACCGTTAACGGTCATCATCAGTGCCTACATAACAAACAAAATAAAAGTTTATTTGTGTAAAGTTTTATTTCTTCTTATCATAGCACTCCACAGCTCAATCCATGACATACACCTTTACGTTATACAGAAGTGCACTAAGTTTCGTTTCAATACAACAAGTATATTCATAATTTTTATTGGATCATAAAAGTTGAACAGCATTGAGCGTGGTCAGTGCTGTATTGGTGATCGCTGAGAATGAAACGGATGCATTTACTATCTGACGACGAGCGAAGCTAGTCCGAAACAGGAAGGATAAGCGTATCGAATCCGATGTGATGATTAAAAGTTCCGAGGAACCCTGTAACCGATTTTTTTTTATTGATTGGAAACTAAGAAGTTTATTAGAATGAGGTCTTAGGGGTCTACTTCTAACTAGAGTAGTAGTAATGATTTTATCAAGCTTAATTTAATTGTTTTAATTTTTATTTAATAAAATTATTTATTTACTTAAATAAATAAAATTCAATTCAATTCAATTTATTTCATTATAATATAAATACAATAATCACACAATATTTGAAGCAAATGATCTACGCGGCAACAAAAGCCCAAGCTTGTCCGTTGGCGCGAATAAAAATTCTTAAATAATCTATATAATTAAAAGCAAATATATAACCAGTTGATACAATTTTGGAACACAATAAAGAGAGAGTACATTGAAGACTTCTGGGAGAAAAATAAATAAATAAAAAGTAACAAGTGAACAAATATAAATACTAGAGTAAGGATGATTCAACATTTTTTTAACATGCAACATTTATAATACATGCACATTCATACATACATGCAACATTCGTACATATATGCAACATTCATACATACATGCATACTCGCTTTTATTCATAAACATTTAAATATATAAGTAAGAATAATATAAACTAAGTTTATTTATTTAAATGAAATGTTTAACTAAACTATAAAATATTTAATCTCTAGGGCCCTTTTGTACTGCTCTAGGGTCCTGATGATGTATGCTAAGGGCCCCTTTAAGGCCCTAGTCTTCCGTTTGGGACCTTTAAAGGTCCAGGTATAATGAATAGAGGCCTAATAGGACCTAGATTTGGGTAACAAATTAAGAATATTGTAAGTAACTTAAGTTTTTTAAGTAAGTACTTAAAAAACATGTGTATGTGTACCTGATGTTTACATCTTGGTCACTAATCTTTCATAAAATGAAAAGCTTTAGTTTAGACAAGATGCTGGGAAGTTAGGAAGGGTTGACGAACCCTCCTATCTCAGTTACATTAGATAGTTGCTTCTTCTAGGGCTTCACTTTCTTTGTCTCATCGTGTCGCGTTAATAAATACTATCTGTTATGTAGAAACTTAAGGACAGTATAGCTAGTTCTAGGATGAGCTTAAATGGAGTCCATCTTCATTTAAGCAAATTATTCATTTTTTTATAAATTACGCAAAGCACTTTCGACTTAACAAGAGGCCATCATAAGTGCCTGACAACAAATAAGAAAATACAAAATTCAAACATTCAATGATTTTCTGTAGAGAGACTTTTTTTTCTTAGTATAACTATACTTTAGTTGTGATTTCCACCTAAAGGAAGTTGTTAGCTTTAGTTGTGATTTCCACCTAAAGAAAATTGTTAGCTTTAGTTGTGATTTCCCTCTAAAGAAATTGTTAGCTTTAGTTGTGATTTACCCCTAAAGGAAATTGTTAGCTTTAGTTGTGATTTCCCCCTAAAGGAAATTGTTAGCTTTAGTTGTGATTTCCCCTTAAAGGATATTGTTAGCTTTGGATGTGATTTCCCCCTAAAGAAAATTGTTAGCTTTAGTTGTGATTCCCCCTAATGGAAATTGTTAGCTTTAGTTGTGATTCCCTCTAAAGAAAATTGTTATCTTTAGTTGTGATTCCCCCTAAAGGAAATTGTTAGCTTTAGTTGTGATTCCCCCTAAAGGAAATTGTTAGCTTTAGTTGTGATTCCCCCTAAAGGAAATTTTTAGTTGTGATTCCCCCTAAAGGAAATTGTTTGCTTTAGTTGTGATTCCCCCTTAAAGGAAATTGTTAGCTTTAGTTGTGATTCCCCCTAAATTCATCATAGCTAATTTGTAGATTAGTTAAGAAAATATTATAGAATAAAAGTCATTATTTAAAAAAAAATAAGTTTATTCGAGTAATCTTATACTCAAAACTTAATTTAGAATTTAATAATTTGGCCACTCTCTGAATATATCCATTCCTGGTTCCACGAGATAAAGCTTCTCTTAATGCTTTTATTAAGTACGATTTTGGATAGTATTTGTAGCTCTGTGTGTGTGAGAGAGAGAGAGAAGGTGAGTGAGTAAGAGTATAATACACTGTGAAGTCATTTATTTTTGGAAATAAATGTCCACGTCTATCATCCGAACAACCCCATACGCCTTATTTTCTTAAAAAAAAATCGGCAAAACAACTGAAAGGGACAATTGAGGAGAAATATCGATTTCGAAATAATAGCGCAAACAAAACGTTTGATAAATGCAAACGGTAGGAGAAAAAAGTAAAAACCCTAAAAGGTGTGGCAATAGAAAAGCTTCATCACGTAAGTGACATTTCTCTAGGGGGTAAGATGAAGCGAGTCAGAAAATTATGTGCAGAAACTTGACAAATTTTCGTGGTATTTATAATTTGAGAGCCATGGATTGATTGAAGGATGGCGTGAGGTGTTGCCCGTTGTCATAAAGGGCTCTGAATTCCCTGGGAGATTCGTATCTTTCCATATTAACAGTATTTAGGATTAAGTGAATTAAAATATATCACGTTTATAATATAACGTTTTATTAGTGGTTTTAAGTTATATATTTGCTCCCCCACATACAAGAAACAAATTGCATTGTAAAAATAATCTGGTGCGAAGTACCTCGGAAATTTTTCACTTAATCAAATTTGATACTTAATCAAATTTGATACTTAATCAAATTTGCTACTTAATCAAATTTGATACTTAATAAAATTTGCTACTTAATCAAATTTGATACTTAATCAAATTTGCTACTTAATAAAATTTGCTACTTAATAAAATTTGCTACTTAATAAAATTTGCTACTTAATAAAATTTGCTACTTAATAAAATTTGCTACTTAATAAAATTTGCTACAAATTTGCTACTTAATAAATTTGCTACTAATAAAACTTAATAAAATTTGCTACTAAATTAATTTGCTACTTAATAAAATTTGCTAACTTAATCAAATTTGTACTAAATAAAATTTACTTATCAAATAAATCAAATTTG
The DNA here is from genome assembly GCA_018340805.1 of Microvelia longipes. Classification (NCBI taxonomy): domain Eukaryota; kingdom Metazoa; phylum Arthropoda; class Insecta; order Hemiptera; family Veliidae; genus Microvelia; species Microvelia longipes. Next base: position 55,270,452 of record JACMZG010001863.1, read on the forward strand.
CTACTAATCAAATTTGCTACTTAATCAAATTTGCTACACTAATCCTTAAAATTTTACAGTGAAACAACAGTTTGCAATATTTATTTGTCGAATAATGCTGCGAATAATCGGGAGTAACCACTGCAAGAGGCCCTTTTTGGCAGGCCCTTCAGGTATGCCAAAGAAAATAATAGCTATCTAGAATGTCGGAATGTATAAGAGAGCGTCAGACAAATGGTGGGGGTGAAATCGGTGCTGGTATTTAGGAGCTACGATTATAAAAGACATACACACAGAAAACTTTGTGAAACCCACTCAAGAGGCCTTAAACATTTTCTACTTTTTAGTAGGATACCTCATACTTTCCTATTTTTCAGTAGGAAACCCCCTACTTCCCTACTTTTTTAGTAGGAAACCTCCTGTTATCCTATTTTTTTTATTAGGAAATCTCCTACTTTTCTACTTCTTTATTAGGAAACCTCCTACTTTCCTACTCTTTTAGTAGGAAACCTCCTACTTTCCTACTTTTTTAGTAGAAAACCTCCTACTTTCCTACTTTTTTAGTAGAAAACCTCCTACTTTTCAAGTTTTTTAGTAGGAAATCTCCTACTTTTTTAGTAAGAAATCTACTTTTTAGTAGGAAATCTCCTATATCTAAAACGGGTTATTCAGGTGTCATCCCGGTTTCGTATTTTTCGCAATATTTTTCCTATTTATCAACGGTATTAATAGGGAAAAGTAAAAACATTAAAATCAAGAGACCACATGTCGTACTATAGTTTTACAAATGCCATATTGCCACGACATCTCCATATTACTTAAACCCCGTAATTTGTAACACTGACAGGCAGCTTGTTAAAACCACTAAGGAGGTCTTAAAACCCATAAAAATCACCTTAGATGAAGTCATGGTGATAAAATTAAGCGTACAAACACAACACTTTTCCTATGTTAGCAGCCGAGGAAAAACTATAACTTAATTAATTTGTCATACATGTCAGCATTTTTTTTGACCAATTTAATTAAAAAATTAAACAACATATTTAAGTAATATTATATGGAATTTGTGTAACGTTAGTATTTATATTTAATTTTAATCTTACTTTAACATGATATATTAGCTTAACCTTGCGGGGTACATGTGCATAATGCTGTATTAGCGTTATTAATTCTTTCATCTAATTACCATGACCATAAGAACCATTAATGCTCATGAATTAAAGAGCATCTCAATGGACGTCCTTTATTCAGAAGCACTTCGTGTCTGTACTTAAACTCCCCGGATGATGGGCAAGTCTATTCTTGTAACAAATAACTTTTTAGTTATAATCCGAAACATCCCTGGTACATATTAATTATTCCGGTGTAACCTTCCACCCACAGGCTATACACAACCGGCGTCAATTAGTCATCGTCTGCAAAGTCTCATAACCTGACTCATTAAACTTGCTTTGTTACCTTCCCTTTTTAAACGTATCTTTACTTAAGCAGTTTCAATTTTTCGCTACTGTAATTTATATTTCTTAGTATCGCGTGTTGGAAACAGAAACTCGTTTTTGAAAATTAAGAGTAAAATATAATATGTTAGATTAATTTATGCTACTGTTTGTATTTATTTCTTCACTTTTCCTGGTCTACTATCGTAGGTAAATTAGAATATTAATGTGTATAGGTACTAAAAATCTAAAAGCTGATTTTCTTCTAAATTGACCAGTGTGTGGGTCTTGTATTTCATTATATAAAATACTTAAGAGAAATTGTTAATTTTTTGACATTTTTACTTTTTCTCACTATACAGGGTGGTACATTTCAAATACACCGACCCAATCACTCAGCTCCGAACAGAGCTATATCGTTAAAATTGCTCTATAACCCTACTAAGTCGACCACTTGGAGATTAAATACATATTTTTTTTTTTGGTTATTGTTGGACATGTATGGTAATGTAATTACCAAAATCTGTTTTTCTACGGTAACTTTAGAATGTTAAATTAGAGCATGTTATAATATATATATATATATATATATATATATATATATATATATATATATATATATATATATATATATATATATATATATATATATATATATATATATATATATATATATATATATATATATTATTTCAGAAAATGTCATATCCCAAAAGTTTGATACCAATATCGAAGTATTAAAAGACTTTCTGATATAATTTCTCTATTACCCTGATCTTATGGTTTGTTACCCATATCACTTTGTTACCTTCTTAGTAGTTTTGTCTTTGTAGGTAGTTCACTTATTATTACTAAGTTATTTATTTTATATATATAACTTTATGGTTTTATCCTTAAATTATCCTTTTTCCACGTATCTATCCCAACTCTTTTCTTTTGAATTTATTTTTAAGTAGTATTTTTTTTCTAGTTCCAATAGTAATGTGTTGTTTTTAAATGTAAAAACTAAATTTAGCATAATTTAAGTTAGTGTAAGTAGTTCATAATAAGTTTTTTTTACTAAATGTCTAGTTCAGCGCTTATCTGTGATTTAATGTTAGTGCCAGTGTTAGCTATTAAAGTTATAGTAAAAAGTGATAATAGTTCCACATAAAGGTGTTTTTTCTTATACGTTGTAAATTATTAAATTCTATTTGTATTCTTGTGGTTATTTAAACTGTAATACAAATAAATAAATAAATATCATTTTTGTTTATGATACCAATATCATAAATGTAGCTTTTTAGTAGTTTTATAGTAAGTATAATTTGTCAAGTTTAATACTTGAAACTAATGTTTTGTTCCTTTCTTATTATTTTGTACTTTTGTATGTTTTTTGTAATATTTTTGGACTTTTGTTTTTTAGTCTTTCCTGAAGATGATCCAAATGGATTGAAGTATATTGTTCCTGTTTATGAAAAACATTGTAGAATTAAAGTTGTTCTTTTCCTAATAGAAAATATAATTGAATTCCGGATATTTTTTCTTGAGCTATCGTTTGGCATACAAAAGTACTATTACATATAATTAATAATAAGCTTACTGGTACACCAAAATCGTTTCAAATACATTTACTACGTACACACAGCGTATTTAACAAGCGACCGTATTGCATACGTATTCAATACGGTCAACTAACTTCACGGTTCTTACAGCGTATTTGTTTAGTCGATCGAGTGAGATTACGTGATAACAGATCCCGCTAAAACATCGCGTCTTCATAGTGAAGGTTCACTTTTGGTCATAAGAAAGTTTAAAACAAAAAAATATATTTAATTAAATTGTGATTTCTTTGCATAATAATAAAGTTACACTAAACAAATAATATTCCAAAAGTTATTTGGTCAAAAACGGTAATATAGAAGTGAAATAAAAGTTCGACGAGCAGGTTATCCGTTAAATACGATCGTCTCTGTAGGTACAACGTATCGGGGGATCCATTTAGATGCCATCTCCCTAGTTCTAGCGTATGCGATCGGCTCCCCTCCTCATGGTTCATACAGCTAATATTACCGTATTGAGAGATCGTATTCTATACGATCCGCGGATCTGGAAGTGTGTGTGAACGTACTAATTGATAGTGTTGAAACTTAATGAGTGTTGAAAAATCAGTGTGTAATTGAGCTACCCGGAAAATATTTCATTTTATGACGGCATTAACCCGCAATAATGACAGCAAGAATTTCGAAAATTCATAAAAAGCGGAAAAATGTCGCAATCAATTTGAGATTTGGCATGTATGTATCAGTATTAATTTATTTTAATTGAATGAATTGCGTAATTTTTTAAAAATAATTGTATTAATCAGAAATCCTAATCCAAATGAATTGAAATCTAGCACGTTTCAATACGACATGTATATCTATGATTTTTGTTACATCATAAAAATTAAGCAGTATCGAGCGTGGTGAGTGCTTGTAGGGGGAGCACTGGCAACGAAACAGATTATCTGAGGACGTGCGTAGCGGAGCGAGTCCACAGACGCGTTGCAGTATAAATTTAACGACTTGTATATTCTGAGGACGAGCGAAGCGAATCCGATGTAAAGAGGCAAAGTTCCAAAGTACCCCCCCTCCCCCCACCGATTTTTTCAATTTTTTTACTTAAAGCAAAGCTGTGTTTATGCCGATGTTAACAATAACCCTTAATGTTTTTTAAGGGTTCCTGTTTTAAAGAGGGGGGGGGGCGCAGGAGGGCGAACTACTGTGACAAATGAAAACATTGGTTTTGATTTGGTTCTTGTGTCACCCTATATTGTGAGAAAATGTAACAGTGTTTGAAGAAGAGGAAGAATAGGGTGACTGTGAGAAGAAGGCAGTTGTTGGCAGGATTATAAACACCCGAAGAACAACTTACAGGGAACCAACCTATGGGCTTTAAGTGAAATAACTTTGCTAACTTCCCAATCGATATAAACTTCTCTTAGATGATAGAAAACTAACTTTATACTTGAAACATATTCAATCTCTTTTTTACTGTATAGTATTTTATTTTATCATAGGTTTTTAAGTGCGTTGAAAGAA
>JACMZG010001863.1:55277428-55439928 GCA_018340805.1 Microvelia longipes
GGCGCCTCTCTGTGGCAGTTTGGCGTTCATGGTTGTTGCCGCAACCACCAGTTTTTCATATTACTAGTATATATAAGTGGCATACTGCCACGGTATAAGCAAATTTTCAAATGTATTAGGAAAAGCACGTAATTTGTTTACATTATGTTATATATGTTAATCAATAAAATAGGAACAAATGCAGATAATAAGTTTTAAACTTCGTATATGAATGTTTACCATACATAAGTCTCCCCCTCCGGTAACTGTGTGGCTTGTGGTATATCGTGAAAATGCTTTGGAAAGCCATTGCGAGTCACTGCATTGTCGTGGCAGATAAGAGACTCGAAAAATGCTTGTAAAACTGTAAGAAATAGACATAATTATAGATTTCTGCCGTAGTACATGAAAAAACCAATACATAATTTTAGTTTTTAATACACAAACAACATGGCAATCATGGAACGAGGTTTATCTGCCGTTTTGGCTGAAAATTATAATACAAGAAAAGTTAATTAAAAAAAATAATTACACCAAAAAAAGTGCACATCCATTCATATAAATATTTATATCGTATAAAAAACTGTGCTTGCCACATTTGTGGTTGAGGTTTCTACCCATAAAGAAAACTACAAAACATTATTTGAAACACTTCTCATAAAACAAATATTGCTTCATAATTTTTTTAAACTTTGAAAAAACTTCATTTTGATACGTCCTGTAGGATTAACCCCAAAAACTAGTCAGTTCTTCCTCTCATAGTACTTCATTTATGTGCTAAGTTCCGATGTAATAAAATCAACTATTTGAGCTGAAGAGAGTTTACAAGAAAAGTGAACATTCATTATCCATTCATATATTTCGATCTAGCCACGGATGTGGTCGAGATCTGTTTATATTCAGATAACTTCAAAACATCAGTAAAAAACACCTCGTATCAACATTTTTTTCGGATTTGTTATTAATTTTTTTTTAGTTTAAAGTCACACCATTTTGTAACCTAGTGTTAGGCTAACCCTAAAATCTAATCAATTCTAACAACAAAAAACACAATTGTAAGAAATAGGGTAAAATCATTTATGGAGGAAGTTGGCAAAAAGGGCTGAACGAAACCAGTTTGTCTGTAGTCATATTTAAATCTTTTTCACGTTGACTATCACACTTAACTTTCAACCCTTATGTTTGTAGGTCTGGTTCAAGAATCGTCGAGCGAAATGTCGTCAGCAAGTGAAACAACAACAAGCCCAGCAGCAGAACGGAGAAACTAAACCAGCAAGGCAGAGTAAGAGCAAATCAGACAAGACACCAGCTGTTGCTGTAACTGTCAGAGAGTCCAGTCCTGCCAGTCTTCCAACAACAGGTGTCTACAGTAGTAAACCTACACACCAAACTTCGTCCACCACTCCTACACATTCACCGTTTGCTTCTGGTAATTAATTAACTATTGAATTTAACATCCATTTAAAAATTTACTTTATTAAAACACTCGCTGTGTACACCTAAGTAAAGGCACACACTGTGTACACACTTTAAGTACATCTGACAAAAGGGCAGGTGTACTTAAAAACTTTGTGCCAAATTTAAAGTCCATCGGTTAAGTATTTGATTTTATTTAAATTGTTGGGTATCGTGGTTTAAAAAATATTATCTTTCGGTCACCACAACTAGAAATTAAGTCTAATTTTTGTTCTAAATATCAATTTAAACATAGAGCATAAATATCTAGCAAACATTTTTTAAATATCTAGCAAAAACATAGAGGGAGTTAGGCGTAACAAAGACACATAAACAGCACAATAAAAACCATCATAAAAGTACCTGAAACATATACTTATAATGAAACTGGGTTTTTAGGGAGAACATAATAATTACTAAGTTCTTTAGAAATTTCTGAGGTCTGGGGTTAGGATTTTATTTTAATTTACCTACGACAGTAGGTAAGGTAAATTAAAATAAAATCCTAACCCCAGACCTTAGAAATTTCTAAAGAACTTAGTAATTAGAATTAACAACACCCTACCTGTGAGGTTAAAATATGATAATCACTTTCTTATCCAACATTATTTGTAATACATTATTATTGTCTAGTAATGCAAAATTATTGTTTGGTAAGACATTATTATTGTTTAGTGTTACATTGTTATTGTTTAGTAATACATTATTATTGTTTAGTAATACATTATTATTGCTTAGTGTTACATTGTTATTGTTTAGTAATACATTATTATTGTTTAGTAATAAATTGTTATTGTTTAGTAATACATTATTATTGTTTAATGATACATTATTATTGCTAAGTATAATACATTATTATTGACAATTTGTTTATTTGGGCTTGACAGGCTGCAACGGTGGTATTTGGAGTCCGGCAGTATTAGAAACCGGCGAGCAAGCTAGAGTTAGTTCAGGTAGTTCTAGTCTAAGTTCGGGTACTTATTCAAGTCCAGGTGCTTATTCACACAACTATACTTCCTATTACTCCAATATGGATTACCTCAATCCTCATGCGTTACACAGCAACGTAAGTATAAATATAGAATAGAGAGTGAGCGATGTTCTAGTGAGTGAGCATTAGATGTTCTAGAATGAGCATATAGGTAGATGTTCTAGTGAGCAGTGAGCATATAGAAGTAGATGTTCTAGAGTGAGCAGTGAGCATATAGAAGTAGATGTTCTAGAATGAGCAGTGAGCATATAGAAGTAGATGTTCTAGAGTGAGCAGTGAGCATATAGAAGTAGACATTCTAGAGTGTGTGGTGAGCATATAGAAGTAGATGTTCTAGAGTGAGCAGTGAGGATATAGAAGTAGATGTTCTAAAGTGAGCAGTGAGTATATAGAAGTAGATGTTCTAGAGTGAGCAGTGAGCATATAGAAGTAGATGTTCTAGAGTGAGCAGAGTATATAGAAGTAGATGTTCTAGTGTGGCAGTGAGTATATAGAAGTAGATGTTCTAGGTGAGCAGTGAGCACATAGAAGTAGGTTCTAGAGTGAGCAGTGAGCATATAGAAGTAGATGATCTAGAGTGAGCAGTGAGTATATAGAAGTAGATGTTCTAGTGTGAGCAGTGAGCATACAGAAGTAGATGTTCTAGAGTGAGCAGTGAGTATATAGAAGTAGATGTTCTAGAGTGAGCAGTGAGCATATAGAAGTAGATGTTCTAGTGTGAGCAGTGAGCATATAGAAGTAGATGTTCTAGAGTGAGCAGTGAGTATATAGATGTTCTAGAGAGTGAGCAGTGAGGATATAGAAGTAGATGTTCAAGAGTGAGCAGTGAGCATGTGGAATTAGATGTTTTAAAAAAGCTACGACTCATGAAACAGTCTCAACTCCACGTATAATTTTTTTAGCATATTTTCTTACGAAAGTGTCACTTGTGAGAAAATGTGATATGGCACCGAAATGGCTCGCTGGCCCGCCAATCGAGCCTCACGTTGTAAATTTAATAACATAAAAAAAACCATGTTAAATAATACATAATTTAGACAACGCATAAGGTTGTTGAGTGGCCAAGTTTTAATTGAGAGAGTTAATTTATCTGTTAAAATTTTGCTGAAACGTATTAAGTCAAAGAGTTGACACAACGCCTAAAATTATAGACACTATACTAAATTTGCAAAACTTATACGTATTGCACTTTTAGTATCTGAGGGTGTTAGATAGATAGTACTTCTGGTTTTTTTTTACTCTCGTCTCTTCTTGTACTCCGTCCAGCATATAATGACACCTTTTATAAATAATCTAGATGAACATTACTGTCTTAAAATCAAATTTAAATTGAAAAGAAAGGCATTGAAAAACACCTATGAGGTAAGAGCAAAAAAAACCGGGTACCTCTACCTCGGAACTTTTCTTCATATTCGTTACGCTCATCTTCACAACTTCCGACTCGCTTCGCTCATCCTCCCATAGTAAATACTTTACTTTTATTCCCAGCAGTCACCCATTCAGGCACTGACCTCGCTTGACGCTGCTCAACAACCTTTATGATCCAACAAAACCCTTACATATATACTTTATATTGAAACGGAAAATAGTAAACTTATTTATTACAAAACTTCAAGTTAATTGGATTATTTCCGATTGTTTACAATTAAAAAACGACATTCGATAAAACTAGAATGATTGCTTATAATGATTGCTTAATTCGATCAAAACATTTTTCCGCGTTTTATGAATTTTTGAAAATTTTGCCGGTTATTGACGTTATATAAAACATATTTTCCGAATAGCACAACTAGACTTAAAGATTGACTTTTGTACCAAGTTTCAATTCTCTGGCATAAATAGGCTGCTGGCAACGATGACAACAGACACGGACAGACATAACTTTGTGAAATCCACTTAGGACGTCTTTAAAACACCTAAAACAGATAATTCCGGTGACATCCCGGTTTCGCATTTTTCCGCTAACACGATAATTTTCTTGTATTCCTATCTACGGTATAAATTAGGATAAGTAACAAATTAAAGCTTGGGGAAATCTAAAATAAAATTTATATCGTATTTGGGGCTTTTACTCCTTAAACAAATGAATTTGCTTGTATGATGGATTGAGCTGCAGAGTGCTATGATTAGGCGGTCATCAGCAGTGCCTACATAACAAACAAAATAAACAAACAAATTTATTTTGTTTGTAATGTAGGCACTGATGATGACCGTTAACGGTTGAAAGTCGGCTTTGGTATTATTAATTATAATGAGTGGAGAGACGAAAACTTGTTTAGTTTTATTTCTTTCTATTTGCTTATATTTATTTGTGTGAATGAATGTAAAAGTTTATAATGTTGGTAACAAAAATTACTTTGCATGACCCCAGAATAAAAAGGGATTGATGGGCAAAGTTTGCTCGGTTTTGCCACGCTTTACCTTACAATATCTGGGGTGTTAAAGCCTTAGGTTAATTAAAGCTTGTGTTAATAGAAGGCCATGTTAAGTTTTGCCAATAATGGAATCAGTTCTTCTTTTAATAGGACTTGATATGTGTAAAAAGTTTTGTGATAATCGCCTAACCGGCTATATATATATATATTATATATAATATATATATATATATATATATATATATATATATATATATATATATATATATATATATATAATATATATATATATATATATATATGTATATATGTATATATATATATATATATACAGGGTGTCCAGCTAAGAAGGACAAGACCTTTTTCTCGGAAACTATGACAGCTAGAAGGATGCGGTTTTCGGCGTTGGATTCAATGTAATAGTGAGCAGACGAGAAAAAATCCGTTTTCGGGCGCGCTTCGCGCCTGTCATAGAGATGTTAATGCTAACTTTTTAATTTTATAGTTAGGTATAGGGAACTTTTTTTTGTTCTTTAAAGAATAAAAAATAAGGAAGATTAGTGAAGACCGCATCAAAATCGGACAATTTTTAACCGAGCTATGATGAAAAAACACTTTTTTTAAATTTAGTTCACTTCGGTGCCACTTTGGATGATGTTGCATTTAAATAAAATTTATTATATGGACATATTTTTAAACTAGAAACATTGCTTTAATAAAAGAATATCAAAAGTTTTAATTCCGACCTCAGTTTTAGGTGTAAAATAGTCGTTAAACATAACAAAAACAAAAAAAAATATGGTTTTTCTAAGATACCATGAAAAGTAAGATAGGGAGCTATAGTTTTTATGGTTTCTACAGTTAGCCAACATAAAAAGCAACAAAATGAGTCCAATTTTAACAAATTCGCTTCACAATTTCAAAAGTTATTACTATAAATCTCTTAAAATTGTCAAAAATGGAATATTTTTTATAGTTTACCACCCTATTGATGATATTTAATGGAACTGCAACGTCATCATACCTTGTGATCTTTATTGCAGCTTGTATAAGGATTCCAGAACGCCTAAAAACACTTATTTTTGTTCATTGGTTGTGGAGAATTACGATTATGGTGATTTACGTCAATCGTAGAATGCAGATTAGAGGTACTTGCAAAACCAAGTAAAATCCTTCATAAACGTTAATAAAAAATTGATTTTGATGATAACTACTTCGTTTCTAGGGGTGAAGGACCAATAAATAGCAAATCACACAACTAGACTGTAAAGTGATATTTACTGCTGCTGCGGAATTTGTTTATTAACGACAATAAAACCAGCAAACTTTTCCGGAGCTATAAATTATCATTATTTATATTATTTACCTTTAGTTGCGCATTTTTAAAAATAGTCGATTTTTTGTATGAATAATTTAATGTAACTCAGTTTAAAGAAATCAAAACACAAGATTGATAAATAATCATTCATACTTTTACAAAATTATGGTAAAATAATATGGGGACCTGCGGCTCAATTAGGTGGCCAGTAAGGTCACCGGACTTGACCCTACTCGATTTTAAATAGCAAATCACACAACTAGACTGTAAAGTGATATTTCATTGCTGCGGAAATTTGGTAAAAAAATATTGTATAAATTAAATATGGGTGAACTGAACAGTACTCTACAAATAATAAAACATATAGTACAATTGAGTTACAAAGAAAAGATAATATTTTTGAAAAATCATAAAATAAAATATTATTTTAGAATTTGCTCAAACTGGCACCCCTCTGCATAAAACAGGTAAATCACTGCATCTTGCGTCGCTTTATACAGGACTCTATAGGGAATACTTTGTTCAATGCTCAATTTTTGTAGTCTTCCACACTTCCAACAGTTCCTACCTTTTTATATACGTTGTCCTTTAAATAGCCCCACCGGAAAAATCGCGTTCGGTCAAGTCCGGTGACCTTAATGGCCACCTAATTGAGCCGCAGGTCCCCATATTATTTTACCTTAATTTTGTAAAAGTATGACAACAATTTTGTAAAAGGACAACGTATATAAAAAGGTAGGAACTGTTAGAAGTGTGGAAGACTACAAAAATTGAGCATTGAGCAAAGTATTCCCTTAAGAGTCCTGTATAAAGCGACGTAGCAGTAAAATATCACTTTACAGTCTAGTTGTGTGATTTGCTATTTATTGGTCCTTCACCCCTAGAAACGAAGTAGTTATCATCAAAATCAATTTTTTATTAACGTTTATGAAGGATTTTACTTGGTTTTTGCAAGGTACCTCTAATCTGCATTCTACGATTGACGAAAATCACCATAATCGTAATTTCTCCACAACCAATGAACAAAAATAAGTGTTTTTAGGCGTTCTGGAATCCTTATACAAGCTGCAATAAAGATCACAAGGTATGATGACGTTGCAGTTCCATTAAATATCATCAATAGGGTGGTAAACTATAAAAAATATTCCATTTTTGACAATTTTAAGAGATTTATAGTAATAACTTTTGAAATTGTGAAGCGAATTTGTTAAAATTGGACTCATTTTGTTGCTTTTTATGTTGGCTAACTGTAGAAACCATAAAAACTATAGCTCCCTATCTTACTTTTCATGGTATCTTAGAAAAAACATATTTTTTTTTGTTTTTGTTATGTTTAACGACTATTTTACACCTAAAACTAGGGTCGGAATTAAAACTTTTGATATTCTTTTATTAAAGCAATGTTTCTAGTCTAAAAATATGTCCATATAATAAATTTTATTTAAATGCAACATCATCCAAAATGGCACCGAAGTGAACTAAATTTAAAAAAAGTGTTTTTTCATCATAGCTCGGTTAAAAATTGTCCGATTTTGATGCGGTCTTCACTAATCTTCCTTATTTTTCATTCTTTAAAGAACAAAAAAAAGTTCCCTATACCTAACTATAAAATTAAAAAAGTTAGCATTAACATCTCTATGACAGGCGCGAAGCGCGCCCGAAAACGGATTTTTCTCGTCTGCTCACTATTACATTGAATCCAACGCCGAAAACCGCATCCTTCTAGCTGTCATAGTTTCCGAGAAAAGGTCTTGTCCTTCTTAGCTGGACCACCCTGTATATATATTATATATATATATATATATATATATATATATATATATATATATATATATATATATATATATATATATATATATATGTATATGTATATATGTATATATATATATATATATATATATATATATATATATATATATATATATATATATATATTATATATATAATATATATATATATATATATATATATATATATAATATATAATATATATATATATATATATATATATATATATATATATATATATATATGTGAGTGAGTGTGTGTGTGTATGTATGTAAGTATGTGTGTATTACAAACAATTAAAATAAGGTTTATGTTTTGTTTAAAAAAACAAAGCACTTAAAGTACAAATCAAAACTAGTTTTATTCAAATAGACCTAAAGAATAAAACATAATACAATACAAATATAATTGAACTGAACTGAACTAAATATGGCGGACATTTGTTTTTATTTTACTAATAATATCACCAAAAAGTTAATATGTCGAACTAAAAAAACAAATTTAATTTTTTAAGACAAAAGTTACCTTTAAGCTCTAAATTATTATAAATAAAAATGCTTTTCCTTGTCGGAACCATTGGTTTTTATAACTTCAGTGAGCGCCGTGGAATGATCTATAATATTAACAACATCAACTTCGTCTTTCCTCCAATAAGATTTTATTAACTCTGAGTAGAGCCGGTTTTCGGCTATAATGCCATCTACAATGCCGGGGGGTGTTGAGTCTTTCAATTTTTGGAGTCTGACTGTCTGTCTTACGTCTGATGTTGAGCTTGACTCCAAGAATTGAAAGACTCAACGTCTCACTGGCACTGTAGATGGCATTATAGCCGAAAGCCGGCTCTGCCCAGAGTTAATAAAAGCTTATTGGTGGAAAGACGAAGTTGGTGTTGTAAATATAGTTTTTATATAATTGTTGCTACAACCCTGCTCGGCTAGGGTTGTAGCAACACCCATACATTTATACAGGTAGACAAAGATAATTTTATAATTTCTGATTTAAATAATTGCTGGGGTTAGTAAAAAAACTCATTTCACAGCCTAGTAGCGTAATATACTATATATCCGGCCAGTTCATTTAGACCTCAGATTTAATTTTTGTGCTGTTAGCGTCAGAGTTATGTGAGCCACAGACTCATCAATATACAGACAGCATGATGAAAAAAACACAGAACCACTTAAAAAGGCATAATTCTGATGTAATCTTGGTTTTGGATTTTAGGTTGAACTAAAGTAATATATAAACCAAGTAGGGAAACAAACGCGATTTCTGTCAGACCTGGCATGTAGTTCACATTTTGTCCACCAGGGAGTTAGATCAAATTTTCCTATGGCCGCCATAGAGATATATACTAGAGAGGGCATAGCCTATCTTAATACGTTGAGAGGCCTGAAACATTTTTAGTGGGGCTCTCAGGGGCTCTGTGTAACCTCATTGAAATCTCCTACAAGAGGGAGTTAAGGTTATAATTAATCAATTGTTTTCGGCTTCCCGCAGATTGTTTGTGTTGTGATTTGTATTTTAAACATTCTAGTATATAATTTACTGTTTTAGCGAATTTCCTTTGGAAATTCGCCTAATGGGATAGGCGTCATGGCGGAATTCGAACCTCGGACCACGACACAAATCCGTTTCAGAGGTCCCTAATGTCGAAAAAATAATTTTCGCGAGACTTATATATATATATATATATATATATATATATATATATATATATATATTATATTATATATATATATAGTATATGTATTTCTAGACACTTTCTTGTAAACACTCTATCTTTCGAACGGATTAATATTTTTTAACCATACTTGGTACAAAAATCAACCTTCGGGAGGACACGAACCCTATTGAAAACCAGGTTTATGTGACGTCATTAACCCGGTTTGCTGAGTCAGGGAATTTTTCAAAAAATCGCTAAAACGCTTAAAGATAACTGACTAAGCTTAAAGATAAGTAACTAAGCTTTAAACTAGTGCAAATAATAGTGCGTACTTCTAATTTTAGAGGCATAGTTTTGTACAACCAACTGGATAATTATGCGCATTTCCTTTGGAAAATACAGACAAAATGAGTTACGAGCAGTGTTTGACAATTGAGTAACTGCTTAGGTTCTAAAGCATGAACCGGAACCACGCAATGGGCATAGTTCTTGCATAAGCAAGAAATGGGTTGTTTAGCACGGAAACACGCATTCTAAATGAAATTCGCCCGACAGCGGACCACCGCGCCGGAATTATTTATTTAGTAGTTGTAAACTTATATAATGTAAAAAGCACGGAAACACGCATCCAAAGGAAATTCGCCCGACATGCGGACCACCGCGCCAGAATTATTTTCTAGTTGTAAACTTATATTAGGTAAAAAAAACGATAAAAAATTATTGTCCCTACTAGGGTTTGAACCCAGGTACTCTGGGTTTGAGTGCTCGCATCCAAAGGAAATTCGCCCGACATGCGGACCACCGCGCCAGAATTTTTTTGTTCTGTTTATTTGATGAAAATTATAATCGAATGTGGTCAGGTTACTTTTTCGATGTTTCAAAATTCAACCAATAGCCCCTCTAGTAATATATCTCTATGATGGCCGCGGCCATAGGAATTTTGTTTTACCCTAGTAAATGTAAACAAACTATTTACGGTACTCAAAATTTTTGTTTTTATTGCATTTATTTGAACAGTTTAGTTTAAAATGTTAACAATTTTTGTAAGAAATACATTTTGCCACATCCAATAGTGGTTTAAGTCCGAATCTTTAAAAACTAGGTTTGTTTAAATTACTTAAAACGAGCGGCTAATTAAACTTTTTTTTCGTGTGCACTACTTAACTTAGTACATTTTTGCAAATGATATTTGTTTTTTCCCATTCAAATATTAATTGTAATTAGTAATTTAACCTATTTTTTTAATGTAATAAAAGCAATCGTAATTTTAAGGCAATACAATGTCGTCTGCATTTTCTTCAAAATCTTAATAGAAACACGTGGTTTACCTTTACTATAGTTTTTCTTTTCCTTTAACTAAATTATTATAACAATTATTTCACAGAATTTAATACAAAATCATTAAATTATCACGTACATATTAATGTACGAAAACACGATAAAATGTAAAATTCACCTAATGTTATCAGGGTTGCCAATAAAATTAAATAAAAATACCTAAATCCGAAAAGACGCATGCGCAGTTCTTCTAATTTTAGCTATTTTTTTATTTTTGAGCCAATCAGCTGATCAAGCAGTTCTGAATTTTTTTACATGTGTGAGTTTCCCTACTTGTTTTATACCTTACTTTAGGTTGAAAACAATACTTTTCTTTTTAACTACACAGTAGTTGGCGAGGAAAAAATGCTATTACTCTATTGGCTTCTAATATCATCAAGAACTATTATCAGTCATTAATTTCTGTTAATAAGGTGTTGTATTTACAGGATGGAAGCTTAGAGAGTTCGTGGCCTAAAAGAGAAGACCCGTCAGCTTGGTTTTACAACTCAGCTTGCTGGGACCGCAAATGAAAATAAGAAAATGACTTTCAGCGACGAAGAAGCAACTCTTGCAGCGATTTCAATTAGCTTTAATAGCAACCTTGTAAAGTATATATATCACTTAAGATCTCTTGTAATATAAATAGATGTAATAGGTGAATTTAAAATTAGCATTCACATGTAATTAGGGGTTGGAAAGAATGTTTGAAATGTACTGGGGTGACTTAAGATAGAGAATAATGTATTAGGTTGATAGTAAGAACAACACTCATAGGCGTCCGCAGGGGGGGGGGGGGGTCAAACGGGTCACTTGACCCCTCCTGGAAAATCAGAAAAGTTAGACTGTCCCGCACTGCAAACTATTAAAAATTTAATAGTTATTTTTCTTTATTTTTTTATATTTAAACCCATGGGGTCATTTTTTCTATTCTTCTAAATGCAACTCTACTGAGAACCCCTAGCTAGAGTTTACGCACACACTGCTCCAGGGAAGATCTCGGTACTTCTACCCCCCCCCCTTTACGCCACAGCACCTGTCCCCAGGTTCATAGTATGTCTAGTATATTTTCTCTGGCCCCACTAGCTGCTCTAATCTTATTATCCTCACAGTAAATAAAATATTACATAATTTTCTTAACAAATTAAAATTAAGTTTTGCATATCCCCACTCCTGTGATTTAGGGAACTCCTATCTCTGACTTTTTTGCCAAAGCATGCTAAAACTAAACCCGCAGCACATGATTGATGACTGATCTTGGCAGTTTTGACCCCCCCCCCCGTGGACGCCGATGACAATGTCCACACTTATGCAAGTTTAGGTTTACAACGCAAGGGCAGCTTGAGTTTATACAACTCAAGAGCAGCTAGAATTGTTATAAATCAATAGCAGCTGAGTTGTTATAAATCAATAGCAGCTAGAGTTGTTATAAATCAATAGCAGCTAGAGTTGTTACAAATCAAGAGAAGCTAGAGTTGTTATAAATCAATTGCAGCTAGAGTTGTTACAACTCAAAAAAAAATAAAGTTGTTACCTAAACAAGAAGATGAAAGTCATTCTTGGGATTACTTTGAAATTAATGACAAACTATTTATAATTTTAGCAAATTCATAAAAGAAAAATGTGCTTATATCTTAAGGGTAATGGAGGGGAGAGCGAAAAATGTACTGACATTAAATACATAAAAATATGGGGAGACGGTTACATTTGAAAATCTCAAGGTAATTGGTCAGAGGGACGACATTTTTTTTAGGGGAGGGCGATCCCCCCCTAAAAAAAATCATAAATATACTTGTATTGAAATAAAATTTAGTGAACTTATTTATAACGTAAAGCTATAAACTTAACTTTGTGTCTGGTACTTAACACGTACCAAACTTTAACTCAAATAGATTATTGCCCAATTTTTTAAAAAACGTACACTAATCATTTGATAAAAATATAACTAATGCTAATAATGAGATGAAACTTAGCACATATGTTAGTCTTATACATGGCTACATGCGTACCACATCTCATCCAATTGCAATTTTTTTAATTATATGATTTTTTGAAATTTTTGCTAAGTCATGATTGCGGGTTAATGATGACATAAAAAAATATTTTCTGAATAGCACAACTACATCTATAGACTGATTTTTGTACAAAGTTTCAACTCACTAGGATAAATACACTGGGAGCTACAATGCTAAAAGACACACATACAACTTTGTAAAAACAACTTAGGAGGTCTTAAAACGTTTTGGATTTTTTAGCAAACAATACTTTTTCTTTATACTTAAGTTATAAATAAGGAAAAGTAGAAAACAATATTTTGGGTTGATGACGTCATACACATCTTTATAAACAACGAACTAGATAAAAATCGACCAAAAATATGAGGTGGATTTTTGTACCATCTACAGTTGAGTTTGAAAGTTATTGTCATAGAAACGTCTAGGAACGAAACTGTGTTCATATATTCTTAATCTGTGAGTTCCCCCTTTCAAAATAACTTCCCCTCTCTATAACCCTAACCACACGAGTACATTTTTCTTTTGGAAATTCGCTAATAATGTAACACTAACAGAAAATTAAAATAGCATTCACCAAAATCAATGTGTAAACTATCTCTTAATAAACATCTTTTAAAGCATTTGATTGGCCTAAATTATAATTGAGGCCTAGAATTAAATAATGATAATAAACGAATAAAGCTAGTCACTAGATTTGTATTAATTTTAAGACATAATATTGATATTAATTGTACAGAAGTATATTGTTAGTTTAAAATTATTATTATTGTTTTATTTTTTAGTAATGATTTTATTTCAGGGTAAAGAAATGTTATTTTAACAGTCAAAATAGACAATGTTAGAATTAAAAGGTTGTCTAAGAAGTGACAAAAAATATTCACGAGTACACAGGTGTCTATGTCTAATTGGTTTTTAATTGAACAGGAACCTGTCAAGTTAGTTTTATTATATTGTTTTTATTTTAAAACTATATGAATGAATTGAGACAACCGACTGTACTGGCTTTAGCAAAAATCAGAATTTATATAAAGGTGGAACATTTCAGGTGTACCAACATTGCTGAGTCCTTAAAAATAAGGATAAAACATGGTCCTAGAATACCACCCCAGTATAGTGACTTGCAATTTCAAAGTTACCAATATTACGTTGATACTTATTAACCAAATATAGGCGATTTTTACCACTTTTAGTAACTTGAAAAGTTATATTAGAGCAAACCATCATAATAGGTTTATTTGGCACATAAACTGGAGTGCACTACTCTACTGCACACCTAGGCCTAGGAGTGCGTCCTATGCCTCTGAAGGACTATATATAACTCAGGACTCAATTAGGATGACTAAGGATGGCCAAAAGTTGGCTCTTGTTTTCTAATTAAAGCAGTTTTAGTGAAGAGACTTGTTATTAGTTTATATATACACTACTTCACATTGCAGTAATATACAATTATAACTAAACATAGTCCTCAATATCTTGCCACTTTATGCAATCTATGCTCTTGACTCCAAAGGCAAAAAGAATAGAGTATTTGCAATTTTCCAAAAAAAAATTTTTTTGCTCATAAAATGATTAAATGTGTTTAAAAAATATATTAAGCTCCAAAAAATATTTAATTCAATTTTAAATAGTTGAAATAATCATTTAAAGTAGAGAAGAGGTGAATGAGTGGGGTGAAAACAGAATGTTCTATAGGTTAGCAGGTCGTTTCAGGTACAGATGGGAGTTTTAGTTGGAAATATTGTAAGGTCAACAGTTGCTTACAGTGCAATAGGCTGTATAGAAGACTGAAACAAAAACAATTCTGTGATCCAGGTTATAATACGCCTAAGAAATGTAATGTCTAAAGCTGTCTGTATCATATTGTTGACAATATATAATATACTCTTATGAGTGTTGCTCTAGAGACTTTTGTACTATACAGCTATGTCTTCATACCTCTGACGTCACACAAGAAGTCGAGACAGGTTTCCTGCCAAAATAACATATTTGGATATATTTTTTGTTTTTATGCTGTATTATCAAAAGTATTTTATCTTTCATTCTAATATTTTACGGGGTGTCCTTATATATGACATACTTAAAGATAAAGCAATAAAAAAAATGCGCAAATACTCTATTCTTAACGTACGTCTTTTCATCTTTGCACCCAAGCACAGATAACGTTTTAATCACAATTTTTGGTCATTTTGAGTTAACCCAATTAGATGCATAAAATAAAGCTCTATTTACCAAGTGGAACATTTCAGATGCAGAAACATCAATCCTCAAAAATATAGGGAAACATGGTCCTAAACTTTTCAGTTTATATATTTAGTATAGGAGTTTCCCTACTTGGTTTATATATTACTTTAGTGTAGGAGGTTCCCTACTTGGTTTATATATTACTTTTGTGTAGGAGTTTCCCTACTTGGTTTATATATTACTTTAGTTAAAACACATTTCAAATGTCAAGGTTATATGTATATCTAATAAGTGAGAATAGTACCACTTTTTAGTTTACAGAAAAATTTAAAGTAGTAAAGAAAATATTGCACTTTTAGAAAATTAAATTTAATCTTATTTATTTTCTAGATCTGCGATATATTTACTTTAATTAAATTAATTTTTTTCTAAACTCTATTTTTTGTGATTTAACCTTATCCGTGCGTTGGTGGGATTCTACCATTTTTTAAAAATGTTTAGTTAGTCATTTAAGTCTTAAATATTGTGGAGAAGTTTCTAGTTCAACTTGATTATTTTTAAACATATGGTTACAACGTTTCAAGTCAAAAATGACTTATTTGTCACGTTTTTGTAAATAATAATTTTGTTACTTTTTTTTTGTAAATCTGTAGTAAAATTTTTAAATATTTACAAACAAAATATGAAAGTAAAATATAGCTGTAAATAAAAAATTATAACTTACTTATGTCAAAATGTAATTCTTTGTATTAAAAAAAAGTAATATTGTTTCAAAACAATACTAAGGAATTTTTAATTGAATTATCCTATACACCTTTGCACATCACACCTTGAAGATCACATTTCACTATTAGTATCAGAGCCAGACTCAGACAATGGGACTCGTTTCACTTATATTACTAGACCCAGGCACAGTTGTTCACTTATATTAAGGCCAGGCTTGAACAGTATGACTCTTTTCACTTATATTACTAGAGCCAGGCTTGAACAGTATGACTCTTTTCACTTATATTACTAGAGCCAGGCTTGAACAGTATGACTCTTTTCACTTATATTACTAGACCCAGGCTTGAACAGTATGACTCTTTTCACTTACTACATGCTTTCAGGCTTGAACAGTATGACTCTTTTCACTTATATTACTAGACCCAGGCTTGAACAGTATGGCTCGTTTACCCTATATTACTAGAGCCAGGCTTGAACAGTATGACTCTTTTCACTTATAATATCAAAGCCAGGTTTGAACAATGTGACTTATTTCATTGATAGTACTAGTCAGGCTCAAACAATGAGACTTATTTCACTTATAGTAACAGAGCCAGGCTTGAACAACGTGACACATTTTACTTCTAGGATCCCAGCTAGGCTTGATCAATGTGATTGTTTAGCACTATTTCACACTCAATTTTTCAGAAAATTTCCCTTAAATAATGAAGAAAATACATAGTGAGTCCGCCAGAGTGGGCATTTTTATATAATTGCTCTTTCTCAAAAGTTAGGAAAATCATAAAAATTTATAATTGTAAACATTAAAAATAGAAAACAGAAACTAGAAAAAATATTTTTGATTCTAGAAAATAGAAACAAAATGGTAAATATTTTCAGATATTTAGTTAAGACATCCAATTGTTATTTAAATTTATTTAAAGCATTACTTACCTCCTAAAAGGAGGGGGGAGCATTATATTAGCAAAAAATAACTACCACTTTTTTAATCAAATGTTGATGTTTCGGCATTTTATTTTTTATTCTATAATCAAAAATAAAATTTTGTGTATGTATGCATAGAGATATTATTACTAGAAGGGCACTATAGGTTAAATTTTAAAACATAAATATGATCAAATAATCAGTACAAAATTACAATAACTTACAAAGTGAAACGTTAACAAATACAAATTAAAACACAAACATTAAGTAAGAAACCAATAAATAAATTTATTAATTATAACCTTAACTCACTCTTGAAGGAGGTTTTAATGAGGTTACACAGAGCCTCAAAAAGATGTTTCAGGCTTCTCAATTTATTTAGATAGACTACGCCTCCTCTAGTATATATCTATATACCTGTATATGTGCACATTTCTTGTAAACAAGTTACATCCCAAACAAATTTTCCATTGATAATGAAACTAGGCACAAAATTAAATCCTATGAGAGGAGTTATTAGATTAGTTATTCCCAAGGATCTTGAATAGAGGGGATGAGGCATTAAGGAACTTTTCTGACCCCATGGATGTTGCACGTGGTAGAGAAACAGGAGCAAACTTACCTTCCCATGGATACAGGAAAAAAGGTGCGAAACGCAGTTTATGTAACAAGGATAAGTCTAGTTGGATCCTCGACAATCTTCTGTACTTGTCATGATTTTAGTTACATTTGGTCTGTGTTAAGTTAATTTAAATAAAGCAGTTAAAAAAAGAAAATATATTAATTTTTACTATTTGTTTATAACCTCAAGCAAAACAACAGGAAATCATCAGGAGGTAAGTTTGTCTCTAAATTTATAACCTGTGCAGTTATGTAATGATTGTTTTATTTGCATGTGTTTGTGATGGATACTTCTCTATTTTTCGCTCTCAATGGGGTCACTTTGTTACATGGGAAATCGACTTAGCGAGTCATCCTCTTTATTCAAGATCTTTCGTTATTCCATCACTGTGCATCGAAATGGTGTCACTTTTAACTTTTAAAAACATAATAAAATTGGGGTACTGGGTACCTCGGAACTTTTCCTCATCACATTGAATTTGTAGCGAGGGTGAGCGTAGAGCTCAGCCTCCTTACTTAGGACTCGCATCGCTTGTTCTCAAATAGTAAATACATCCGTTTTATTCTTAGCGGTCACCCATACAGCACTGACCACTCTCAATGCAGCTTAAACTTTTATAATAAAAAAAATGATGGCGGTACTTGTTGTATTAATACAACACATGGTGTACTTATTTATAACGTAAAGTTACACTTGAACTGAATTTCAACTCATTGGATTATTTTCCAATTTAAAAAAACGTAAACAAGTCATTCAACAATGACTAACAATTTATTTGACCATTAATCTTTCGTAAACTAGGAGTTTAACATGGTATGCGATCCCCAGACATCCATGGTGTCAAAGGTCAGTATAAATACTGATGCTTTGACGTCCTCGACTGCGAGGGCAGCTTAAATATTTTTTTTTTATTTGCAAAAACTCTAAAAAAGTATAATCAATTTAAAAATAAATAAATTTATTACTAAAAGATTAAAAATAAATGTAAAAAGTAAGAAATAGTCCAAAATATGCCCATTTGAAATCAGGAATTAATATCAGCTGCATATTTAAACTCATCAAATGCTTTTCTTGCTTTCTTGAGTTCTTCATTCATTGTTAGGAGTTCTTTTATTCTGGAGTACTTTCTTGCATCTTTCCTTACAAGAAATATAACATCTTCTACTTGAACTCTACCCGTTCTTCCTATCTCCATGGCTCTATGTGTCTGAAACACCATGAAATAAATTTAAACACTGAAATAAATTGATAAAGAGCTTAAATTATTACAATAACCTTCTTTCTAAAAATAAATTTAGATTCGCAGACGGATCTAGAAGAAGAGTTTGAAGTAGCTTTATCTTGGAAATATTAGTTTGCATGTACCTTCAACAGTTGTTTCAACTTATAGCAAATATGCAGTTTTTATAGAGTTAGTCTTCTAGAGCTGAAATAAAGATTGGAAGTTTTTGAGAGTAGGAGTACCCACTCCTACTCTCAAAAACTTCCAATCTTTATTTCAGCTCTAGATCGGGGATAAGGCCTTAGAAATTTAGAAAGTAAATAACTTTTACAATGAATTACCTCTAACAAATTTTACCATGAAAGGACAACAAATTGAACAAAAAAATGGAAAAAATCAGGTACAGTGTACCTCAAAAACTTTTTCTCCACTTATTGGATTAGCTACACTCCTCCACAACACTTTGGACACATTTCCCTTGTCCTAAGAATATGCAACTCACCTCATAACATAATAAAACAAATACAAAATAAAACTCCCTTCCCAAAAGGAGGTGGTACTACAGCTTATTACCAAAAAAAAACTTCATATTAACTATGGTCCGATTCTCAACCGTTTTGCTACAAGGTCAAATTTCACGATGTTTTAAAACTCCTTGACTTGCATCCAGAAAATGGCTCAAAACGTATACAACCTAGCTTCAAAATATTGAATTTGTTGGAAAGCTGAGGAAATTGCCTATAAGACAACATGGTTGTAACATCCAAAAAGTATGTATTCAAGTGTAAAAAATAGGCATAACTCAAAAATTTTGAGTGACACACACTTGAAACTTTTTTGACGATACATTGAAGCTTGATGAGCCAATTTAAGAACCTCTTGTTGCTAGGAAAACTACCTTGAATACTCCTTTTTAAGGTGACACCCATAATTATACCCATTTGTAGGGATATCTTTTGAGTTAAGACTGATATAAACTCAAAAAACACCCAAAAATACAAGTTTTTTGTATTTCTTGTGAGTTAATTTATAGGATCTTCATTGTCAAACGTTTTTGCCAATTTTTGCCATTTTCTGAATGCAAGTCAAGGAGTTTTAAAAAAATCATGAAATTTGACCTAGTGGGAAAACGATTGAGAATCAGACCATAGTTAATATGAAGTTAATTTTGTTGGAAATGAGCTGTAGTACCACCTCCTTTCGGGAAGGGAGTTTTATTTTGTACACCCTGAATATTGCAGTTTTAGCTTTCTAGCATTAAAAAAACTGGGAGCTATGACAATAACAGACACGCAAATATAAAGATAACTTTGTAAAAACCAATCAGGAAATCTATAAAATATCTTGATACATTTTTCAGGGGAAATCCCAGTTTTGGGTTAATGGTACAAACAAAATATTTTTACTATATAACTACAATATAAATGAGGAAAAATTAAAAAAAAAAATAGAAAATGATGAAGGTTAATAAAAAGAATACACCAGTTCAATATGTTAGAATTTAATTGCCGAGTTAATTCACCAGCAAAAGAAGTTTTCTTTAATCAAGTTCTTTATTGGCAAAATAGTTATTATAATATCATACACGGTTATAATTCGTTGACAGAGTAGGGTAATATGGTTGAATAACTAATGAGGTTGCCTGACATGAAATTGTGGGTGTGGTTTAACAGGACTGACCGTATTGGCTCCCTCTCAATATTTTACCACACTGTCAACTGATTAAAACCATGTGTATTACTATAATATGGGGTAATTAGTGCTTCTTTTTTATTTTTTTTTTATTTTTGGGGTGTGAAGAGGTTAGTTTAGTTTAAGGATAATTTCAAGTTGTTTAGTTTGAGTACTCTTTAAGGGTTTGTCAAGAGATGATTATTTGATGGCATTTTGAATTGGTTGATATGGCACAGGACTGGAAACAAGGGGTTCTTAGACAGTCTGTAGACTGACTTTAGATAAATCAACCAGGCAAAGGGGTTCTTAGGCAGTCTGTAGACTGACTTTTGATAAATCAACCAGGCATTAGCCAGTAAAATATAGGAACACTACAAGAAAACCTCAGGTCGATTGGACACACAAGTCCTGGGTGTAAAGATTACCATCTCTGTAATATATTCAATGACTAGATCTTCGAGCAGGTCTACAGTCTCTGTGTAAGGGTTCTGATCATCACCAAATCCATACATCATGCATCTTAGCTCTTTAGAAAATAAACGTCTTCTTCCTGTCAACGGAATGCATTCTGTCTCTTCTTCTTCAAGCTGTACCAACATAGCACGACAAATGAATTAAATTTAAGTGTTAAGAGAAATAATAATTTGTAAAAAAGTTATTCAACAGCATTTCATCGGAGTGGACTGAATTCCATCATTAGTTTTTCTTTGGGATTGGATTCCCTCCACAAAGTTCAAACAGCATATTATAACAAGTGGATTGAATACAATCTGTAGATTTGATATGCTATGTATACGTATAAGCCATACACATATACAATACATACGCATATGTCAATATATATGATATTTAAATTAACGTAATATATTTTATATTTGTTGCATCCGCGTAATAATACCTCATAGAATAGAATATAATTTATTGTCAAAAGCTAACATAATTAGATACAATACGTCATACAAATACAAAATTAAAACACAACAATAACCTAATACTTATAAATAAATGTTGAAGGTGATTGAACTTGTTTGTAGTTGATTTACCATGTACAGTCTTTAATATAATTTCTAGTGAATTTTGAGTGAAGTTATCTCTATAGATTTACTGTGTACACACACAAGTATTTAGCAGGTATTGTATTCCATACGCATTTAATACAATATGCTTCTTGCACCGTATTTGTTTAGTCGATCGAGTGAGATTATGTGATAACTGATCCCGCTAAAACATTGTGTCTTTTATGGCAAAGGTGCACTTTTGGTTATAAGAAAGTTTAATAATATTTTTTTGTTTTAAACTTCCTTAAAACCAAAAGTGAACCTTTAAAAATATATTTAATTAAATTGTGATTTCTTATCATAATAATAAAGTTAAACTAAAAAAATAATATTTCAAAAGTTATTTGATTAAAAAGCAGTATTATATAAGTGCAAGCAATAATATATAAGGTGCAAAGAGATAGTACGTTCACACACACTTCTAGATCCGCTAATATACAGTAATATAAAACTGATAACTGAACTGATATAAAAAGATAACTGAATACAGTAATATTAGCTGTATGAGCCATGCGGAAGAAATCCAATTGGATACGCTAGAACTAGGGAGATGGAATCTAAATGGATCCCTCGATACGCTGTATGTACCTTTAGAGGTGATCGTATTTAACAGGTAACCTTCGCGACCAACATTTATTTCACTTTATTTTACTTAAATATTACCGTTTTTCATCAAATAACTTTAGAAATATTATTTTGTTAGTGTAACTTTATTATTATTATGCAAAGAAATTGCAATTTAATTATATATATATTTAAACCATCACCATAAACACACAATGTTTTGGTAGGATCATTTATCATGTCCTCTCACTCGATCGACCAAACAAATATGGCGCAAGAACCATATCGTATTATGAAATACGATCATCTATTTAAATACGCTGATGTGTGTACGTAGTAAGTGTATAAGGGATCCATTCAGATTCCATCTCCCTAGTTCAAGTGTATCCGACTGAATTCCTTCCACATGGTTCATACAGCATATGCTACGGTATTAAGATATCGTACTTCATACGATCCACGGGTTTAGAATTGAGTGTGAACGTATTAAATTAATGAATGGGGTCTATTGGACACCATATTAATTATTTTACCCAAACAAATGTAACTCGTAGATCAGAGTCATACTTCTACAAAAAGGCTGTGCACAGAAGCCCTTCAATCGAGTGAACATAATATAGTGGAATATAATGAGTCTATTCCACTGCAGTACATAATTATAATAAAACCAAATACCTCAAAATTATCATCAACAAGTGAATAATCTTTTTCTTTTGCCATTTAGACCCTTGAATACTTCAGATTAAACAACAAAATTAGCTAAACAACTAAATTAAGTAGAAAAAATTAATTACAAAACAGCTAAAAATTAAAAAAAAAACATTAACAAAACAAAACATAGGAGATAAAATTCTTCTTATTTTTCTGCGTTCCTCTGGTTAAAAATATGACAGACAATAAAGTTATATAAAGTGTGACTAACGACTAATAAACTATGCGCATTAAAAAAGCAATATACAATTACTTTTACTTAAATATATAAAAATTGTAATAGTAGATAAATAGTTATGCGTATATCAAAAGATAGCTTCTTACATATTACAAAAAAGTCAATAGATATTATGTTGTAAACAATATATATTATTCACAATAACAAGTCATATTGTATTGTATACTATTTTATTACAAAATTCCTTTTAAAAATTCATGCAACACTTCATGAAATGTCCCATGGAGTGTTAATTCTAAAGCCGATTTCTAGTTGGCCTCTTTGTGCTTGGTAACATTAAACAATTTAGTGAAAGTATCTGTCAATATATCTTTCGTCCGTTTAAAATTTATTATAGTTTATAAGACTTCCAAAGATATTCCAAACTAAAAAACTTTTAATTTTCAAATATGTCAAAAATTAACTAAATTATGATATTTGAAAGCATTTATACAAGTTGCATTCTATAACAACTATAGGAAGGTTCTTTCAGAAGTATACGACATTTTCAGGCTTACCTAAATCTATTTTTAAACGTCCGCCACTTAGACCCGCTCTCACGAGGTTATTGAACATCATTCAGCATTGTGATGAGACAGTGTCCTATAACAGACAATGTGATGAGGCCTTGCCCTTTGCATAATGTGATAATGCAAAGCTACAATTTCAAATTTTAAAATGACCAATTATCAAAACCATGCTAATTGTCTATTTGAGTAACACTAGAGCAATTGACTCAGTTTTGTCAGCTGAGTAACTGGGGGTGATGTATTTTTTATAACGTCACTCTACTAACGATCACTAAAAAGATCTACAATGTACAGCTATACAGCGACCTACAAGCCCCCTCCTTCTTAATTTTTTTACCGTGTTCGTAAATCAAACATGGCTAGAGCGCAGCAATGTTTGTTGATAACATTGATAACAGGAGAGCAAGGATGTTGAATAAAGGGGATGACGCACTAAGTCGAATTGCCATTCAACAAACTGACCCCATCGAAAATCAAAACATAGAGAAGAATGCAACACGAAACACACGTCAAAACCCAACTGCACATGCTTGGTACGAACTGCGCATGCTTATGATCCTTATGACAGCGCAGGTCTTAAAATTTAGAGGCAAACTTAACTCTCAATGGGTTTCCCATTGTTTTGCTTGCGAAGGTTATAAACAAATAGAAAAAAGTTCATACTTTTTAACTGTTTTTTTGTTAATATTGCTTAAAATGAACAACATTAAGGAAAATTAAGAACATTGCAACCAAAATTAAATCTTGAAAACTAGCAAAACATTTCACTAGGCTAAAAAAAGACAAAATATTAACACATTTAACTTACTCTCAACGAAAAGTTAACGGTAAAGCTTCAATTACTCTCACTAAAGTGGCTACCTAGAGTCCAAAATGTAAAATACAAGCACCAAATGTAACAATAACGAAAGCACTGAAGAAAGTTGAGAAGCAAACTCGACAACCAAGAACTATATAACAACTTAGCTACATAACCTGCGTTTGGCGCCTTTTTAATTATAACCTAAGGGAAGGTAAGTTTGCTCCTATTTCTCTATCTCATACAACTTCCATGGGGTCACTGAGAAATATTCCTTAATGCGTCATCCCCTTTATTCAACATCCTTGCAGGAGAGTGATGTTTCCAAAGAGACTAAAACTATATAGTTTTAGTCTCTTTGGATGTTTCTTTAAAACCTCTAATGGTTAAGGTTTATTTTATCTAATTTTTAAAGAATCCACGATTTTTTTAAAATAACTATTACATCTAAGGTTTTGTAAGTATAAGTATGAAGAATCGAATCCTTGAATTGGCGCCTTTAATCTGCTAAGAGAATTAATCAGCGTAAATATTTTAAATCCCCTAAAAACTCTTGTAGGATCTTCAACATGATTCCCTAATGTGTTTATTCCCTTAGCATAAAATCCTTGCTTCAAAATCACGTACATTACAATAAGGTTTAATACATATAACCCTGTATACTAATCAGGGTATATACAACCAGCAATACAGTAATTCACAACAGTCACGTAACGATTCGTTTTGTTTATGTGAGAAAATAAATAGAGCAAAATTAGAAAATGTAGTGCATCAAACAATAACACTACTTACCTATAGCAAGACTTATTCATTTGCCAAGGTCACCTCTACTTCTCAGACACGAAAAGACGCTACTAGTGGCTAGAGTGCCTGTATAATCATTATACAAGCACTCTACTAGTGGCTAGAGGTGTCGGTTCCTCTCGCCGCTGAGAGGAATGATTATTCAGAACTCCTGTTTAAGCATTGTATTCAATTTTACATGAAAATACATGTATAATTATAATACTTGCAAGAGTTGAGGTCACCGTAAAGTTTAAGAATAAATAACTCATATTTATAAAAATTACACCGACACACGATTCGATCGAGTATTTCAAATGAATTTATAATTATATTCAAGGGGGGAACCACTTAAACAAATTACTTAGTATATTACTTCACTCCTTCGGAGCTTTTGATGCTAACTCCTTCACGGATGTAGATCATAATTTGCATAATAATATCACGGATGTATCGTAGCAAGTGATGATGGTCCTAACGTCCCCATCAGGCACGTAGCCAGCCAGAGCTTGTAGAGGGGTTTAAATAATCGCAGAGAGGGCGGTGTTTCACACACCTTTAAGGGTCTTTCGCTGAAAACTGCTTTGTCGGAGGGTGCGATATTTTTTTCCGGGGGGTTTAAATGATAATCGTAATAATCATAGGCGTCCGCAAGGGGGGGGGTCCCCCTGAAAAATCAAAAAGTTAGATTGACCCGCGCTTCAAATTAGTAAAAATTTAATGATTATTATCCTGCATTTATTCATAAAAATAACATAATTTAAAAAAAAAAAAACATTGAAATATAAGTAAACTAATAATGCGTTGCATCAGGAACTCGCGTGAAAAGAATACATGAAATACAGTTAATTACCAACAAGCTCCCTTCGATGGCTAGATAGGATAGAAAAATAATTTAATAATTATACAAGGAAGTTTGGCTCTTAAAAAAGTAATGAAGGCTCGCTTTGCTCACTTGATTGCTGTAAATATGCAATAATGTCGAAAAAAATGTACACTTCCCTCAAATAATAGGAAAAATATAGTTTAACCAAAAAGAAAGAGCTCGCTAGATCAATATAAATATATGCGTGAATGTCGGATAAGATGCTCACATTGTTTAATTATCAGCATTAGCTCAATTACCATCGAATAACATGTATACTTTTTTTAAAAACAAACCGTTAAAAATAAAAAAATCGGGTACGGACGGGGTACCTCGGAACTTTTCCTTATCACATCGGATTCGCTACGCTCATCCTCTTTGCTTTGGACTCGCTCTACTCGTCCTCAAATAGTAAATGCATCCGTTTCAGTCTTAAATTTTCAAGCTGGTAGTCCAAGAGCCGAGCCTGAAAAAATGTGACTCATTTTGTACTTCAAACCAATTTTTTTGGAATTATACCTTAAATTATGAAGAAAAAAATTAGTCTGCCTATCCAGAGTGGAGTTCATCATATGATTGCGCATGCTCAACATTTTTATAAATCGCATACATTTCAGTTTTCTTAAATTAAATAAATAAATAAAATAAAAAATCGTTTATTTTTTGTTAGATTTTTTACATTTTTACAATTTTTTTAGTAACACTTAATAAAAAAAACTATTTACATTTTTTTTTGCAAAATCAAAATAAAAAAAAAAAAAACATTTCTAACAAAAAAAGGGAGATTTTCAGGGTGCTCCCTGCTCTTCCACATCTCCTTTGATGTGGATTGTAAATGGTTCCCAGTGGATTGTATGCAAAGCATTATAAGAACATTTTTTAAAGCTGATAAAATGTTCTATGAAACGAATGTTTAATCGTCAAAATCGGATGACTACAAACAAATTTGGGCAGACTAAGCCTTTTCTTCATAATTTAATTTATTTCAAACATTTTAATTTAATTTAACAATTTAATTTATCTGCTCACGGCAGGAAAATGAAGCATTACTGAACTAATTTTAGGCGAGAAAGTAGCATTTCCCAGATCGGCTGGTAATTAGTCATGAATGACTGCACTTTACCCATAGAGATATATTACTAGAGGGGCCCTATTGGTTGAATTTTGAAACATCGAAAAAATACCCTGACCACATTCGATTATCATTATTATCAAATAAACAGAACAAAAAACAGTAAATTATATAGTAGAATGTTTAAAATACAAATCACAACACAAACACTCTGTGGGAAGCCCAAAACAATTAATTAATTATAACCTCAACTCCATCTTGGAGGAGGTTTCAATGAGGTTACACAGAGCCCCACTAAAAATGTTTCAGGCCTCTCAATGTATTAAGATAGGCTATGCTCCCTCTAGTATATATCTCTATGACTTTACCTGCCTAGGCAGGACCGTAGCATTTCCCAGCCGCCCCTGCCTGTGCTGGTAAAGAAAGTTAATAGATAATTTTTGTAAAGATAATTAGTTAATAATAAAAAGCCTATTGAATTTATTTAATAATTTATATAATGAATAATTACATTATTAACTAATTAAAATTAAAATAAAACAGTTTGTAATGTAAATCTTTAATTAGAATTAAATTTTATTGATTATTTTAAAGGCAACACTTTTTGTTTTGGGTTTATTATTTCATCATTTTTTGTCAAGTCATTTACTACTTTTATCATACGGACCCGTATTTAATACAGTTCAAAAGTTAGTTTATTCTATAGCGTTTTGTGATGAATATCGTCGAAGATATAGACGAACTTTTCGAACATACCCCGTCGGATGTTTTGGAAATAGCTACAAATACCAAAGAGAGCCTACTACCCGGCAAATCAGGAAGTAGGTATCTCAAAGTATATGAAGTGTTCAAAGAATGGTGCTCAGAGAAAACAGTAAAGAATGTAAGTGAAACGTTGTGTTAGCGTATTTAAAAGAACTGTCAAACACAAAATCGAGCGCTACTCTGTGGTCAACTTTCTCGACGATAAGATCTGTATTATCAGTAAAAGAAAATGTAAATATAAAACATTATACAAACGTAATAAGTTTTTCAACTATGCTAGTTTTGATTTATTACTGTTCGCAGATAAAATATTGTGTGGAACGAGGCAGGAAAGGAAACATTACTCACTCGTATATTTGCCTTCCTCGGCTTTGCCTCGTCTGTCAAATTATATATTACCTGCCTCGGCTTCACCTCGTCAGTCAAAATGAAAATTACCTTCCTCGGCTTCACCTCGTCAGTCAAAAGAAAATTACCTGCCTCGCTTCACCTCGTCAGTCAAAAGAAAATTACCTGCCTCGGCTTCGCCTCTGCAGGTAATTTAGATAGCACACCCTCGTCTTCGGCTCGGGGGCTAACTTCGATACTAGTCAGTAATATTCCATTTTCCTGCCTAGTTACACAAATAACTATTATTTATTTCAAAAATGTAATTTGTCACATGTCTTCGGAATCGCTTCGCTCGTCCTCAGATAGTAAATATATCCGCAGCGGTCACCATACAGCACGTCATTTTCCACTTAATCCAATCACATCATTTTTCCGCGTTTTATGATTTTTAGAAATTTTTGATGAGTCATTATTGCGTGTTAGTGACGTCATAAAAATATTTTCTGAATATCACAATTACAGCAGTAGAATGATTTTTGTACAATTTTTCAACTTTCTAGCGTAAAAGCAATAGGAGCTACGATGATAACAGACAGACAACTGTGTAAAAACCACTCAGGAGGCCTTAAAAACACCTGAAATTGATGATTCCGGTGGCATCCCAGTTTCGGATTTTTCGTCAACAGTTTTAAAACTAAGTATTTCCCCTCCCCGAATTAAGAGACACCCTCCTCTCAATTCGAGGGAACCTAAATTTAGAGCTCTTAGCCGCCGGACCTCATCGATGACTTAGGCGTCGTGTCGTACTCGTGGCTAAGGCTATAAACTAGTAGATGCCAGAAGCCGTGAAATCAAGTAGGACTTAATGTCGTACACTTAACTTTCTTCTTCCTAATAAGTTATTTACTTCTTAATTTGTTTTTAGGTTACTTAGCAGCATTTACCAACTATAATAACGAATGAACATCATGTTAATTTTCTCAAAAAATAATTTCTGTGATAGTAATCAAGTTGTGTAAAAAGAAGGAAAAAGTTTCAAACCAGTCTTGGAAATAATAATATTTAGCAAAATAACCATACTACAAGTGGGGTAGATACAGCCTTCACGATCAGGTGAGTAAATTGAGTGTTATTTGGTTGAAGGAAACGTTAACAGTCATGCAACCGAACTGACCTGCTCCCATCATCCTGTTTATACCGCAGACCTCGCTGTATTTAAAGGACTCTATATACGATCTGTAAGTACTAGATTTTTTAGGAGCATTTATTTTATCAAATCTAATGTAAGATTATAAGAACGTGTCGTCACAATTTGACTATTATTATTTAAGGTGGTTAGATAAACAGAATGAATTTAAAATCTGCAATAGTCAGCTAACCTGTTTCTATTCTGTATTTTATGTCAGAAAATCTATTGTCCCCTATTTTTGTTCAATTTTTTTTTCGTGATCATTTGTACAACATAATAAAGCATTTATTTATTCATTTTTATTTATAATGTGTTAAAACTATGTACATATGATGGTCTTATTATAAATGACTACATTGGAGACAAATCTCATCTTGATCGAAACATTATTCAGCGTTTCATGAATATTCGAAATTTTTGCTGAGTCAACATTACCAGTTAATGACGTCATAAACAACTTTTTTTCCTGGCAGCACATATATATCCTGTGAGTTAAATGAGAGTGTCCGGAGTCGATAAAAGCACTCAAAGCCAGGGTAACTGGGTTCGTATCCTGGTAGAGACGATAATTTTTAATCGTTTTATTAACATTTTATAAGTTTATAACAACAAAATAATTTTGGCGCGGTAGTCCGCATGACGGGGGAATTTCCTTGGAATGCGTGTTTCATGCTATATATATATATATATATATATATATATATATATATATATATATATTATATTATATATAAATATATATATATATATATATATATATATATATATATATATATATATATATATATATATATATATATATATATATATATATATACACACACACACACACACACACACACACACAAACACTGTTTATACAGTGTATAAATATACACAACTCTAGACTTAAAGATTAATTTTTGTACCAAGGTTCAACTCTTCAGCTTAAATACAAAGGAAGAAAAGTAGGCAACGACCACTTGTTGAATCGAAAGCTTTTGATTAACTTTAAATAAAAATCTTTAAACAATCGAAGAATCAGCTACCGTCGATACTTGCTGTTGGATATGAATATCCCTGGACCGGTTTCGGCATATCGCCATCATCAGCAGGCGGGGCAACACTCGAGCTCTCAACTAATAAAGTTAAATCAGTGATTTAACTTTATTAGTTGAGAGCTCGAGTGTTGCCCCGCCTGCTGATGGTGGCGTTATGCCGAAACCGGTCCAGGGATATTTATATCCAACAGCAAGTATCGACGGTAGCTGATTCTTCGATTGCTTCTTCAACTTGCGATAAATATAACCTTTTTAAAAATCTTTAACTGTGGAGAGACTTTATATTCTTTTGTTCTATTACGATAGACTCCATTAATGCTCCTTGATGATGCCGTTAGCCTCTGGTAAAAGCTATTAAATATGGTATTTACTTAAAACTAAAACTTAGAGAACAACAAGTGAAAGAGCTTGGGGAATCAAGTTTGTACTGTGGCAGTATCTTTGCCATATTGCTAGCTAAAGAGGCCAATTTATAATGTTACTTAATCGGGAGTATTAGAATAAAAATTTTAACAACAAACTAACAACTCATCAAAATATCAATTAACTAAACACTTCCTTAACTAAACCTGTTTCGAAACCAATTGTAAATAAAAATTAATATTAACTATTTAAAAATTATTTGAATTATAAAGTATTTTGTAAAAACTAGTTGTTATTCTTATATTAAATTTCAAACAAGAGAAGTTTTTCATTCAACATAAATTTTAAAACATTCTACTTGATATACTTAATAATAAATAACAAGTCTGTGAGTCAGCAATAATAAATAACTATCCTGTCAGTAAGAAGAAAAATTAATTATTTTGATATTAGTTCGTTATTCCCATAGGTTGTACTTTAATGATATAGTAATAATTATTTAGTAACATCCATATAATATGTTAGTTGTATAATGTAAATTTAATAATTGTAGTAAGAGTTTTTAAGCTTTGGTTCAATAGGTGAGTGAAGGTAATTAATGAGTCTTGCTTTAAAGATGTTAATATTAAATATATCTATCTATAATATTTATTTATTTTGTTTTAAGAAAGTGTTACTAATGTATTAATGTTAGGTCTTTAAATCGACTTTTTTGAGCCAATTTGTCCTCTCCAGTCTCAACTGGCACAAATTGTTCATGAGTTGTTGATGTTTGCCAGTCAAATGGTCAACAATTGACTGGTAGGCTATTTATTTATAACTTAGTACCGCAAGGATTTTTTTTTGGGATTCAGGAGTCAAAATTAGTAACTTCAGCACTTATTTAGTCATGCTTCGCAAGGTCTGTTGAGCAAATGACCTGACATTTAACTGGCAGGGAAATTATTTATAAATTTTGGTTGGGTTTAATTAGTCAATATTGGTCATTTAGGCAATTCATTTTAGGCAATGTCTGTTGGCCAAATAGACAGACTAGTTTAAGTATATGGAGTAGAATTTTTTAAATTTTATTTCACGTGGAGACTTATTAGTCAAATTTGTTTATTTTGGCGGTATCTGCCGGTCAAATGACTCAACATCTGACTGGCAGTGTAGTTATTTATAATTAAGTCAATCTATCAGAATATTTTAAAATTGTTTTTATCTTGGGTCTCAATAGTCAAAGTTGGTTACTTTGGCAGCTTATTTTGCGAAAGGTCTGCAAGCTAAATTGAAAAATTGACGAATTTACATTTTATTTAGCAGAAATAATCACAAAATGTTTTAGTTGGAACCTCTTCTGTCAAAATAGTGTTCTTTTTGGGCAATTTAAAGCTATGTGTGCTTCCCCTGACTAGTTAATAATAACAAAGTTCATTAAGCAGAATACTTTAAATTATCCATCATGCTAGAACTAATTATTAATAATTTCCCACTTTTGCATCACATTCTGCGCAAAATCTTCCGGCCAAATGACTTAGCAGTTGAATACCAGACTTAGTGCTAAATATAACAGAATTGATTGCTCTAAGTTTTAGACCTTTTGAGTAAAAAATTGTGCTTCATTTTGGTGAAACAGGATTTGATCTGCCGGGGCCAAACCCAAAGAGGGCGATGCTTTAAACACTTTTAAAGTACTTCTGCTTAGACTAGTTCGTCATAGATGGGGGGAAATTTTCCAGGGAGAGAAGGGGCAACGCCCGCCTGGCTACGGGCATGCAAAGCACACCACATAGTGTAGACAGACTGTTTATGAAACAACAAGAAATATCATACCAACATCATCATACAGCGGTATTTTTACTTTTCCTCATTTATATCTAAGTATATAGGAAGAGTATTTTGTGTTTGAACTTCAAATCTGAAACCAAGATTTCAGGTGTTTTTAAGATTCATCCTATGTGGTTTCCCCACTTAGAGGGAAAACCACTTATTTTCCATGTATAACAAGAAAAATACTTAAGGTAGAGGTAAAATAATTAATTTATAAAAATAATGGTTTATTTTTTAATTTTAATATTTACAATAACAAATAAACAAAAACAAAAATAATAGACGTACATGAACACAAACATTAACTAAATTAAAATAATAAATAATTATTAACATAGACCAATATTGTCAGGAAATTCTTAGGTAAGGTGCTTATCAGTTTACTCGCGCTTATGCAATTCAACCTGGCATAGACTGATAAAGGACCCCATCAAATAAATAGAATTTATATCTATTTAAAACCTCTCGCACAATTATATTGTGTCAAATAAATAGAAGTTTAGTTAAGCAATAATCTAACTATTGTTGATATTAGTCATCTAATATTCGAAGCATAGTCTCAAAAACTGAAATGAATTAGTTTATGGCATAGACATAAAGTCTTTATGGCAAAGATGTAAAGGTATACATCTTGTACTGAAATTCAATTCAATATGATTATTTTCCGATTTTTTAAAAAAACGTACACAAATCATCAGATAAAAATTGAACTCATGCTAATAATAAGATAAAACTTGGAACATATGATACTCTTATAAATGACTACATGCGTGCTAAATCTCAATCCAGTAGCAACATTTTTTTGTGTTTAACGATTTTTTTGCTGACTGATTATAGCAGGTTAATGATGTCATACGGATGGCGATGGCACAACTACACCTATAGGTTAATTTTTGTAGCAAGTTTCAACTCTTAAGCATACATACAAGGGGAGCTACGATGATAACAGACAGACAACTTTGTAAAAACCACTTAAGAGGCATTTAAAAGACATAAACAAATAATTCAGGTGACATCCCGGTTTCGGTCTTTTGTCAACACAATGCTTTTGTAAACACAATACTTTTGGTCTAAATGAGGAAGAGTAAAAAGTACCATTCATAAAAATTACAAAGAAATCAGTAGGCTGAGTTTAAGTGAGCAGAGACTTGTCAAATTCTTCTAAATATATAATATAACATGAAAACCATTAGTTTAAATAAAATTTAAACACATTTTATAAAGTTTTTAATGTGTTTCAACAACTCGTCAAAACCATGTTAGTATTTTACCCAACCTTTGACACAGTTAGCACATACAGATGTTTGAAATTTTGTTTTGAAGTTTTTAAAGCACACTTAGTATAATTATTACTTAATAAGAAGTGTAAGTGCAGTATAATGAGACAATATGAACCTTGGCAAATACACAGATAAAACAATGAACTTAAAACTATGCTGAGGGCAAATTCAACCTTTGGTTTAATTTTAAATTAAACTTGACACCATGGGCTGATTTTAATTATGCTCTACAGGCCCATTAAATCAGATTAGATCATAAAAAAACTATGCTTATTAGATATAATTAAAAATTATGCTTAATATATCATTAAAACTATGCTTCATAAAAAATTAAATCAACATGCTAGTAAATTTATAAAAAAGTCAAACTATACAATCCGGAAAAAGATTAACAATCCAGGGGAGCATATCTTTTTTAAAGAGTAGTTCTTAATGAGTATTGGGTAAACAAATTGTTACATTTTTTATATGTAAATCTCCAATAGTTTAACTAAAGATACTTTTGTTTTTATTGTATTTTTATTGTTCAATATTATTATATTGAATATACTATAATAATTCAATAAAAACAACAATATTATAAATAAAAATCAGAAATAATACAAATTTACAAATCAGAGAGGGGTATACGTTTCAAGGAGGGGGAGGCCCCTTGCGTATAGGCCTGAAGATGAGTTACCATAAAAAAAAGTGATGGTAGATAGGCTGAACATCAAACGATGGTAGAGAATGAGCACAAGATAGGCTATGTGTTTGTCAAGACTGACTATGAAATAAAAAATACAAACACTTCCTTCATATAAATATTGCCAGTTAATACTGTTATAAATTTTGACTAATGAGTCAGTTAAAATAAACAAAATATAATATAATATTCAATTTAATTATATATTGAATATCAGTCCAAGAAATTTACTCTTTTATAAAAACATAATAAATGAAAAAACACAACTGTTTCTTCTCAGAGTTTGGGGACAACTGCTAACAAACTCTTAGTGAATCATAGAAATATAGACTAGAGAGACCTGAAACATCTTTTTGGGGCTCTGTGTAATCTCATTAAAACCTCTCCAAAAAGGGAGTTAATGTTATAAAAAAATCAATTGTTTTCGGCTTCCTTGTATTTTTGACGCTCTGCTGTATAAGTTACTGAAAGTTTGTACTGATTATTCGATAGTATTTATAAGCGAGGTGGTCAGGTTACTTTTTCGTTGTTTCAAAATTAAACCTATAGGGCCTCTCTAGAAATAATATCTCTTTAGTAGTAATGATCTGGGGAGGGTGACAGCTCAACATGTCTCTGGCACTGATAATGGTGTGATTTAAATACAATTTCAAATTTTATAGAAACGACGGAGTTGTATGTTTTTAAATTTAAGACATTCCACAGTGTAACAAAATATTGAACAATATAATAAGCGCCTACTTCAATGTTTTTATTTTATTGCATTGATGTTTGTTGAAATAATGTTAATTATATTACACACTTTTAACACTATTTTAGCAACTTTTATCAATATTTATTATAAAATAACCAAAAAAATTACTGTGCCTTTTTACATTTTACTGTAGTGCGTTTCAAAATGAGGTAAGCGAGATTAGCAAAAGCACAAGAAGCAGCTTCATTTTGCAGTCTTGTTAAAATCAAAGTATTTTATAAACATTTTTTTTTACATTTGCAACCATATCATGTCTATTTGTTCTTGTGGCACAGATTGTGAGAGCTCTCTGGGCTCAAATTGGTTCCCTCCATGGCAAGAACACACTGCTACCAACTATGTCAAATTAAATGCCCTAGTTAAGGTGAGGCGTTACCTTTTACTGATAAAAATGAGCATTACTAATGATTTAACAAACTTCTAGAGATTAATGTAATTTTTTTAAAGACATTTTGTATTAAACAAGTTGTTTTATTATTTTAAACAAAAGAATGACTATTCAGTGTTGGAATGGCAAAAAGTGTCTCAGTGACATAATTGATAAGATCTAGGATCTACCCCGTTACTACTATTTAATATTGCTGAGTTCAATTTGTGAGTAAAATGTTAACGGCAATCCTACAATTTCTCGACTGAAGTATGTTGCCATACTACAATCTATTTTGTTTTGGTTTCATCTAAAACGAATTTGTACAAAACATATTAATATTTACTAACAAGATTCAAAGCTTAAAATCAAAGTGAGTCAGGTAACCATAAGCATTCTATAAAAATAAAATATCTAATTTAATTTTATTTAACTCTAATAACGTTTATCCTTTCACAGCTCTCCTTGATTTGATTAAACTTGATAAAAAGAATTCAGCTGCTTTATATGACGATCTTACAAGAGGTCCACTGGCAGTGTAAAGGAATCCCATTTCATCCCCGATCCTCTGCCACTCGGCAAATTTGGCAGGCGTAACATATTCGATGACTTTAAGATGTCGTTTAGTTGGTTGCATGTATTGTCCTAGAGTAAGGCAATCGACTTGAGCTTCTTTTAAATCTTTCATGGTTTGTAAAATTTCTTCATCAGTTTCTCCTAACCCAAGCATTATCGATGATTTGGTGATTAAATCTGGATTGAACGATTTAGCTAGTTTTAAAACTTGTAATGTTTGTCGATAGTTAGCTCTTCTATCTCGTACGTAGGGAGTTAACTTTTCAACAGTTTCGATATTATGAGCGTAAACATCTAAACCTGAAAGCGCTATCGTTTTAACACAATCGGCATCTCCTCTAAAATCAGGAACTAAACATTCGACAAGCATTTCAGGAGCTCTTTTCTTTAATTCTTTTACAGTTTCGGCAAAATGAGCCGAACCACCATCTGACAAATCATCTCTATCGACTGAAGTTAAGACTACATAGTTTAAACCCCACTGAGCGATAGCGGATGCTGTATTAACAGGTTCATTTGGATCTGGTGGTGGGGGATTACGTGAAGTTTTAACAGAACAAAATCGGCATCCTCGAGTGCAAGTGTCCCCTAATAACATAATAGTAGCAGTAGCGGTGGCATGTTCACCACCTCCCCAACACTCAGCAATATTAGGACATCTCGCCTCTTCACAAACTGTGTGCAAATTTAACCCTCTCAACTGTTCTTTGATTTTAGTAAAATTAGGACCAGTCGGTATTTTTGTCTTCAACCAGGGGGGCAACCTCAGCCTGTCATTCTCACCTTTAGCTCGTTTCAATTTTCCCTCATATTCAGACCAGTCATCGCTCTGTGTTGAACTTTCAATAAATTTCTCAAGTCCAGGTCCGACTGATATTTTTTCTTTTAATTCATCTATTCTCCGCTGACTGTAAAATACACTTTGAGTGAATAATATACCAACCTTTTCTCTGTATATTATATTCCTTGAGAGCATAGTAATGAGACTTTAACACAGCGAAAATATAATCACAAAGAATGATCAATTCTCAAAGAAAATTTTAACGAAATACACTGATTAAAGAACTGAATAAATTATCTAGTTTTTAAACCAAAATTAAAGTTAAGACTATCCAAAAAACTAAATTAGAACATAAATAAATATTTTGCAATATTTGATAATTGATAACCTCCAATAACCTTCTGATAACAATAAAGTTTTGCCAACAAAACTTAAAGAACAACGAAAACAGGGAGAACGAAAAACTAAAATTAGATCATTAGGTTAAGGAGTTCGATATGTTAAACTTGCTATACACTTATATCTTGCGTGCGTAGCGTACCTTCTATTCTGCAGGCGCAACCCGTTTTCTACTTAAATTAACTTGAATAATAACGCTTGTTCAAAGCTTTCCACACCGCTGTCGTTTTTGTATTCTAACACTTGGTGACTACTTTAGGTTAGAAGGTGCTAGGATTTTACCGGCATGACGATACCAATTTTCCAAATATGGACATCTGCAGTGGCGTAGATAAGTATTTTTTCTTGGAGGGGCAAACAAGGCTAGCGATGCCCCATCATTTATCGTCACCCCCTAAAGATGTAATTTTGCCAACCGTAGAAAATCGCTCTCTCATATTTACGGGCTTGGAACCGACTATGACGTAATTACTATGATTTTTTCCTTGCCTTATTAACATTTTTTTTAAGGTTTTACCCAAGCGTTTTCATGCCCCTCCCCTCCCTATCTAATCTATCTGGACATCTGGCTTTCAAGTATGTGAGTGCGTATTGATATCGGACCAGTTTCATTCGTCATAGAACCTTGAAAATGACATCCTTAAGAAATGTTTTGTTTACCAACCGTATTTAAGGTTTCCCAGTGTAGTATATCTATCGTCCACCAACAGCCTGACCCTAGAAAATCATCTTGAAGAATTTAAACAAGAAACTTTTTATTCAAACTTTTAAACTTAACTCAAATAAATACTATTAATAGGGAGATGCGAGCACAATTATACTTTCTAAATTACCATGAAAATATCACCACTTTCTTAATTTCAATTTGCATTGTATAAAAGTATATTACTGTTGTCTCCAATTACTTCTGTTGTCTTAATACTTCTGAAATAACTTTTTTTTTGTTTTTAGAAGCAGAATGAAACTACAGAGAGGTAATTTTTATTCGTTTACTGGTGAAAAGAAACATTTATTTGGATGCAAATGGAGCACGGTGAAAAGATACTATGCTTTGTCACTCTGGTGCTGCGCTATATTAGGTAAATATCAAATGGTCTTTAAAGAAATTACCGTTCAAGTCCTCACTTTAGCTCAAGGATTTTTAATAAAGGGATGATGATGCGATAGAAGAACTTTACTGACCCCATAAACGTTATGTGATATGGAGTAATAAAGGCAAACATACCTTCTCTGTCTGTAGCTAGGTTATATACAAAACAAGCAAGGTTATGTAGCATGGATAGATCGAGTTAACTCCTCAACTTAAAACGATTAAATGATCACTTCTTATTATATTTCATTAAAATATTTTGACTCGAGTTGGTATCTAGCAAAATTAAAAAAAAAAAACAACAGTTAAAATATCCCATTAGGCGAATTTCCAAAGGAAATTCGCTAAAAGAAAAAATCATGAACGGGGTACCTCGGAACTTTTCCTCATTACTTCAGATTCGCTACGCTCATCCTCCCGCTTTGCTCTTCCTCAGAATATCCAATTAACCTAATTTATACTGCAAGAAGTTTTCGGACTCGCTTCGCTCGTTCTCAGATAGTAATTATACATTAGTTTTATTTCATGCGGTCACCCATCCAGTTACTGATAACCCTAAATGCTGCTTAACTTTTATGATCCAACAAAAATCTTAGATACTTGTCGTATTGAATATCTCAGGCTTGATCAAGGGGACTTTAGTCCTATAAAAAGTTTTGAATGATTTATTCAATTAATATATTTCATATTATATATATCAATTAATATATAAAGCCTGAGATGGAGTTCTATAAACTTTCCAGTACTACAAAGAACAAACTATTAGTATTGAATATAGAAACTTGGTGTACTTATTTAATATATGTATAAATATACATATGATAACAGACACACACACATACAGACAGACAACTTTGTAAAAACTACTCAAGGAAGTCTTAAAAACGCCTAAAACGGACAATTCTCCCGGTTTCGGAGATTTTTTTGCAAACACGATACTTTTCCTAAATAAATACAGTATAAATGAGGAAAAGTCAAATCAATGGGATTAATTATATAGAAACAATTAAATTGAAACAACATCGAACAGTTCGTTGGAAGGTAAGATTGCCTTTAAATTAGAGAACTGCGCGGTTAATGTAATTATTGTAATGCGCAGTTCGAACGCATGCATGTGCAGTTATTTTGGACATGTGTTTCGTGACGGACTATTCCCTACTTTTTTTATCCTCAACCGGGTTACTATATGCTATGGCAAATCAACTTAGTGCGTTATACCGTTTATTAAAGATCTTTGCTTTATCTTTTCTTATTCTCTACGCCGGACTTGCTTCTATTGATCTTTCTGTTTTGTTTTCAGCTTTGTACTTCTGCTACGACATCCCAGGGTCGCTACAGAACCAAATAATGACTCACTACAAGTTATCTTCCCTTGAGTTCTCATATTTATACTCAGTCTATTCGTGGCCCAACATTATTATGTGCTTTATTGGCGGATTCCTCGTTGATAGGTAGCTATGTTCAGAATCCATCTCTCACCTTGTAAATTTAATTATCCTAATATTATGTCCTTTTGAAATAATAGTTATTTATGCCATAAGGCTGAGAAGTGTGTCTTTATGTCACGGCAATTAGATTTACCGACGAGCGAAGCGAGTCGGGAAAAATTGCCAAGACATAAAGACATTCTCAGCCGGATGGCATACACTATTTTTTTGAGGTAGCACTCATTAAATAAAGCACTCATTAAAAAATAGCACTCATTAAACTGCGCTATATACTTTATTGAAAAAAAAACAAACTTCCAATTAACTCCATATTATCGTCGTCATTAAATTCATCCATAGCTTCACACTTTTACTCAAAAATGTAAAAGCTTTACAAATGAACACACAAAAATTGGCAATTAGAACACCTTTTAAAAAAAAAAAATTAGTCTACGAACAAAAACAGAAACAAAATGAACGTTTTTAAAGAAAACTCATGAAGGTTTAACACAGATTGTTTTTTGAACACGCTACATTACAGTAATGGCGGCAATATATGAATTACTTTTACGTCCTAGGAGTTTTTTTTTACATTCATTATTGTCCTCGGAGGTGAAAAGTACTAAATAACCTCCTATAACAATAATGATTGGCTTCTCATCCTAAAAACGGTCCAATAAAGTGCTCAATTACGTACTACCTCAAAAAAATCATTTTAAAGCTTGTAGATTTATTTAATATTTTTTTTAGATTTATGTAATAGATTTATTTAATAT
This sequence comes from Microvelia longipes, assembly GCA_018340805.1. Classification (NCBI taxonomy): domain Eukaryota; kingdom Metazoa; phylum Arthropoda; class Insecta; order Hemiptera; family Veliidae; genus Microvelia; species Microvelia longipes. Next base: position 55,317,912 of record JACMZG010001863.1, read on the forward strand.
TTTTTTTAGATTTATGTAATAGATTTATTTAATAGCTTGTGAGTTTTATTTAATAGATAAAGGAACTCATTTTTTAAAATCAACTATCAATAATTATAGTACTTATAACTATTGAATTTTACTACGTACATCTCTGGGGTCATGAACGTGCATAAGGGATACAAGGAGGATAAGGGATACGTGCATAAGGGCACGTATCATATTGGATAAATATGAGCATTTTCTTTGAATAATTAGAAAAAATTAAATAAGTTGTGACGCTATGGTGGTTAAATATATATCGAAAAATTAAGCAAAAGTTGGATCGGCAAGCAAAAAATCATGCGATAAAAAGAAAATTTGCCTGGCTTACGGACTCCGCGACAGAATTATTGTGACTGATACCACCAATCTATTGCTTTCAGAGTATTCGGGCCCAGACTTGGACTTATTATTTACACAGGAATTGCCACTTTTGGGATGCTATTATTTGTTATCGGAGGAAACACTGCAAATTTCTATCTCATGCTAGCTGGAAGATTTATTCTTGGGTAAAAATTATTTTTAAGTACACGTATAATTTTATCGCGTTATTTTTTATTTTACCCAAAGACTGCGTTAAAGTGAACAAGTTGTGCATTTTGTTCCTTGATTGTTGCTGCTAATGAGTTTTTCTTTGTTCTTCTTACAAATAGGTTGAAATAGGTTATTATTATTTAATAATAATAATTTTAAATAATTATTTTTTTTGTTTTTAATAATTATTTTTTAAATATTTACACACAATTTTTAATTTTTTAGGTATTCTCATCTATTTTTATTCTATTTTATCTTTATTATTTTTCATTTATTTATTTTTTTTTATTAGCATTTTGTAATTCATTGTACTTAAAGACTGACATTTTTAATACCAACACCATTTGTAATTTTTCAATTCGTTGTATTATTCTACTTAAACTTATATTTTCTAAATCTCTTTTAAATAAAAAAAAAAAAACAGTGTTGCACATGAACCTTAAAATTGAATTCCCACACACGGGCACAGCCTTGTGGGTTCCAAGACTGGTTCCATGCATCCTTTGGCTAATTTGACCCCTTGATTTATTTATAATAAAAACAAATTGATTTAACCTCCAAAAATAAAAATTATCTTATATATATATTTATAATTTTTATATATTTTTTTTAAATGCCTTTATTAAATAATTAGTTTTACATTACATACATAATATATATTAAAAACAAGGCTTCCTCTCCGCTATAAAGCTTGCGCTTTGCGCTGCGGAGAGGGAAAGTAATTATAAGTTATTATAAGTAATAATATTACTTATTATTAAGACTTTAATGTTCCTAAAAAGTATATTATTTTTTTTTATTGTATATTTTTGTTTTTTTTTATAGTATATATACTCTAAAGTCTACTTAAGTCTTTGTTTTTTTATTGGAAATAAAAAGTATTTGTATTTGTATTTGTAATAATATTTTTCACAGCTAAGGCTTTACTACAACAACAGGTGGGTACTTAAAAATAATAATAATAAAATACATTCTAATTCGACCAGGTTATGTAGGTATTAGAGAAAAAAATCGACAAAAAGTATCTTTACTCTGCTTTTGTAGATACTGTAGAATTATACTCTAGTATACCTTTCTTAGAATATAGTTATTATAGATACAACCAATAGCTACAGCCTGTCTACTTTAATTGCTAAAAAAATATTTAAAATTGTTATTAGGTAACTAAGTTATTATTAATTATTATAATTATAAGATAAAGTTTTAGATAAAGTTGCACTAAGATACGTTCTTTTCCAGAATAGGCAGTGAATCAGCAGCGGTTGCTATAAATAACTATACTGTTCAGTGGTTCAGTGGCAAAGAATTAAATATGGTGTTTGCCATCGTTATGAATATAGGAAGAATCGGATCATCGCTGGTCTTTCAGGGATCCGAGCCAACTCTTCAATACATGGAGGCTAGGGGAACTCCAAAAGAACATGTCCTAGGATACACTCTCCTTGCACGTAATTTATATGTTTTAATTGAGTGATGACTGAATTAAATAATTTAACTATATGTTATCTTCCTGTACATATTTCTAACATAACAACTATAAACAAAACCGCGGCAACAAACTGTTGCAACGTTTGAAAGGTTTTCAATCAACTGGAAAAGTTGTCTCGTATAAACAGATGTGTTCTTACGAGAATACCGAATTTCCCTAACTAAAAACCTATGCAGGGATAATTGAAAGTCTTATCGAATTTATTACTTACAGGGCAAAAAGGGGAAATAAGGCCGGGCACAAACTAAGCCTTTCTTCAAATGATAAAAATCGGGTACGGGGTACCTCGGAACTTTTCCTCATCACATCGGCTTCGCTACGCTCATCCTCCCCGCTTCGCTCGTCCTCAGAATATAAAACTCACCAAATTTATACTGCAACATGTCTTCATACTTGCTTCGCTCGTTCTCAGATAGTAAATGCATCCGTATCATTTTCAGCGGTCACCCGTACTGCATTGACCACGCTCAATGCTACTTAAGTTTTATGATCCAACACAAATTATGGATTTTATGGATTATGGAAACTTCACTACTTATTTATTACATAATTGTATACACTAGTACCAAATTTTAACTCAATTGAATCATTTTCTGATTTTTCGCTTAAGCAAAAATTGAACTAATGCTGAAATTAAACTTAGCACATATATTAGTCTTATACGTGCACCTGGCTACATGCGTACCAAATTTCAATCAGATATCATCATTTTTCCGCGTTTTATGATTTTTCGAAATTTTTGCTGAGTCATTATTGCGGGTTAATGACGTCATAAAAAATTATTTTCCGAATAGCACAACTGCAGCAGTAGACTGATTTTCGTACAAAGTTTCAACTTTTTCAGTATAAATACATTAATAGCTACGATGATTACAGACACACACTCACACACACATACAGACAGACAACTTTGATGGTTTGGAACCACTCAGGAGGCCTTAAAAACACTTGAAACGGATAATTCCGGTTTCATCCCGGTTTGGGGTTTTATTGCAAACACAATACTTTTCCTATATACCTACGGTATAAATGAGGAAAAGTAAAAATTGTTTTAAAAGCAGTCAAGTGTTCCCTCTATATTTATTAGGCAGTACCCTAACCCTCAAAAATTGTTTTGCGGGCCTCTCTTTGTTATAAAAATAATTAATAATTAAATTTAGAGTTTAGAATATTTAATTAATATTAGAAGTTTACTCTTAAAAGAAGTCTAAAAGTCCCCCCTATAGTGTTAACAACCAATATAGTCTGTATACATTCTATTTATATCTTTTCAACTGTTTTTTTTTTAACTTTTCTGCATTATTCAAAGAAAATGCGTCTGTTAATTTAGTACGCTACATGTAATCCTTCCCCTGTCAATTTTCCAATAACGCACAGCATACCATACTGTGCACTCATTCAAATCTTAGTTCAAGCTAATCCTTAACCAAATTTCGCGCATATCGTTTGACAATTTTAGAAAACAATTAATTAAAATTTGAAGTGATACTAATCAGCATTAGCAATTCTATAAATCTTGAAACGACAACTTTAGCAAGGATTGTATTGTTGAACAGAGCTAGGAACAAGCATTAGAAGGAAATACGATTGGAAAATTCTTTATTATAAACATGTTGACTAAAAATACCCAAACTAGAATTTTTCCCACTTTCTAAAGATGATCGCTATCACGAGATAAAAAGTTTCCCTTATAGATTCTTGTTCAGGAAGGTATTTACGAAAAATCAAACCCGTTTCCAGCCATTACACTTTTTATTAACTTGGGTGGTAAATTTGACCTGTAAAGTGCGTTCTGCCTGGGACACCCATTCGATACGAGTCGGCAGAATTGCAGATCCTTGTTCAGGAAGGTATTTACGAAAAATTGAGACCGGTTCCAGCCATTACACTTTTTATTAACAAAACACCCCTGGGCTCTTGGTCTATTATTATATGTTAAATAAATAGATATAATCAATAGATGTAATCAATTTCTATTGTTTGGTTGTTTTCAGTTGGTAGTGTAGTACTTGTATGTTTTGTCAGCGCTTTGTTAAGTGGATTACTTACTCCTGAAAAGACTGAAGAAGAATTACAACAAGAAGAAAAGGAAAAACAAGAAGAAAGTAAGCCAGTTGTTAAGCTGAGCGATGTTTTAACATTTCCAACACAGTACTGGCTACTCACTATTATAGTTGATGTTTATATTAATAGCATCTATAGCTTTCTTGGTTTGTCCCAGTAAGTCTTATTAAGAACACACAGCGTATCAAATCCGCAGATCGTATTCAACCCAAAAATCCCTGTATAAACTATGCAGGGTGTTTCCAATCGCTAGAACAAGTGAGATGGAATTCAGTCCACTCCTCTGTGTTGATTTAAAAACAATATTTATCATTTAATACTACCGAGTGCAAAACTTGAATGTTTACGCAATATAATTGTGCGAGAGGAACCTAGAAAATGTAACAAAAAAAATGCTATGCTAAATATAACAAAATCGAAATATCGACATTTTTGATAGTTTGACATAGTGGACGTGAGATTATATCGTGTCATCAAAAATGACGAATGTCAAATCCCAAATGCAGCAATGGACTTTGCTTGTTGCATTTCCTAGGTGCCTCGCGCACAATTTCATTGTGTTACTAACAATAACTGGCTGCTCCATGGCTAAAAAAAAGTTCACATACATCCATATCAGCAATTCAAAGAGATTACAATCTTGTCATTATCGGGATCTGTAATCTGTCCAAAAAGGTTCTCACATGATTTGCTTGAACAATATTTTATGGTTTATTTATTTTATTATTTGGACCGTTAATTTATTTAAGTTGTAATTATTATGGGAGTTGTAATTAAAACATGGCGATAGTTAATCTCTAGATTTTTATAGAAGTTCTCATATATCTGCTTAGAATAATACTATACATAAAAGGAGCACAGGACAGTAAACACAATGTAATTCCACTGATAACACGAAAGCTGGTTGACTAGTCCACTTAAGTAATGCTGCCAACCTGACAACAAAACATAATTTTAAATATGTGTCATAAATATCTATTAAAGAAGAAAGATCGTAAAAAACAAATATAATAATTTAAAAACGTGCTGAGTATTTAATAAAACCGGTCTTAGATGGCAAAAGGGTGGCGGAATTCAAGAATCTACAAGTAGTTGACGAGGACTACTTTTAATATAATTTTAATAAATACGTTAAACTACAATTTAAAAAGCTTTAAATATTGTAATGCACCGATATTTATATTAGTATTTTATGAATAATCAATCATTAATTAATAATAGAACATAATAATTCAGCAACCGGAAGTATTGCCAACTTTTTTATAAGAAAAATGTATATTGTTAGGGTGGCAGCATTACTTCAGTTCACCAGTGAATCGCCTTTCGTGTTATCAGTAGTGCTCCTTCTATATATAGTATTATTCTAAGTACATCTGTTTAAATATGACGCATGTGACACCAAAGTTAATATTAAAATATTTAATATTACAAGTATTCAGAAGTTAATAAGATCGCATTAAAAGTACGTAAAATCATTGAGGCGGGATAGAGAGTAATAACAAATAATGAAGATCATTTACTCAATTTATTAAGTGAATATGAGATCATGTTTACTCAATCTATTTGCGCTTCAAATGGTTTAAAAGAAAACCCATGCTTTAATTATTTCGCTTGGCCAGAATCCTCCAGTGGCATACTCCAGAGGCGAATGTAACGCCCCTGTGAAGACAGCGCACAGGGTGGGACAAATAAAAAAGGGGGGTTCTAAAATTTAAGTTAAGGGAATGCCTGGGAAAAGGATTAGATTATTAATTATTTTTTAGATTAGAAGTGATTCGATTAGATGAAGATTTAGTTCTAATTAGATTTAGTTATAATCGGACTAGATTCAGATAAGGTTCGGAATGTTTCGAAGTCATGTTAGAGCCAATTTAAAGTCATTCAGAGTTTTATAGACTTGAGTAGAGTTACATATAATAGTGGACATTCTTAATATAATCTTTATTTGTTATAAACATTTAAGTTTCTACAAATTTATTACATGCAAAAATGGTGGTTATAAAGAGATGCCATGGTTATTAGCCATACTTTGGACAAAGCAATTAATATGAAAATAAAATTAAACTTCTGAAATATTTCTTTTTTTAAAGAAAAAATAAAAATAAAATTAACTAATATATATCTTGTTAGGGAATGGCCAAACATAGAGGTTTTCATGCTTTAAACAGATAAAATGGACATCATGAAATGTCAATACAGGTATCATGTTGGTACAAGCTTGAGAGCCCCACTTATAAAAAAAAAATAAACTGTTGACCCCCTCTATATTGTGAAGGGATAGGAAATCATAGAAGTTATATCTGATATTTGATATATCGAGATATTTGGATCTGAGCTCACTTAAGGCTGGACAGGTGATAAGAAAATGGTATTTTGAATTGGTTGCTATGTTACAGAAGTTGCACTTCTTGTCAAATTCTATGGATTTTTTTTGTTTGTTAAAGTAAAAGTTAAGAACAGGAATATTATTAATTCTGAGCTGAGAGCATACTCTTCGTTTGGATAGACATTCTTAAAACAACAAGTCTACAGGTTAGAATTGATGGGACAAAAAAAACTCATGTTGCTAGGGCAGTTAGGGGGGGGGGAATTAAGTTTCCAATATATGTACGTATGTATGTCTAGCAGAGTAAGTACTAGTAAGTTAAGTAAGTACTATTAAGTTCCTATTTTTTCAAACCTCGATACAATCTTGGTTACTGTTTCCTTCAATAAAAAAAAATAAAATGCCCGTTTTAGGGCCTTTCGGCCCAAAAATATTGACATGTCTATAGACATTGCGGAACTGTAATAATATGACTTGGAGGTGCAAGTATTTCTCAATAACAATGTAGAGATTATTTGCAGGGCAACGTTTACAAGCAAATTTGGCGTGGATGACGCCACTGCCAACGGATACATTTCCTTCTTCAGCTTCTTCGGAGCTGCTTTGTCTCCTGTTCTTGGAATTATGATAGATAAGAAAGGAAGAAATTTATCTTACGTCACATTTGCTATAATATCTGGAATAATAGGTTACACGGTCCTGGCCTACTCCTACATCAGTCCGTATGTTTGCATGGTAATTGAAATAATACGTTATATTAATATCATATTTGATGCCATTATAACTAACACCTGCTAGTCAATCCTTGTATAGTAGTCATTCAATATCTATGTATGTACTAAAAATGTATATGGATGGATGTAATATAAATACATGTATTTACTTATATATGTATGTACTTAACATAGTTATCTAGAAAGTATACTTGATCTAGATCTATTATCTAGCTCCAACTTAAATGTGACGATCACATCGTCACATATGTGTGATGATATGACGTCACATATGTGTGATGATATGACGTCACATATGTGTGATGATATGACGTCACATATGTGTGATGATATGACGTCACAGAAAATGCTTGTCGTTTGATGGACGCACATATTTAAATGTGCTCCGATAGGTGTTGTAGAGGGATGGGGAGTCGTTAGTCTTCTTCTAGGGAGACACTAGTAGGATTAAGTACCATCATGGTACTTTGCGGAAACTGTCTCACCTCAAGACCTTATAACTGTGTTATTCTACCTAAGTACTCCCTCTAAGTATTAACCTTTGGTTTGCAGACTTAGTTTTTTATTTAATTAATGATAAATGCAATCAGAGTAGTTTCTTGGTTAAAAAGATAAAACCCACTCAAGTGTAAAATTTATTCTCATAGAATTTCCTTTCAAGGCTGTATTTTCTAATAGACAATGGACAAAGGTAATCTGTTGGCTACCTTTGGGGGGGGGGGGGGTTTTCGAGTTTTCACCACAAATCATCTTCTGAAAATCCTATCATGTACAATGAGATTTTTCATATATGCGTCCATTCATATGATATGGGACTTATCAATAGACTATTGAATTTAAAAGTTAATTTCTTTTGAAATGCTTATAAAAACATAAAATTTAACTAAAACGCATAAAATGTTGCCTTTAAATATTAGAAATCGACTTTTTGTAAAATCCCCCATATATTTACAGTACTGTAACTATATGGGGACAATGAAGTCCTTATCATAGCCTATTTCACCAGTCAATACTGCCAACTTCAAGAATTTAGTACAGCTGTCTATTGATCTGCCACTATTTGTCGTAGAAACTTTTGGTACAAATGCTCATTAATTTATACTGATGTGTCTTCTGTCTTTGATTTTCAAAACGATATTTAGGAACTCACTTTATACTGCCTATTAAAAATAATCTAACGATGCTTGGAACAATTTTCAGGTTTCAATAGAGAATATACCAAATTTATTGTGATTTTGAAAAAAAAAATTGTGGCTGTAGTTTGAGGAATGATTTTTTTTTCTTGATACAAATAGATCTTTTTTACGTCAAAATGACAAAAGATTAACATTATGATGTAACAACAAGATGAAATAAGGAACTTGGTTATACAGGGTCAATTTAAAAATTTATACAAGTAAAAAACAAAAGGCCTTCGGCCTTTAGGCCGCTACGCGGTGTCGGCGTAGGGGCCGCTTTGCGGCCACATGGTTGTTGTTCTAGATCAGCTCGTCATATTACAAGTTTATATATGCGAGATACTGCCACGATATGAGCGAATTTTCAAATGTATTTATCAAAAAACGTGATTTGTTTACATTACGTTTAAATGTCAAACAATAACACCAGAACCTTAGAATAATACTATATATAGAAGGAGCACAGGACCGTAAACACAATGTAATTCCACTGATAACACGAAAGCAGGTTGACTGGTGCACCTAAGTAATGCTGCCAACCTGACAACGAAACATTATTTTAAATATGTGTCATAAATATCTATTAATGAAGGAAGATCGTAAAAAACAAATATAATAATTTAAAAACGTGCTGAGTACTTAATAAAACCGGTTTTAGATGGCAAAAGGGTGGCGGAATACAAGAATCTACATTTAGTTTGACGAGGACTACTTTTATATATAATTTTAATAAATACGTAAACTACTATTTAAAATGCTTAAATATTGTAATGCACCGATATTATATTAGGGTCAATCCATATCAAGTGTCCCCAAAAAAATAAAAAAAGGTGCTCTAAAAAAATAGATTTTGATAATTATTTTTCTATTGATACCCATATCTATGGTGAGTAAAAAATGACCAATATAAATTTTTTATGGTCTCCGTTCTTTTTTTATGGTCACTTTTATGGTCTCCGACCCTGAAATTTAGTGATTTTTTGACCTTCAGATAAGCAGCCGATACTCGGTTCTCGCTTGTACTACAGCAAAAATATGAACGGATCTGTTTAAGCAAGCTTTGAGCTAATTTGGCCCTTTGACACTTTTTACTCTATGACCGCTCCTTGGGCAATGGGGGCTCTAAATTTCGGGTTTCTTAAAAAAATATGGAAATTTTAACATTTTTTTATAATATGAAGAAATCTAAATTAAGAGCTCCCAATTTTTTTAGGACGTTACTTACTTTAAGAAAGCAATCACAAAATTTTCAAAGCATTATTATAATTCGTTTTATGAGCTACGATTTTTTGAAAAATCCATATTTTTTAATTTTTAGTCATTTTTTGACCTTCAATATCTCCCTTGACATAAATACTTTTTAATAAAAATCATATCACAAAGACCCCTTTACCAGTGTCCAACATAAAAACCACCAAAAACATTTTTTGTGTATTGCCCACAAGCAAAGTTATGCTAAATCATGTTTGTGTGATATTCCAAATATTAAACAAATATATATATTTTTTTAATGTGAAGAAATCTAAATTAAGTACTCCAATTTTTTTAGGAGTTACTTCTTTAAGACAAGCAATCAACAAATTTTCAAAGCATTAATATAATTCGTTTATGAGCTATGATTTTTTGAAAATCCAAATTTTTTAATTTTGGTCATTTTTGACCTTCAATATCTCCCTTGGACATGTATACTTTTTAATAAAAATCATATCACAAAGACCCCTTACCAGTGTCAACATTAACCACGAAAAAAATTCTTGTGTATTTGCCACAAGCAAAGTTATAGCTTAATCATGTATGTGTGATTTTTCAAATATTAAATTTTTTTGGATATTTTGAAATTACACATGCAACTTTTTTATAAAATTGTATATTGTTAGGGTGGTAGCAATACTTAGGTGCACCAGTCAACCGGCTTTCGTGTTATCAGTAGTGCTCCTTCTATATATAGTATTATTTTAAGACCAAAACTAATACTGGTATTAAAATGTAACTTCGTACTTTTATGCACTTTTCATAGTAGTACATGTGTAAAAAATTTAGGCCGGAAATTTAAAAAAAATCTTTACACTTTTAAAGATTTGTGATTTTATGAAATGTTGTGGGTTAATGTCATCAAACACATTTAATAAACAATAGGGTTCTGGACATTAACAAATGATTTTATTACCAAGTTTCATTTCGATTACCCCCTATATGACCCCCCCCCCCAACCTCCTTCGTAATTCCCTAATTCAAATATGATTATTTCTTGTTTCAGTTCATATTATCACTATCGATAGCCGCTCTACTTAGTTCAGCCTTTGGTCTGTTTTCATACATTATCCCAGATCATCAGTTAGGAACTGCTTTCGGCATGTAAGTAATGTTCTAGTTCCAAAGTGTAAGTAATGTTGTGCAAATCATGTTCAGAGCTTTTTTTTAAAGTTGATGTTCTAGAAAAGAAATGTTTTATCATCAAAATAGGATGGCTATCACCAAAGTTATGGCTCTACCAAAAACAGCAAAAATTGGTTAATTTATGCAAATTCAGCGAATGTCTTAGAAATAAAATTGGCATATCTTTGGCTATTTAACAAATGTCGTAACTTTAGTTGCAGTTATCCGATTTTGACGAAAAACACTCGTTTTATAGGAAATTTTATCAGCTATAAAAATGTTTTGTGTATGTTTTGTACTTGACCTATAGGGAACCAATAACTGCAAGAAAACTGGAATTTGTGCGATTTTTTAATATTTTTGAGCGACCGCATTTATATGAAGGGCTCCACTCTAAATAGCCAGACTATGCCTCTCCTTTGAAATATTTGGTTTGAAGTAGTACAAAATGAGTCACATTTGTTAGGCCTGGTTCTTGGACTATTAAGTTTCTCTATTACCATGAAAAGTTTTCACCTTAAAGTTCAATGTATATATTATGTAATGTACATGTAATAAACAATACATTTAATTTATATTGAATACGGATAAATACCTGTATATTCTTCGTTTAACATACATACTATATGTTCCTAGAGAAGATTTCTATATTTGACAGTGTGTTTGTGTGAATCTTTTTCAGAATTCAGGCGCTGATGAACATCATGCTGTCAGTGGGCTCGGTCTCTGCCGGTGCTGTGTCGGATAACTACGGTCCACGCATGATGCTAACTTACCTTCTTGTTCTTCTTGTCGGTAAAATATAATTTATAATTACATCTGTTACAAAATTATAACATTTTATTTAGCCCCGGCAATTTGTTCCAACTGGATGGCTGTTGTCCTAGACATTTGTGATATTAGGCTAGGTAATGTAAATAAGTTTTAACTAGGATTAGGATATTTATTTTAACAGATAGGTCTAGATAGTTAAGATAGAACCGACCATCGAACCACTATTCCGGCAGTATGTTCCAACCGGCTCTGGTGACCCTCTGCGGAGGCGGTGGCGGTTTATGTGATATTTCTGTGATATTAAGGTGTTAGTGATTTAGGTTAGTTTAGTGTTAGGCTGCTTGCAGGGGCTGGGCTGCGTCAGGTTAGTCCCGGTCATTTGTTAAACCCGAGGTCCTGACTCGTCCTGTAATAAGGGAGCGCAGTCAGATAGGAGGATAGGTAGTCAGTGCTAGGCCTGGTTACAGGGCTGAATTAGTCAGAACTTTGTTGGACCTAAGTCTCGAGGGGATTGTTATGGAAGACAACCACCCAGAAGATTCAACTGCTGGAGTGCTCTTTAGTGTGAAGGGGTCCTCGGAGCTTGGGTTGGGTGCTGCGTCGGGGGGTTTCCTGGCCCTCGCTGGATCCTGCGGCCGTCGAGGAGCCTCTGGGTCGGGGTTTCTTCCACTATCGGAGGTGGCAGGACCTAGAACCTAGGCGAATCGATTGGCCTTGGGTCCCCCTGTGGAGGCGGTTCTCCTCTTGGGGTGTCGCCCTCTTCGGGTTTTCGATGGCCTTTGGATCACTTGGTACACATCTCCGCCATCCAAAACACCATGAACTTCAGCAACCAACATCGTCGATCTTCGGCTTCTACCTAGCTGACTGGAGCAGCAGGTTTAGAGTATTGGGGGGGTTCAGATTCGGCTCAGTCTCCACCCCACCAGATTCACAGCTGGTGAAGTGTCGGAGCTGAGGACCGTAGGGACTGATGCTAATGCTCCTGTCAACTGTGGGGTCAGCATCTATGTCAAAGGTCTTTTTTTTTGAGGCGGCCAATTTGGCGGCCTCTGACTGGTCTACCCCAGTCAGCGGTCTCTGCGACGGCAGCAGACGCGCAGTTTTTGTGAATTAGTGACGGGGTAAGCGGCATTTCCTAGTGGTAGTGGGAAATTAGTCTAGCACTCCCCACACTCTGGCGGCATAAAGCTTTTTTTCTTTTTTTTGACCTTCCGAAAAAAAAAAAAAAAAAAAAAAAAAACAATTATAATTGTTAAGTAAATCGTAAAAAAAAGAAATGTGAAAGTCATCGTAACAGGACTCACATATTAAAACTTTGCCATTGAATGGAATTTGTATATTTTTTAAAAACTAGAATAAATGGCTTATAGTTCTAAATCTACAATAAAAACAGCGCATCACTTAATGGTAGCTATATATTACAGACAACTCTGTGGTCATCTTCAGGCTTTAAAACATAAATCTTAAGAACAACACAGAACTATACATATCACAATCAACTAAAATAGAAAAACACACCCATTATACAAAATTTAAAAAAGACTACAAAGAATAAAATAATTAAACATTAACAAAAACTAACTCAGTTTGATTAGAAATAAAGGTAAATAATACTTCTATAACCTTGATGTTTTTAACCTATTTATTTACCTTTTTTATACAGTAGGTATATAGGAAAAGTATTGTGTTTGCAAAAAAATCCAAAACTCGGATGAACCCGTAATTATCTATTTCAGGCGTTTTTAAGGCCTCCTGAGTGGTTTTCACAAAGTTGTCTGTCTGTGTGTGTGTGTGTATCTGTTATCATCGTAGCGCCCAGTGTATTTATGCGAGAGACATGAAACTCTGTACAAAATAGCCTTCCGCTGTAGTTTGTGCTATTTAGAAAATATTTTTTATGACGTCATTAACCCGCAATAATGACTCAGTGAAAATTTCGAAAAATCATAAAACGCGGAAAAATGATGCGATCTGATTGATATTTGGCAATCATGTAACTATGAATATTACTACTATATGTGCCAAGTTTCATCATATTATCAGCATTAGTTCAATTTTTATTGACTGACTTGTGTACGTTTTTTAAAAATTGTTACAAAATTAAGAAGTGGTCCAATTAAGTTGAAATTTAGTACAAGTGTATATTATTTTCAATAAATATGTACACTAAGTTTTGTTTCAATACGACAAGTATTCACGATTGTTGTTGGCTCATAAAAATTAAGGAGCATTGAGCATGGTTAGTGCTGTATGGAACACCGCTAAGAATGATGTATTTCGTATTGCGAACTGTATTTCTGAGGACGAGCGAAGCAAGTTCGAAGCCGGGAGGATGAGCGAAGCGAATACGATGTAATAAGAAAAAGTTCCGTGGTATCTCGTACCCGAATTTTTTTCTAGTCAGACCAAGTGAATGTTTAATTATTTATTCTTTGTTAGCTTTTTTTAAAAAAATTGTATAGTATTTGTGTTTCTATTTAAGTTGATTGGGATCTGTATTTTTAAGATTTATGAGTAAAAACCTGATGATGGCCACAGAGTTGCTGAATATATTGCTAAAATATATTGCTACTATTAATTGATACGCTGTTTTTATTGTACATTTAGAACTATAAGCTATTTTATGGTATTTATTAAAAATGTGGAAGTTCTATAAGAGAAGTAGTGAAACAAAAGAGCTTTTGTTGATTTGTTTAGTATTGTAACAGAAATAATAACATACTTGTTATTACACTCCATGGTTGTTTAGAGACTTTCAAAGGGTTGGGTGAAAAGGACGGAGGACAACAGAATGTCCCTTATTTATTTTTGCACACACACACACACACACAGCACGCACACACACACACACGCACACACACAACACACACACACACACAACACACACACACACGCACTCACAGAATTGCTGCCCCGTGACTTCTTTGAGGTCCGAAAAAGGCCCCCTAAATTAGTTTATCCTCTATAGCGGTGTTCCTTTTTGTTTTATAAAAAAAAGTTAAATGGCTCTTTTCTTATGTTAATTAAATTTGTGACAAATGAATTTTCGAATCATTAAATTTGATTAAATAGAACCGGAAATATAACTGATCAAATATTACCAAACACTACAAAAATAACTCACACTCTAAATTACACAAAACCTTAAATTGCACGGTTTTTATGTAAGTTTTACATTTTTTACCATTATATGTCAAACATTAAATATCATAGTTTTCGATTTTTTTTTAAATTTCTTGCAGTTTATTATAATATGCTTGATTATTAAGATGGTAAATAAAAACCAGAGCTATTACTGATAATAAAATGGAACTTCTTATTTTTATGAACCATACATAGTAGTATATGTGTTAAAATTTCAGCCCAATCAAAACGCTATATGAAGATTTGTGATTGTGTTTGGAATTTTTTTTGGGTCATTATTGTGGGTTAATGACGTTCATTAACCCATTGGTTCGCTAAAAAGGTTCCCATTGGTTCGCTTTTTTAATAAAACCAAAAGGAACACGGCCACCGGAAAAAACCTAAAAGACCATTTTCAGGACATTGAAGGGGGTGGGGCAAACATATATCGATCTGAAATGGCAGATCACCCAATTCTTCATCAGAAAGCCAAAATATGTCAATCTAGTGGGTAGATTGACATATTAGCCCCTGAAGGACCGTGGGGCCCTTGAGAGCTCAACGGTCACGTTACTTACATCTAGTTCTTGGAGTATTGGTTGTTATTGAAATTTAAACTATATTTAAACAAATTTCAAGAACAGCTCCCCACTAAGTTAGCCCTAATCGCAGCTAGTTCTAAACTAAATTTGACCTGATTCTATGTACTGTTCAGCAAGGCTCAGTTTAAACTAATTGACCTGATTCTATTACTGTTCCACACACTAAGTTAGCCTAATTGCAGCTCAGTTCTAAACTAAATTTGACCTGATTCTATGTACTGTTCCACACTAAGTTAGCCCTAATTGCAGGACCAGTTCTAAACTAAATTTGATCTGATTCTATGTACTGTTCCACACTAAGTTAGCCCTAATTGCAGGCTCAGTTTTAAACTAAATTTGACCTTATTCTATGTACTGTTCCACACTAAGTTAGCCTAATTGCAGGCTCAGTTCTAAACTAAATTTGACCTGATTTATGTACTGTTCCACACTAATTTAGCCCTAATTGCAGGCTCAGTTCTAAACTAAATTTGACCTGATTCTATGTACTGTTCCACACTAAGTTAGCCCTAATTGCAGGCTCAGTTCTAACTTAAATTGCCTGATTCTATGTACTGTTTCCACACTAAGTTTAGCCTAATTGCAGGCCAGTTCTAAACTAAATTTGATCTGATTTCTATGTACTGTTCCACACTAAGTTAGCCCTAATTGCAGGCTCAGTTCTAAACTAATTTGACCTGATTCTATGTACTGTTCCACACTAAGGTTAGCCCTAATTGCAGGCTGCTGATTCTATGTACTGTTCCAACTAATACTAAATTTAAACTAAATTTGCCTGATTCTATGTACTGTTCCACACTAAGTTAGCCCTAATTGCAGGCTCAGGTTCTAAACTAAATTTGACCTGATTCTATGTACTGTTCCACTAAGTTAGCCTAATTGCAGGCTCAGTTCTAAACTAAATTTGACCTGATTCTATGTACTGTTCCACACTAAGTTAGCCTAATTGCAGGCTCAGTTCTAAACTAAATTTGACCTGATTCTATGTACTGTTTCCACCACTAAGTTAGCCTAATTGCAGGCTCAGTTCTAAACTAAATTTGACCTGATTCTATGTACTGTTCCACACTAAGTTAGCCTAATTGCAGGCTCAGTTCTAAACTAAATTTGACCTGATTCCAGGTACAGTTCCTCTTTTGATATGGTCCTGGGTTCTAGACGTGAAAGAAACAAAGATCCTCAACATGTCTTCGGAAAAACGGAAAATCTATTTGGAAAAACAGTAAGACAATAACAGTGCATTATCTATAACGTTGTTTATTAAATTGTATTTTTTACAATTATCTACATTTGGCATTTTCTCAATAAATATGAGTCAATACATTCTGATACATGCATGTAATGCCTTATAGTCGAGAGAAAGGTGATTTTGGTCATAGGATTTACAGGACCATAGAGTAGAGTAAGAAAACTACCGGTCTGGTGTTTTAATCCGGGGCTGGACAATAAGCTGACTCAGCAAAATTTTAAATGATAGCGACTATTTTATCATATAAAAATTCCCAAAAAATCAAATAAAAGTTGCAGGTCTCACGAAAAAATTCTTAAAGATGCAGCAATGCATTTTTAAGATGCAGCCATGCATTTTAAGACACAGCCATGCATTTTTAAAATACATCATACCATATATACATCATATTATCTACTCTCTCTCTCTAAACTATTGCTCACTCACTCAAACTCATAATATTTTTTGTAACTTTATGTCTTTATATCTAAAATATAAAGCAAAGTAGGAAAAAATTATCAGGACTTAAAATGTTTGTTTTCTTGAGTAATCTTACTTTTATTTGTAACTTTTTTTCGGAAATAATATAAAATAGTTGTAACAATTTTACAATTTCGCTGAGGGAGCATATTGTCAAACCCCAAAGTGAATAACCCATTGGCTCCCGGAGAATTAAGTTTGTAAATTATGACATGTTCCAGTCAAGAAAATGAAAGTGAGATACCAAGAAAAATTAGCACGATATCAAATAACTACAAGGCTGAGCATGCAGCATCGCCGTAGTGGATTTACTTCTAAAATTTCTTTTTATGCCACCACCTTACGACACGCAGTATTGCCGTATTTCTATGGATGAGAATGTTAAGGCATAAAGCTTTGTAGAATTTATTCTCAGGGAATAAATTACTGTTACCTCTTTTAAGTTAATAGTTAGAATAATGTGTTCGATTCAACGTAAAAAAGACAGACATAAGGAAGTTTATGGGGTCATTCAATCAATGACGTCACACATACTTTATAAACAATAGGGTTTGTAACATTAGCATGTTTCATTGCGATCCGAGAAAGCGTTCGAAAGTTATCGCGTCCCTTAGAAACGACTGGGACACAAAAATCTCGTACACACATACATACTTACACACACACACCACACACACACACACACACACACCACACACACACACACACCACACACACACACACACACACACACACACACACACACACACACACACACACATATATATAATATATATATATATATATATATATATATATATATATATATATAAAATAAATGTAAATAATAATTTAATAATATAAATGTTGTTATTGAAATGGTACCCCTTCTTCAGACCAGTAGTGAGTATTTAGTAGAGATTTATTGTGTTTACAGACGTACAATCCTTCTTTACTGTATTCCTCAAAGCTTTTTTATAATTTTCCTGATGATATTGCTGAGGATTTAAATGCAATCATGATAGATTCATTATTACGAAAATATAAACGAAGATAAAATAAAGTTTATAATAATTGGTGCAGTAAATCCTAGAATGATAATAATATTGTTGGAAATATTCTGCTTGTCTTTTTCTATGTAAGCTTTCCCTTATTTTTTAAGAATGTTTTCCAATAAATATAATACATTTTGTTTTGTATTCTCCCTTTTAAGGTATTATTCTCTACTCTTGTACTCTTACCTTGACACTAAAATGACATAATTCCTAAAGCAATATTGAATATCTCCGGCTACATCTTTGGAACTAACATTTAAGTCTTGAGGCGAAGTCGAGGAAGTCAATTTTATTGCTTAGCGAATCATGCGCAACTTTAATCGTTGGGATGAAAATGATTATTCTCGATTTTTAAAGGAAATTCGCTAAATGAGAGTAAAAATTAGGAATGATTGCATACAACGCTGTCTTTGTGTACGATGCGAAATCAGCCCTTTTGTTATTTTATCATATTTCAAATACGAGTATAGGGAATAGAGAAGCCTTCTTTTCTCGACATTGAAATCGCTCATTAAAATAGCGGTTTTTGTTCGATTTAAATTATCTATTTTACACCCGTCATTCTGCTCAAGGCTACTTCTTAAAGGTTTACGTTAATCATTCCTAAAATTGTTACAAGCAATTATTGATATGTAATCTATTTTAGAGAATGTTTGTTTTTTTTCGTAGCGTTTATCAATAAATAATTAAAATTTATAAATAAGTAATTAACATTTCAATTAAACCTCCCGTGAATTTAATTGCTATGTCTCAATTCCAAGATAAAACTTGACATATAATTGGAAGTTTAAAACTTACTTAAAAAAATTTAAATTTAACCCTGAATGTGATAACCTAAATGCAAGTCAGTTTTTATTAGTTTTTTTTTTAATTTTTCGTATTCCTTGTATTGTATTTCGTCTGCTAGTATTGAAAATGAAATGGGAAAGAAAATTTACTGCATTGAAAATTGTATAGTACTTAACACTCACTTATGATAAAATACTTAAATTGACTTAACTAATAATTAAAAATTTGTGAATTCACGGTCAAATGTTTGCAATTAATTTTACTTTCTTCCGACTTTTATTTAAATTTCATATTTTCTAATATTTATTTTTCATTATAAATTTAAAAAAAAATATGTTCTTTAGATTTGGTTTTAAAACTCTCATATTTAATAATATATATACCTGATAGGGAGCAACGTGAGTTGTGCTGAGATTATACAATAGATACTTGTAAATGTGAGAACATAGGTACAGATATTTTCTGTAGATACTTTGTAAATGTGAGAACATAGGTAAGTATTTTACTGTAGATACTTGTAAATGTGAGAACATAGGTACAGATATTTTACTGTAGACGGTACAGATATTTACTGTAGATACTTGTAAATGTGAGAACATAGGTACAGATATTTACTATTGGTGCTTGTGATTGTGACAACATAGGTAATAGTCCTGAAAATGAGACTCATTTTCTACTACTTCAAACCAAATTTTTCTGAAAATGTATCTTAATTTATCATTAAGATACAAAATCGGATAGTCATCCGATTTTGATGATTAAACACTCGTTTTACAAAACATTTAATCATCTTTAAAAATGTACCTTATATGTTTTGCACACGACTCACAGGGGACCCGTTGTAACAACAAAGCTGAAATTTGTGAGATTTTATAAAATTTCGAGCATGCGCAATCGCATTTGAAGGCCTCCATTCAGGATAGGCACACTATGCTTTTCATTCATAATTTAAGGCATATTATCAGAAAAATTTGTTTTGAAGTAGTACAAAATGAGTCCCTTTTTTTAGACCTGGCCCTTGGACTATAGATATTCTACTATTGGTGCTAGTGATCGTGAGTACATAAATACTGAAATTCTACTATAGTTGCTTTTAGTAATGAGAACATAGGTGCAGTGACTCGAAAATGTGATGACCAGAGAGCATCGCAGTGCATTATTAAGTTGTTTCATCATCATACTTCATAGACTTCATTGTATTTTAGTATGAATTGTTTAGGTAAGTACTTACATACATTCAAAATATATATACAAATAATTAGTATTACTCTCCATTATTATGGGCAATTTATGATAAAGACATTTGATGGAACGTTTATTAATATATTGATAACATATTAATAAACGTCTCATCAAATGTTTTTATCATAAATTATATAATATTATTAGTATTAGTCTCCATTCTATAAGCGATTGTATATAGTCATTTAGAGAAGTGGTAGTTTAATTATTTCGTCCCATCCAGTGTCTATCAATTACAATCAATAAATTATATATACAAATATTAGCAAGTAGATTTATACAACAATATTATAGCTTTTGAATTTTCAAGTTGTCATGAAAAGCAACAACTCCCGATGTATAACAGAGATATTTATTTATCCAACGCGCAATTAACAATGTCAAAGGTTTGCAATTAAAAATGTTTCAAATTTTGTAGCGTATTTTATTTTAAAAAATAATTAAATAATTGATTCACAAGAAGTAATCCTTCTGCTTCAGGTCACGAACCATAAACTGAAAACTTAAGTAAGAAATACATAAGTCTGACGTCTGACTATCTCAAGGAAAGACGCTTTGTCCACCGGTTATTAAGTACATCCCTCGAGATAGAAGCGTATAATAAGGAACTAAAGACGATTTATAGCATAGCATGAAATTTACTTGATTAATAAACTTATATGTAAGAAAAAATGTCTTTTAGCTCATCAAACAAAGGGTTCAGAGAGTAATCAAGTAGATATCTGGTGCTCAATTTCGTATACTGGCAGTATTTCCCAACGTGTAGTTTTTACTTTCCAAAAAAATGACTTTTTTTCTCTAACCAGACACAGAAGTGTTAACATGTCTGATTTATAAAATAATTAAAACTAATATTGTAAGTACTTTTTTCTATTAAAATTTCTATTAATTTTAATATGTGCTTTCTGCATTAAATAAACATTATTATTTCTGATTTATTTAGGTTTGAGTTATTATTGACTTTTAATAATTTAAGCAAACCCCTTAAGCAGCGTTAAAGGACATTTTTTCGCCTTAGCAAGAAGCGGTATTGACAAAGTTCCATGCGGTACCTGCCAGTTTAAAAACTTAGGTCAGACTGGAAGAAATATAAGCACCAGAGCTGGGGAATATACTTGTAAATCGGACTGCATGCATAGTTTTTCTTTTTGATTATTTTTTGTTTTGTTTTATTTATTATTATTATTTATTTATTTTAATTTTTTTATGAATTTATTTTATTTTTTTTACTCGCGTTTTATTGATTTTAATTTTATAATTCTTTATTCTTTTCTCTTTGTTTAGCCATCTCTTATTGGCCTGATTTAATGTATCGTTTGATAGGCTAGCAATGATCATTCATTGCTAATCTGATAATCTGTTTCTTCCTCATTGTCTTCACATATTGCACATATTGGGCTCTCGGTCACCTTCATTGGGGCTAAATGCCTATTAAGCGATTAATAAGATTACTCCTACCATAAGTCCGAGACTAGACTTACTCAAGTCAAGAAGCCATCTAGATTTTCATCTGCCTAATATTGGAAACATCATCTTTGACTTTCTATAAATGTTGTTGTTTTCCATAATGATGTTAGTTTCTTCCAAATCCATTTTTGCAAGGGATTTGGCTTGACTTTCTTGTCTAATCAATCACAGGCTCTGGCCCTCTAAGTCTCCAGATGCCCCATATTTAACTACTTTATCAGCCTTCTTGTTTACAATTATGGCAGTGTGTCTACGGACCCTTATGGCTTTAACCTTTAAGAGTACGGATAGCTGTTCCAGAGTTTCCAAGCAGTCTAATACCAATGAAGATAATTGATATTGAGGAATCCCAAAGCTTCTAAAGCAGATTGTCCTAGACTTATGACATCGGTTTTTAAGCCTCGCTGTCTAATCGCTGTTATAATAAAGACTTAGAATAATACTATATACAGAAGGAGCACTACTGATAACACGAAAGGCGATTCACTGATGCAACTAAGTAATGCTGCCACCCTTACAATATACAATTTTCTAAAAAAAAGTTGGCAATACTTCCGGTTGCTGAATTATTATGTTCTATTATTAATTAATGATTGATTATTCATAAAATACTAATATAAATATCGGCGCATTACAATATTTAAAGCATTTTAAATTGTAGTTTAACGTATTTATTAAAATTATATTAAAAGTAGTTCTTGTCAACTAAATGTAGATTCTTGTATTCCGCCACCCTTTTGCCATCTAAGACTGGTTTTATTAATTACTCAGCAGGTATTTTAAGTTATAATATTGTTATTTACGATCTTTCTTCATTAATAGATATTTATGACACATATTTAATATAATGTTTTGTTGTCAGGGTGGCAGCATTACTTAGTTGCACCAGTCAACCGGCTTTCGTGTTATCAGTGGAATTACATTGTGTTTATGGTCCTGTGCTCCTTCTATATATAGTATTATTCTAAGTATATAGATCTTTATTTAGAATAGTATTATTTATATTTTGTTTGTTTATAAACATGTGCTTTTATTTGTTGTGTTATGTTGTCATGGTAACGGCGTTTAAATGAACTATTACTTTGATCTTGTTCATATAATGAGTTTTAATTACTTAAGTAATTATATTTAATTATTATTACTTAATGAAATTACTTGGTTATTATATACAACATGGTGTCAGGAGGAAGCTAAGGTGAGTTTTGTGTGTTTTGAAGTTATTGCTTTGTTTACGTAAAGATTTAAAGAAATAAAATGCCTAACATAGAATTGCGTTGTCCAGAACCACTTTCGTTTGATAGTTCGGTACAGGATAAGTGGCCGAAATGGAGGCAAAAGTTTGAATTATATATGTTGGCTTCTGGTAACGGTAAAATGGACGAAGAAACTAAGATTGCTATATTTTTGATACTGATCGGTGATGAAGGGTTGGATATTTTTAATTCCTAGCAAATTAAGAAGGAAGACTAAAAATTAGACTTAATATTAAAGGAATTTACGGATAAATGTGTCCCGACACTTAATTATACTGTTGAAGCATTTAAATTTAATAACATGATGCAAAAACCGAGACAGTCAATAGAACAATTCGTGTGTGATTTGAAAAATCAAGCGGCCGCTTGCGAGTTTACTTGTGGCTCTTGTAAAGTTTCTTATAGCGACAGAATGATACGCGACAGAGTAGTTGTAGCTGTGCATGACAGAAGTCTTCAGAAACAGCTTCTTAAGGAGAAAAATATAACTTTAAAAGACTCAATTGACTTAATAAAGGCTGCGAAAACGGCAGAGGCTCACACCGAGGTGCTGAACAAGTCTCAAGAAGTGAGTGTCGACAATATTAATAAACTTAAACTACACCGAAATAAAAATCAAACTATAGAAGTGAGCTCGAATAATGATAAACGACAAGTTGTATAACTGTAAGAAATGCTGTAAAACTCACTCGTGGGGTAACTGCCCTGCCTTTTGCAAAACGTGCGGGCTGTGCAGAGGAAAAAATCACTTTGCTCATGGGTGTTTCTTAAAAAACAAGAAAAACGACGATGACGATAACGAGCGGTCTAGCAGTTCTTCTCGGGGTAGTCAGATAGCTTTAGATAGTATCGGGGGTAAACCATAGAGATATATTACTAGAGGGGCCCTATTGGTTAAATTTTGAAACATCGAAAAAGTAACCTGACCACTTTCGACTATCATTATCATCTAATAAACAGAACAAAAAACAGTAAATTATATAGTAGAATGTTTAAAATACAAATCACAACACAAACAATCTGCGGGAAGCCCAAAACAATTGATTAATTATAACTTTAACTCCCTCTTGGAGGAGGTTTCAATGAGGTTGCACAGAACCCCTGAGAGCCCCACTAAAAATGTTTCAGGCCTCTCAATGTATTAAGATAGGCTATGCTTCCTCTAGTATATATCTCTATGGGGTAAACAGTTTGCAAATAAATAAGTCTAGAGAATGGAATCAGTTGGTGAAAATAAATAACATTGACTGTAAATTTAAGTTAGATACGGACAGTAAGTGCAACATTCTGCCCTTGAATTTACTTAATAAGCTAGCTATTTCATAATAATACTAAGCACTTATTAAATCCTACTACTGCACAGCTGATTCCATTTCAAGACACTGATAACATTGTGTATAAAATACCTGCGGCTGGGGAGGTAATTTTGTCTTGTTTGGTAAACCGTAATAACTATAAAATTAAGTTTATTGTTACTTTAATGAATACAAAGCTAATTCTAGAGTTAAACACTTGTATTGGTTTAAATCGTATTAATAAGAAAGCCTCAGTTAATGTTAATTTAATTAAACATGATTTTTCAAGTAACAAAGTAAATAAGGATGATGACTTCACTCCACCTAAAATAAGAACGGAATTTGAACTGGTTCAGCAATATGGTTGTGTTTTTAATGGTCTAGGTAAGTTCCCTGGTAAACCAGTGCATTTTCAGTTAAAAAAGGTGCTGAAACAGTAATTAAATGTACTAGGCACGTGCCCAAGGCGATTTTACCAAAACTTAAACAGTCATTAGATGGACTGGAGCAGAAAGAAATAATGTCTAAAGTAGACAAACCTACTGAATGGGTGAGTAACATGCTGGCTGTGGAAAAGCCTAATAAATCATTAAGGATCTGTCTTGATCCTCCTGAATTAAATAATCAGCTTATGAGGCTGTTATTAGTAAATTTAATTAACTTAAAAGTTAGTTAATAATAGCTTATGAGAAATCCTCTCATAAGCTATTATGAAATAATAGCTTAAATTTAAGGTATGCATGCTGATGTAGCGCTTATTATTATAACTCTAATACTAATTAATAATACCAACTCGGTCATTGTCTTCAACACTACTCATAATTATATTTAATAAAAGTATAAACATATATGTCTATTCTTATTTTTCCATGTACGGGAATGTAAAAACTAACCACCATTTTAAAATTTCATTTCAATACAATGTACGTCAAATTGACGTAGATGATCTTCTAGGACACAATATTATAATTAGTATATATAATTAAAAGAATTACTCACACAAATTCCATACCATAATTAAACTATTTAAACAAAAAGCAAAGTAAACAACAAGCACTTACATTATTATCACTGATAGTTTATTTTGAGTACGAAACATTTTAAAATAAATAAAACTACCTTGTACCTTACCTACTTACCTTACTACCTTATTAAAACCTTACCTTCCTCTAAACCTTACCTTATAAAACTTACCTAACCTTACCTACCTTTTACCTTACCTTATAAAACCTTACCTTACCTTATAAAAACCTCACCTTACCTTATAAAACCTTACCTACCTTACCTTACCTTATAAAATAAAACCTTATAAACCTTACCTTACCTTATAACCTTACCTTACCTTACCTTACAAACCTTACCCTTATATAAAACCTTTCCCTTACCTTATAAACCTTACTTACCTTATAAAACCTTACCTTACCTTATAAACCTTACCTTACAAAACCTTACCTTATAAAACCTTACCTTACCTTATAAAACCTTACTTACCTTATTATAAAACCTTTACCTTATAAAACCTTACCTTACCTTAAAACCTTACCTACCTTACCTTAAAAAACCTTACCTTCCTTATAAATTACCTTACCTTATAAACCCTTACCCTTATAAAACCTTACCTTACCTTATAAAACCTTACCTTACCTTATAAAACCTTACCTTACCTACCTTATAAACCTTACCTACTTATAACCTTACTTTACAAACCTTACCTTACCTTATAAAACCTTACCTTACCTTATAAAACCTTACCTTAAAATCTTACCTTACCTTATAAAACCTTACCTTACAAAATCTTACGTTACCTTATAACCTTACCTTACAAAACCTTACCTTACCTTATAAAACCTTACCTTACCTTATAAAACCTTTACCTTATTAAAACTACCTTACCTTATAAAACCTTACCTTATAAAACCTTACCTTACCTTATAAACCTTACCTTACCTTATACCTTACCTTACCTTAAAACCTTCCTTTACCTTATAAACCTTACCTATTACCTTACCTTACCTTATAAAACCTTACCTTACCTTATAAAACTACCTACTACCATACCTTGTTCCTATGTACAAGGTACCTCAGACATTTTTCTAACCATGTCGGATTCGCTTGTTTTTTTATCATCCGAAAACCCCGTGGATATAAATCAATAAATAAAACCATTTATTTGCACAAATAAATTTTACAGGCACAAGTATTAAAAACTAGTTAATAATATTATTTAGGTGCAAAATCGGCACTGGGCCGTGGTGTAGATATACTTGGCGAATTAAAACTAAACGAAGTATATTATATAATTCATTACACAAAGTAATATTTTGAAGCAAATTTACTTTTCTCCATTTATACCGTAGATATATAGGAAAAGTATTGAGTTTGTTAAAAAAATCTAAATAGGAATTTTGCTTAAATAATCCGTTTAAGAAGTATTTATAATCTCCTTAAAGTTTTTACATAAGATTTATGTAAAACTTACTTAATGTGTGTTATAATCGTAACTCCCAATGTATTGATCATAGAGGGTTGAAACTCGGTACAAAAATCAATCTTTAGGCTTAGTTGTGCCTATAATAGGCAAATATTCAATTGAGTTAAGATTTGGTACAACTTTATACAACAAATTGTATTGTAAGGTTTTTATAGTTACGTTAAAAGTTAAAGCTAAAAGTTAAACTTAAAACTTAACACAATGTAATTGTGCGAGAGACACCTAGGAAATGTAACAAGCAAAATGCAATGCTACATCTGGGAACTGTTCCATCATTCGACATTCGTCATCATTGATGGCTCGACATAATGTCGTGTCCCACTCTGTTTCGTTACGTCTAACTCATCAGGGCGCCGACAGAGCCTGAACTCTCTTAGACCTTCAATGAAAATTCCGAAAAATATAATGAGGAGTATTTACCAGAGACGAGCGGTGCTCTCTTACGCCATCATGCTTAGTCATGTATAGTTGACACATATAATTGTGCGAGAGACACCTAGGAAATGTTACAAGCAAAATGCAATGCTACATCTGGGAACTGTTCCATCATTCGACATTCGTCATCATTGATGGCTCGACATAATGTCATGTCCCACTCTGTTTCTTTACGTCTAACTCATCAGGGCGCCGAGCATAGCAATAGCATTGCATTTTGCTTGTTACATTTCCTTGGTGTCTCTCGCACAATTATATTGCGTCAACTATTCATGTTTTGCAAAACTCGGTAGTATCAAATTATATATTAAAACTTAAGCTAAAAGTATAAAAGGTAAGCTACATCGAGCGAGGTTAATGACCGCAGGGAATAAAATGAATCTATTTACTGTGTTAGAACGAGCGAAGCGAGTCCGAAGTAGTGAAGATAAGCGTAGCAAATTCAATGATGTGAAGAATTATTCTAAGGTACCCCGAACCCGTTTTTATTATTATACACACATTAATAACAATTTTAATATATTTATCAAGTAAATATATATTGAATCAAATTATGATAAACAAATCCATTTCACGTGACGTCAAACTTATCTTCTAGAACGGAGTGACGGAAATAAGTCACACTGAAGTTGATAAATATTTCTATACTGAAGTTAAAAGAAACTGATAGCAAAACACTTATCATCGTTTATGATAGTTATAATTAAACTATTTGTTCAGTCAAGAACTGAAAATTTACCAATTTAGTGGAATATGAAAGGTAATAATATCAATCATAGTAACGGTTTAGTAATATTAAAATATTTACAGAGTAAAAAACACCCAATTTGAAAATTTAGTGGAATATGAAAGGTAATAATATCAATCATACCTAACGGTTTAGTATAATTAAAATATTTACTGAGTAAAAAACACCCAATTGAAAATTAGTGGAATATGAAAGGTAATATATCAATCATACTAACGGTTTAGTATTAATTAAAATATTTACTGAGTAAAAAACACCCAATATGAAAATTTAGTGGAATATGAAAGGTAATAATATCAATCATATTAACGGTTTAGTAATATTAAAATATTTACTGAGTAAAAAACACCCAATATGAAAATTTAGTGGCATATGAAAGGTAATAATATCAATCATATACCGAGTCTGGTAGCTCAGTGGTAGAGCGCTCGCCTTTTGACCTGGCGGTCGAGGGTTCAAATCCAGCCGGGGAGGACCTCAATATAAGGTTATCCCTCGTATCGTACACTCGGGAGGTCTTGAATTCAAAGCTGGCCAATTCAGCCAGGGTTTTACGTGGTTCCCTTGTCTACTAATACGCAAATGCGGGGTTGGATCTAGTCTCATCAGGATCCACGTTTCCGTTGTCTCCAGCTTACGAAAAAGTTAATGTTTAGCGG
Organism: Microvelia longipes; assembly: GCA_018340805.1. NCBI lineage: Eukaryota > Metazoa > Arthropoda > Insecta > Hemiptera > Veliidae > Microvelia > Microvelia longipes. Next base: position 55,346,257 of record JACMZG010001863.1, read on the forward strand.
GCTGGGGGAGATGAAGGTCGGAAAGATGTAACTGAGCCTTTGTATATCCGAAAACTTAGTCAATGAAAGTGATGGCGGCGTCACGAAACGTAAGTGACTAGGAACGAAGTGCTCGGTTCTTGAAGACAGACGTCTCCTAATAGCATGCGGAGCTTTGACTTTCAGGTCAGGGCTAAAGAATGAGTTTGTGCACGCTGACATCTGGGTGCTAGAGTTCTTTGTCGGTAGCGCTGGACTGCCAGAGCGGTGAGCCTAGCTAGAGTCTGGGTGATACTAGAGAACTGATTGAGACTGGGTGAGACTGAAGGACGAGCCAAATGAGACTAATGTGATCAGAGGAGCTTGTAAGACTAGATGAACTAGGCACACCTTGAACTAGTCGCGGGCACTAGCCAGAGCAGTGACTTTGGATAGAGTCAGGTTGGGTTAGATGAACTAGTCATACTGTGAACTAGATTGGAAGTGTACAAACTCAGGGATTAATTAGTTAAGTGAGATTTGAGTGAGTAAAATGACCCTACGGGTATAAGCGTAAAAAAATATCAATCATAACAGTTTAGTATTAATTAAAATATTTACTGAGTATAAAACGCCCAATTAGACAATTTAGTGGAATATGAAAGGTAATAATATCAATCATAATAATGGTTTAGTATTAATTAAAATATTTACAGAGTAAAAAACATCCAATTTGAAAATTTAGTGGAATATAAAAGGTAATAATAACAATCATAATTTCGGTTTAGTATTAATAAAATATTTACTGAGTATAAAGCGCCTAATTAGAAAATTTAGTGTAATATGAAAGGTAATAATATTAATTATAATAATCATTTGGTATTAATTAAAAAAAAAACGAAGAATTTTAGGGTTCCCCACTGTAAAATTTGTGTGTAGAAATTTCTTTATATGGTATTACAACAACGATTTTTACCTAACAGAAGTACAAAAAAAATTAATTAATTTATTGTTGCAAAGGAATAAATATTTTCGCATAACGATTGGGTACCTATCAGTACCTATCAGTGTTTCGTAAGCATATTGTTTTGTTTAGGCAACTTTTTAGTTAAAACCTTATGATAAAAAATTAAGAAAAAGTTTTATCAACGGATTGGACCACCGAACAATTATAATTGAAAGATTATTGATTCTTGCATGCAATGTCAGATCACATTCCCATGGAAAAAAAATTATGGAGGTAAAACTACGCAAAAATTAACAAAGATACGTATAAAGAATCAATTGAATAAATAAAAAACCAAGAATTACAAATTAAAGTACAAACAAACCGCTTTTATCAATCCGTAAAAAGTTTGGGGGACGGATCTTTATTTCCACTTCTCAATCTTTAGTTCATTATGAACTGCTTAAGTATTACCGATAATACTACAAAACACTCTAATTGACATCTCAAAACCCACGAAAAACTTTAAAATTGCAGGTTTTTCATCTTATCATGTTTATCAGGTATTATGTCATTGGGGAATATGTTCATTATGTACATCACATAACATTACATACATTCATTATATACATTTATTATGGGTATTATGATTATCACGTATTATGACCTCTTAAACGGATTTGTGTTTCACTACCGGACTTTTTGTTAGCTATTATAGATACATCACTAGCGAATTTAATTAAAGAAAATTTGCTAAAACTGAATTGATATTTTATTGACTTCAGATTTTGCCAAGTGTTGTGGAATCTCGTCAAACAGATGGTGCTGTAGACTTGGAAAATGTAAAAGATTTGTCATTTTAATTCTATGGAGCATTGTCGTGTTACGTAAGTATGGAATGAATTTGCATCTTTGTCAAAAATTTAACGTATAATGAGATACATTGGTAACGTTATTAACCTGTTTTTTTTTGGAAAATTAAAAAAATAGGAAAAGCTTTATGATGCCAAAAAGTGGGAAGTGCTCGGCTAATTTTCCCTACCGCTAAAAAATCGCCAGCTTGCGCTGTCACTAAATCACGAAACCACGTGTCTGCTGCCGTCGTAGAGACCCTGACTGGGTCAAAAAAGTAAAAAAGACCTTTGACATAGATGCTGACCCCATAGTTGACAGGGTCATTAGCATCGGTCCCTACGGTCCTCAGCTCCGACACTTCACCAGCTGTGAATCTGGTGGGTGTGAAGACTGAGCTGAATCTGAATCCCCCAATACCTTTAAACCTGCTGCTCCAGTCAGCTAGGTAGAAGGCCTAACTCTAACTAACCTAAATCATTATCACCTAATATCACATGAATCGCCAAGGTCTCCGCAGAAGATCACTATACTAAAACACTAACAGTTCCACCTCTTTCTCATATTAAAACTGGACAGTTTCCAGACTTTCTTAAACTAGCTATAATAAACCCCAATCTACAAATCTGGAGACCCACAAATAACCTGTAACTACAGACTAATAGTCATGGTATCTAATAAATCCAAAATAATAGAAAAAATAGTCAAAGCACAGTCAATTAACTACCTAGAGACAAACAACTTGCTCACAGACTAACAATTTGGTTTTAGATCTAATTACGGAACGCAGGATGCTAGAGCTAAACTTGTTGACTATTTGACAGGAAATCTGGACAAAGGAAAGAAACTAGGTGTATTTTAACTGGACCTAGCTAAAGCCTTTGACACAGTCTCACAAGAGTAATTAATAAGCTTAAAAATTTATGACTAAGAGACGATGTCATCCACTGGTTTAAGAGCTGTCTTACAAATAGAAAATTCCGAGTCAAACAATAATGGCACCTATGACAGCAATATGACATCACAGTATTCTATACCGCAAGGTACAGTGTTCGGATCAGTTCTCTTTATTATCTACATTGACGGAATATTTAAATTACCTGTAAAATCAAAGATTTTAGGGTATGCAGATGATGCACTGATAGCAGACGACTCAGGAGACGACTGGACAGAGAGAGACCATGACTACTTTAGAAAAAGACATGACATTAATTAAAAATTGGCTCCACAATAATTTACTTAGCCTTACCGTTAGAAAGACCTGCTATATATGACTACTATATATGACTGCTATATATGACTTACTCTCTACAGACTAACAAACATCCTCAACAGACTAAACTCAGAATACACAGTAGTACATGCCACAGCACCTATCCGCTACCTTGCTCTGGTCCCTCTATAGAAAAACTGCAGTTCACGAAGTACTTTGGTATTGTAATATATAACTGCCTGACTTTAAATAATCACATAGACCAACTTACTCTTAGACTTAGACGACTAATTTACATATTTTCCAAAACAACAGGTTACTTGACATCACAACAACGTACGAACCTTTACTACGGGCTCGCGAACTCTATTATACAATACGGTATCATTTCTTGGGGATCGGCTTGAAAAACGTTTAAGAACACTGTTTTAACTCATAAAAAAGCTATCTTAAGAATAATACTAAAGAAACCGAGACGCAGTTCTAGCAGAGACCTCTTCAACAAACTAAACGTACCGACCATAGACCAAATGTATCAGCTCGACTGTGTACTCACAACTTTTAAAAACAAAAATAAATTAGTAGAAATAAAACATTTAAAAGGGACTAGATACCAGACTAAAATACTCTACTTGACTCCAAAAACAAATACAATGACTAGAAAAAAACTACTGGACGTACATAAAACCGATGTTGATAAATCAATTTCCTACTGCCTTACTCGATATCTTCAAAAATACTCCAAGAAACAAAGCTGACATACTAAAAAAAATTAATAAAAAATAAATAAAAGTTAATTATAATAATTAAAAATTCATTAGCATTTACAAAATAATATACTATTCTAAAACCAACGATATTCTTTGATCTACAGTACATACAACGTAAATTAAAAACCAATGTATAGCTAAAATAAAATTTTGTAAATAGAGTTAAGAGATTTTTTTTCTAATCTTGCATTTTTATTAATTCTATTAATTTATTTTTTTATAATTACGTCTTATCTTTATTTATTTATATTATTATTTCATTTGTTAATAATATTGTGTTTTGGATTTATATTTATAAAACCATTTGTCATAACAATACCAAGCATTTTATATTTAAAAAGTATTATTAATGATTAATACTTATATATAAACTTAAGTTTTTCGAAATGCTTTTTTCCTTACATTTTTCGTATGAATGTCTACAATAAAATATTAAATTTCAATAATATTGAATTTTATATATTTTGTATAATTGATATTTTTTCTTATATGCAGGCTAAAAATTATTTAAATACATCAATAAAATGCCCACATAGCGCATGAGAATTTTCGTTTTATGTGGGCAAAAAACTTTATTTGAAAAAAAATAAACATGTAATTAAAATATAATAAATAAAGGATATATTAAAGAAAAGATCACCAGAGACGGTTAAAATATACTGCCAGGATAGTGGTTCGGTGGTCGCTTCCTATCTTAACTATCTATACCTATCTGCTAAATAAATAAATACCGAATCCTGGTTAAAACTTATTTACATTACCTAGCCTATTATCACAAATGTCTAGGACAACAGCTATCCAGTTGGAACAATTGCCGGAACTGGTGGCGATAGACCTCAAACTAACATATAGTTAGTTTCAGGTCTATCGGCATCAGTCCCGTCCTGTTAGATATACTACCTGTCACAGATTTTGGGCCGAAGTTCCTCCAGCTATGCTCTCGGCGCCCACCCGTTCTATCATATTCCCAGGAACTATTTAAACTAACAAATCTCATTGAAAGCCGAGTGCCGCATCTCCTCGACCAGCGAGGGGGAACTCCGATGTCATGTCAGAAACTCAAAACCAGCTCTCCAGAAAGTTTATAGAGAGCTAGTTGTTCGGATGACGGTGGTTGAGGGGGGAGTGGGTGGAATTGTTTCCGTTTGGCTTCGTGAAAGATGAAAATTATAAAGAATATCAAATTTAAAAAAAAAATGCCTACCAAAAGTCACGCCAAGGACTCAAAGTGCGTCAAGATGAATCATTATTTCGTATAAAATTATCTTTTTCAATGACACTTATAATTAAAAATAAAGTAATCATAGATTTTTTAATTACAAAAATTATAATATAGGCTGACTGTTATTAATAGCTGTAGCCTTTATCTACTTGGTAATTAAAACTATATTTAAGTAATTACAATATCAAAGAAAAATGAGAATGCTCTTAACATGCATGCCCACCGTCACAAGTAGAAATAAATTGATTTTTTTTAGCGAGACACTTTAAGCATCAAACGTAGCTACTTTAGACTTTGTTTAACCAAGAAAGATACTAAAAATCGAGAACTTTGTAATACTGACTTTGTAAACATAGTAAACAAGTGGAATTAATCTGACCTCTAACGCTTACGCTTCCAACGTCGCCTATAAAGGCGGCGTTGACGCCTTAAAAAGGCGTTGAAAAGACGTCTTTTCCAACTCAGTTCGTGAACTGACTTGGAAACATAGTCAAATCAAAACAACAATGGCGATCACAAGCTTGGTGATCCCTATTAATACATAAAAATCGTATCGAGGGCACGTCTCGAGGGATACACATTTTAGTGGTAGTATAACCTTATGCTCCAGCAGCAAAATATGGTCGCCTCTATGGCGGTGATTTTATAAGAATTTTGGCACTGGAGATGCAGGGATCGCTGCACGTGTCATGCTTTCAGTTTATGTAAATAGTATGGGGAACTAAGATGTTCTCACCAATTTTAATTAATCATTTCATTTTGGGCTCACTAGGGTAAATGATATTTTTAAGAAATCTTTAATAATTAGAAAACTTACTATGGATTTATCTTTTAGTTTTTTATTATGAATACGACATCCCTGGATCGATTCAGAATCATTTAATGAAACAGTACAACATAAAAGAAAATAAGTTTGTATATCTATACTCAGTGTATTCATGGCCTAACATAATCATGTGCTTTTTTGGTGGATTCATTTTTGACAGGTAAGCTTTTTTTTATTTATTTCCAAAATAAATACAGAATAACAATACAGAATAGTTTCGTAAAACAATAAAATAAGTTATACATTTTATTTATTAACTAGCAGGGATACCCGTGCTTCGCACGGGCGTTAAAGAAGTAAATAATTTTTTATACAATTTCTTTTTATCTGCTTATAGTACCGAGCCAGTAATCAGTCCACCTCTAAAATATATACTAAATCTAATCAAAATCAAGTAAACTAATAACTTATGCCCTGTGCACCACAATTTTCTTTATCTGCTTATAGTACTACTAGCCAGTAAATCAGTCCACCTTAAATAGTCTCTATACTAAATCTAATCAAAATCAAGTAAACTAATAACTTATGCCCCTGTCCACACAATTTTTCTTTTATCTACTTATAGTACTACATAGCCAGTAATCAGTCACCCTCTAAATCTATACTTTACTAATAATATCAGTAAACTAATAACTTATGCCCCTGTGCACCACAATTTTCTTTTTTCTGTTATAGTACTATAGCCATTAAATCAGTCCACCCTCTAATTACTATACTAAATCTAATCAAATCAAGTAAACTAATAACTTATGCCCCTGCACCACAATTTTCTTTTATCTGCTTATAGCACTACACAGCCAGTAAATCAGTCCACCCTCAAAATATCTATATACTAATCTAATCAAAATCAAGTAACCTATAACTTATGCCCCTGTGCACCATAATTTTCTTTTATCTACTTATAGTACTACATAGCCAGTAATTAGTCCCCTCTAAATGTCTCTATACTAAATCTAATCAAATCAAGTAAACTAATAACTATATGCCTGTGCACCACAATTTTCTTTATCTACTTATAGTACTACATCTAAATAGTCTCTATTAACTAATCAAATCGTAAACTAATACTTATGCCCTGTGCACCACAAATTTTTCTTTATTCTTATATTACATAGCCAGTAATCAGTATTAAATAGTCTCTATATAAATTAATCAAATCAAGTAACTAATAAACTTATGCCCTGTGCACCACAATTTTTTTTTTCTGCTTATAGTAATATACGCCAGTAAATTAGTCCACCCTCTAAATAGTCTATACAAATCTAATCAAAATCAAGTAAATAATAACTTTATGCTGTGCATTATCTTTTTTCTATATATATTATAGCCAGTAAATCCACCCTCTAAATAGTTAAATACTAAATCTAATCAAATCAGTACTAATAACTTATGCCCCTGTGCACCACAATTTTCTTTTATCTGCTTATAGTACTACATAGCCAGTAAATCAGTCCACCTCTAAATAGTCTCTATACTAAATCTAATCAAAATCAAGTAAACTAATAACTTTGCCCTGTGCACCACAAATTTTCTTTTATCCGCATATAGTACTACATAGCCAGTAAATCAGTCCACCCTCTAAATATACTATACTAAATCTAATCAAAATCAAGTAAACTAATAACTTATGCCCCTGTGCACCACAATTTTCTTTTATCTGCTTATAGCACTACATAGCCAGTAAATCAGTCCACCCTCAAAATATACTACTAAATCTAATCAAAATCAAGTAAACTAATAACTTATGCCCCTGTGCACCATAATTTTCTTTTATCTACTTATAGTACTACATAGCCAGTAAATCAGTCCACCCTCTAAATAGTCTCTATACTAAATCTAATCAAAATCAAGTAAACTAATAACTTATGCCCCTGTGCACCACAATTTTCTTTTATCTGCTTATAGTACTACATAGCTAGTAAATCAGTCCACCCTCTAAATAGTCTCTATACTAAATCTAATCAAAATCAAGTAAACTAATAACTTATGCCCTCTGCACCACAATTTTTTTTATCTGCTTATAGTACTACATAGCCAGTAAATCAGTCCACCCTCTAAATAGTCTCTATACTAAATCTAATCAAAATCAAGTAAACTAATAACTTATGCCCCTCTGCACCACAATTTTCTTTTATCGCATATAGTACTACATAGCCAGTAAATCAGTCCACCCTCTAAATATACTATACTAAATCTAATCAAAATCAAGTAAACTAATAACTTATGCCCCTGTGCACCACAATTTTCTTTATCTGCTTATAGCACTACATAGCCAGTAAATCAGTCCACCCTCAAAATATACTATACTAAATCTAATCAAAATTAACTAAACTAATAACTTATGCCCCTGTGCACCATAATTTTCTTTTTATCTACTTATAGTACTACATAGCCAGTAAATCAGTCCACCCTCTAAATAGTCTCTATACTAAATCTAATCAAAATCAAGTAAACTAATAACTTATCCCTGTGCACCACAATTTCTTTTATCTGCTTATAGCAATACATAGCTAGTAAATCAGTCCACCCTCTAAATAGTCTCTATATACTAAATCTAATCAAAATCAAGTAAACTAATAACTTATGCCCCTCTGCACCACAATTTTTTTTATCTGCTTATAGTACTACAATAGCCAGTAAATCAGCCCACCCTCTAAATAGTCTCTATACTAAATCTAATCAAAATCAAGTAAACTAATAACTTATGCCCCTGTGCACCACAATTTTCTTTTATCTGCTTATAGTACTACATAGCCAGTAAATCAGTCCACCCTCTAAATATACTATACTAATGCCCGGTTTCTCGAACGTCAATTAAACAATTTTAATGGGAGATTTGTAAATAATGAGCCATTAAAGTCTGTTTTGGGTTTCTCGAAACTGTATTAAGTGCAGAGTGGGGATAATCTTCCATTAAACTAATAAAAACTTTAATGAAAGATTAAAAATAAAATGGGTTTCTCGTACATCTATTATTTACTTATTAGTTATTGTTTTAATGTCAGATTAAATTGTCAGTTCATTCTATTTGTTGACATAGGGAAATATCGATTTAATGCCGTAGAAAATTTGAGTTTCTCAAACGCACATTAATTTATTTTAATAATCAAATTTCCCGACTGTCCATTAAGATTAATGGTCCATTAACTTTTGGGTTTCTCGAAGAATCATTACAAACTAATTGTTAATTAAGTATGGTAGAATTTAATGGGAGGAATTCGGGCCATTAAATCAGTAGTTATCAAAACCATGTTCTGAATTCATGTTTTTGTAGAACTGAAATATGTTTTTATTTTGCTTGAACTATTTCAAAATGAGGTAAGCCAAGGAAATAACCAAACAAAGGAAAAATGATCTTATGAGATTAGGGTTATGGAGGGAAAAGTGGTTTTTTTTAAAGAGCGGGAATCACTGATCTACATAGCCAGTAAATCAGTCCACCCTCTAAATAGTCTCTTAATAAATCTAATCAAAATCAAGTAAACTAATAACTTATGCCCCTGTGCACGCAACTATTCCCATTTGTCTGCTTATAGCACTACATAGCTTGTAAATCAGTGCATCTACAAATTAGTCTTTATACCAAGTTTTAACAAAATCACTGGAAATCCGTGTTTTAAAGTCAGTGAAATGATAAAATTTACAAAAAAAAAAAATCTGAAGTCCTTTAAAGTTATTTTAACTACACCTAAAGATTTTGACACTCGTACAATTATTATTTCCTGTTCGTAAGTTACTTATAGACATAATTTTATAGATTTATTCCAAGGCCATTGTCAGTTATATTCATTACTTTATTCAAAGTTATTTACTGCCCTAAAAAGCTTATTATAGCTCTAAAATCAAAATTTTTAGCATCAAAATATTGTAAATGTACTGCTCTAAAATAATAGCTCTAGGCATGCATTATGCTCTCCAAAAAGGCTATGATTTTTTAAATATTTCGATGCCCCTGTAGACCACTTTAGATGCCCCTAATCATCTTAAGACTCGGCTCAAACCTTCCCATCACTGTGGATTAATTTTGTAAAAAACTTTCGTGAAAATTCGTCCAGTCGTTCTCGAGTTTAGAGGGAACATCGGTAGCGACATTTGAATTTTATTTATATAGATTTCTATAATTAAATTGAAACGCGTAGCTTGCTTGTAGACTGGGGGACCGTGTGCAACTAATTTCTTAACTTTAGGTATCATGTTTAATAGAAAACTGAGTAGGTTTAAACAAACTTATACTCTGTCCGAAAGTACTGGGGGCTTCATAAATAATACAATATCACAATAGAAATTCTTTATTATCACTAAAGTGAATGCAACGTGTGATTGCTAGACATTAGAGCTACAATGACATGCCTTATTTAAAAATAGTGTGTAGCTGAAATGCAAAGTTTTATCCTTTAGGTATATATGAGGAGCAGTTAGTCAATAATCAAGCACTACTCGTAACTTAGTTTTCTGTATTTTTTAAAGGGAAATGCGCTAAAACTATTAAAGAAAACTACCATCTGAATATAACACTAGTGCAAATCATGGTGTGTGCTCTTCGCAGACAAAATAAAAGAGTGGAGAGTTTCTGATAATATTAACATATCTGACCATCGCCTGAGAAGACTCCACATCAGTACTGATCCCATAATAAGACCTGTATAAGGATCACCCAGATTCTCTGATTGGAACATATATACATATATTTTACAAGACTATACCTTGTTTAAAAAACCCTTTAATCACAAACAATACAGATGATTTAAATAACGCAGCATCTGAGCTTATCGATGTAATCTTAAATGCTTACCACCAAGCTCGTTTATTACGCCCAATTTCACTAAAAAGAATTAACAGTTGGGATAAGGATTTAGCTAAACTTCAGAATTAAGCCAAACGATAGCGACGAAATAGCTTTCAAAGATGCTCGGCGTAATGTTAAGAAAGCACTAAAAATACATCATAGAAAGAGCTAGAGAAATTTCACTGCTGACATATAATCACACCGTTAATCAGCCAGGCTTGTCAGAGTTCTCAGTCAAGAAGAATATCATGCTGAACTTGACCTTTTAAATCAGATGGTGACGTCACCCACTTGGGTATCGTAATGAGGAAGCAGATAAACTTGCTAGACTGGGAGCAGAAACCCCATTCATTGGACAAGAACCTCTCAGTAACACATGTTAAAACACTCTTGGGTAGCTGGTTAATGAACACCCTACAATTTAACTGGTATGCCTTTGCTGGTTGCAGACAAGTGAAAATGCTCATTACAGGGCCAATTGCAAAAAATACAAATTTTCTAATTAACCTCAGCAAGGAACCTAGTTAGTGTTCTGACCGTTCACTGTAGATTAAATAAACATCTTAATCTTCAGGCATAATCTTAGAGGCTAACTGCCCCATGTGTGGGCATCATGAAGAGACTTTTCACCTGCTTGCAGCGTGTGAGGCCTATGCTTCTCATCGTACTCGCATATTTGGCGTGGGCCTCTTGAAGAGGAACTTTCATCTCTTAGAGAGATATCCTACAATATATCAAACTTTTCAAGGTTTCCTTGTTCCAAGGTTCTTTCCAATTCTTGGTAGAGGTGGTGTAGGCTAAGGAATCGGGGCTAGCATGAAGGGCCCAATAACTTGGCCTATTTGCTGGGCTATGTCTCCCACCCTATTACTACTACTACTACATCGTGTGCACTGCCAATTTTAGAGGCATAGTTTTATATAACCAACAGGATAATTATGCGCATTTTCTTTGAAAAATACAGAAAAACGACTTACGAGTAGTGCTTGATAATTGAGTAACCGCTCAAGTTATAAAGCGCAACTCCGAACCTTAAACAAGAAATAGATAGTTAAACACGGAAACTCGCACTCCAAAGGATTCGTCTGGCATGCGGACCACCGCCCCAGAAGTACCCCCTCCTTCATCTTTATGTCTATGCAATATTATATTTATAAAATAAAAATATATATTATTTTCTTCAGCTTTGGTCCCTTGCTATAGAAAGGCTTTTGACCCAAACTCTAAATGGTTGTTATTGTAGTTCTAGTTCCATATAATAATAAATATGTAGTGTTACTAACAAACACTAACAACAATATCTGTTTTTCAGAGTGCTAGGTGTGAAATGGGGACTGATTGTATTCGCAGGTATAGCTCTTATAGGACAAATTTTTTTCGTCGTTGGGTCGTTCAAAGGCGATGTTATGATGATGCTTTCAGCGAGGTTTATATTCGGGTAATAATTTAATTGTTTTACTTGAAACATACACTTTTGCTTCAGGAATAAAATACACTAAAACGGTTGTAAACATTTATAGGTTAAGAGGCCTATCAACCAACCTTCGTTTGCTGATAAACATTAACCATTAAACTGAAAGTAAAATTTACTGTAATAAATAAAAAAAATAACCTTTATTAAAATTATTACAATGAATCTTTATAATCAATTTTAATACTAAATACATTTTATAATGATTCTATATCGGCCAACGCCGAGGTATCATATTTACTGTAATAGTTAATATCATTTCATATTAAATTAAATAATATTAAGGATATGAGAAAAATTTTAGACGTAATCTAAATCAAGGAAGGCTAAATTAACCCTTTAATTGAAAGTAATGTTAACTGGAATACAGGGACTTCGTTATTCATGAAATGTTCATAACTGTGTTTGTGTAGGATTGGCAGTGAATCAGCGATTGTAGCTATAAACAGCGACGCTGCGTTCTGGTTTAGCGGCAAAGAATTAAACATAGTTTTCGCTATACTTTTGAACATGGGTAGAGTCGGCTCAGCGGTGGTATTTCAAACATCCGAGCCAATTTATGCATGGATTCATGGAATTTATCCAGTTAATGCACTTCCATACACAGTTCTATTTTGTAAGATTTATTTTGTATTGCAAAATATCTTTTTATAATTAAAACAGAAAGCTAGGTTGATCTTATAAAAAAATCTCGATGTCTCTTGAGAAATTTCTTCCCCTTATATAGGACTTGATTTTTGTACAAAGTTTCATCTCCATGATACGGGGATGCCGTATCCTGTCCAAAATTCTTCTATGCACACATACATGACAACTTTTTTTTATTTCTAGCCCCAGTAAGTTTTGAAATGGTGACATATAATAATAATAAATAATCAATCAAAGAAATCATATTTATAGTAATCTTAAAAAATCGGGTACGGGCTACATCGGAACTTGTCACATGGGATTCAATGCGCTCATGCACTCAACTTCGGACTCGCTTCGATCGTCGACAGACAAATAATACATTAGTTTTATTCCCCGCGGTCACCCGTCCATGAACTGACTAGTCTCGATGCTGCTTACCATTTATGATCCAACAAAAATTATGGATATGCTATTTGTCGTGTTGAAACGAAACATGGTGAACTTGTTTTACGTAAAGGTAACCAATTTACCTAAGGTAACAATTTTTTTACCAAGTTTCAACTCAATTAGATTATTTTCTGCTTTTTTTGCAATGTTTTTAAAACTGTATACAAGTAATTTGATAAAAATTTGAACACATGCTGGTAATGAGATGAAACTTGGCACATATGTTGGTCTTATATATGACTCTATGTGTTAGGAATATTAAAACATTTTTCCGCGTTTTAAGAAATTATTGTTTAAATAAATATTAAATTATTATTTATTATAATTTTATAAATTATAAAAGATAGTAGTGCAGGTTAATTAATGACGTCATAAAAAATTAATCCTGGGTAGCACAACAAGACCTAACGACTAATTTTTGCGTTGAGTTTTAAGTTTCAAGATGAACTTAAGAATGATAACAGAACACACAGAGAGACAGACATCTTTGAGGAAACCACTCAGGATATCTTACACCTAAAACCATAGATATATTATTACTAGAGAGTTTAAGGTAAATTTTGAAACATAAAAAAAGTAACCTGATCACCTTCGCTTAGAAATAAAATCAAATAATCAGTACAAAATGACAATAATTTAATAGTAAAACGTTAAAAATACAAATCAAAAATGGAAACAGAAATAAATTTATTAATTAAACCTTAACTCTCTCTTTGAGGATGTTTCAATGAGGTTAAACAGAGCCCCTGAGAGGCCCAAAAAGATGTTTCAGGCCTCTCGATGTATTTAGATAGGCTATGCCCTCTCTAGTATATATCTCTATGTTAATGCGCAAGACTTAGCTAGTTAAAAGAAAGCAAGTATTACAGATTTGCTAGAATTTGTTATCTTCCTCTACAGTATTAAAGACTATAGTTCTTAAATTTAAGTACCCTTTTATTTACTCCGTCTGGAGATAAAATAAAATGTTTGATTCATAAGACTATTTCCTTATTACAGTAGGATCAATGTCATTAATTGCTTGCATCCTTTCTTTCGTGATCTTATTTTTAAAACCTGACACCGAGAGCAGTGAAACAAAGGAACATGAAAACCAGGAAGATGTCGAAGTAATCAGATTCATGGATTTTATAAAGTTTCCTCTCCAGTATTGGTTGCTCGTGATTATCACTGGAGTCTACATCGGAGTGTTCTACAGTTTTCTCGGACAATCTCAGTGAGTCAATCATCATTAAGTATCTATATGTACTTTTCTCATATACACTGTAGGTATATAGGAAAAGTTTTGCGTTTGCACTAAAAAATCCGAAACAGACATCACCTGAATTATCGGGTTTACGTGTTTGAAGACCTCCTGAGTGGTTTTCACAAAGTTTTCTGTCTGTTTGTGTGTGTCTGTCTGTTATCATCGTAGCTCCCAGCGTGTTTATTCGAAAATTTATATGACAGATAGTTTTGATCAAATTGAAATTTAGGACTCTTATAGTCATGTGTAGGACCAACAAATGTACCGAGTTTTATCTCGTTATCAGCACTAGTTCAATTTCTATCGAATTATTTGTAAACGATTTTTGTAAAAAAATTAAAAATAATTCAATTATGAAGTTTACATTTGGTACAAGTGTATCCCTGCGTATTTTATAGGGAAAATCTCTAAAATGTTTTTAATTCAAACTAAGCTCTAAATGACTGGAATGGCTGGTAAAAGACTTATTTACGAATTAGTATGAAGATTTGAGAACAGCGTATGTAATAAATATACCCTTAATCTTTCAAAATATCCACTCGACTTGCAGACCTCCGCACCAGAATTATTTTGGGAGTTAGAAACTTAAGTAGTTTAAACAATACGATAAAAATGATTGCCGATGATACCAATATTCGAACCTGAGAACCTTGGCGGCTTTGAGTACTTTGATTTGTCACATCGAGTCTTGCCCGATTTCATTTGATTCAGCGCCCCCCCAAAAATATGAAAAACGACACCCTACACGAAATTGTTTGTTTACCAACCGTATTATTACTTTTTGATAATTTTCCACGCTTTTTTTACTTTTTTGTGACTTAGTAACTGAATAATAGAATCAACCCTTAGTTTTTCTATAAACCTACTTAATAAACTTACGCATTTTCTTTGAAAACAAGAGGCCTTCGGCCTTTTTGCCGCTTGATTTTATTTGAAATATAATCAAATAATTAGTACAAAATTACATTAACTTATATAGTTGAACGTTAAAGTTCAAATAAAAACACAAGCAATGCGCGGCAAGCCAAAATCAATTGATTAATTTTAACCTTAATTTGCTTTTAAAGGAGGTTTCAATGAGGTTACACAGAGCCCCTGAGAGCCCCAAAACGACGTTTCAAGCCTCTCAATGTATTGAGGTAGGCTATGCTCCCTTTAGTATATATCTCTATGTTAATGCGCAAGAATTGGCTTGTTAAAAGAAAGCAAGTATTGCAAATTAAATTCCCTAGAATTTTTTTATCTTCCTTTACAGAATTAAAGACTTTAGTTCTTAATTTTAAGTACCCTCTTATTTACTCTCACATCGTTTTTGAGCAAAGAGGCTAATACTTAAAGAGAGTACTTAGGTAGAATAATACATAGATAAGAGGTCTGGAAGAGAGACAGCTTCTAGTGGGTACCACAACGATACTGACTCCTATTAGAGTCTACCTAGAGAGAGACTAAAGACTACCCACCCCTCTACAAACCCTATGGGCAAATCTAGCGGGCATTTTTCAGTGACGTCACATTAAATCACTTTATTTAACACTGATATTTAAAGATTATATGTGATTGATTACAATCAAAACTTATTTTAAATTCATTTGACTTATCTCAAGACAAAATCGTCGAAAAATAACGTAATATTTTAAAGAAATAGTAATTATTATGAAAAGTCAAAAGGATATGTCTGTAATGTACAATTATAATAAGATTGTACCACGCTACTCAGGGGACGATAAGAGCTGTTGTATCCTCCCTTTAAATGTTAAATCTCTTTGTTTTTGAGGCACCAGTCAACGACAGCAACACTTAGATGCAATGCGGGGTTTGCCTACTTTATTTAAACAAGGCAAATTCAGCTTAAGTTTTTCTACATTGACCTTCTAGTCTTCCAGATCTATTTCCAGGGCTAACATTTCTCCAGCCCTCCAAAGTTTTTCCGTATTTTCCGGAAAACTAAAAGTGTACAAACGAAAATATTGAGGGTACAAACGGATACGATCAATGTACAAACGAATGGGGTCTATTTGGTTCAAAAGTTAAGTGATGGAGGGGGGGGTGGCGGAATGGACCTTATTCTTCCACAGTTCACTGCCAATTATTGAATTTGAACAAAGCGCGTCACAGGATCTTTACTCCCTAAGAGTATATCAATAGTTATATTTTTGCCTTTATATATGATTTCAGGGCCACTTTCACCACAAAATTCGGCGTAAGCGAAGCCACAGCAAACAGCTATGTGTTCTTCTTCAGCTTCTTTGGTGCTGGTCTATCCCCTTGTCTAGGCTACGCGATCGATATAAAAGGAAGGAATTTATATTACCTAATTCTTAGCTATATAACAGGGATTATAGGCTTTACTCTCACAGCTTATACCTTCGTCAATCCATATTTAGGCATGGTAAGATTACCTCCATGCACCAAATCCAACAAGTGTTGGACAATATATTATCTTAATGATGTTGCAGATATTTAAAAATAAACAATTTTAATAGCTTTACAGAGTTCTGCAACAGGTAAGCAGGCTTTAGCAAGTAGAAGGATGCAAAAAATATTATAAATTGGTTATTTAAAGAATTTTTTGTATAATTTTATTACTTACCGTTATTACTTTTCCTCAACTGCCTCCGTGGCCGAGATCGTTAGAGCGTTAGTCTTTACACTGACCTTTGACACCACGGAGATCTGGGGTTAGCATCCCAGGTTACGCTCTCGGTTTATATAAAAAATATTGTGTATATAAATTATGGTCAACTTTAAAATTCACTTTGAGCGTAACGGTTGCTACTACCACCCGAGATTGTTCCCGCAGGGTTTATCCCTTATGAGCCGCAAGGCTCTAAACGGGCATTATTATTATTATTATATTACTTTTCCTCAATATATCGTAAGTGGAAAATAGGAAAATTACTGCGATAGTGAAAATATCTAGAGCCGGAATTCTACCTGAGTTATCTATGTCAGATGTATTAATGACTCCCTGACTAATTCTGTTCATGTGTGTATGTCTGTGAGTGTGGGTGTTATCATCGTTGTTTCCAGTGTATTTGTGTTGGTGTGTGGTGAGGATGAAACTAAAAAATACAAAAATTAATTCTGTAGGTCTAGTTGAGGTATTTGGAAAATGTTTTTAGTACATTTAGTACATCATCAATAGTTATCAATGACTGAACGAAAATATCGAAAATGAATAAAAAGCAAAAAAAAATTTAGATTGCGTTAAATTTTGGCACGCTTATAGAGTTATATATATGGACAAATATGTGTCAAATTTCATCTGTATCGACTGTATATGTTGAATCATAAATGTAAAGTAGCATCGAGTAAGGTCAGTACCTGGATCGCTGCAGAATAAATAAGGAAGAGCGAAGCAAGTCAGAAGACGTGCTGCAACATAAATATGGAGGAGGGAAGCGAGGCCGTGGTGGTGTGGATGAATCTGATACGGCGAGATTATTTTTAAATAATTAATTTAATGACTTATATTCTATAATATTTCTCTTTACTAATCTACAGATTAGCGATGATCATTTCACTCAACACTGTGGGCATCTTCAGGCCATCAAAAATAAACTTAAACACTACATTAACAACAAATTAAAAATTATACACACAACATAAAAAGACTAGAATTAAATATCACAGAAAACTTAATTCTGTGATATTTAATTCTAGTCTTTTTATTTTGTGTGTATAATTTTTATTTTGTCGTTAATGTAGTATTTAAGTTTAATTTTGATGGCCTGAAGATGCCCACAGTGTTGGGTGAAATGACCATCAATAATTTGTAGATTAGCAAAGAAAAATATTATAGCATATAAGTCATAAATTCAATTATTTAAAAATGTGTGAGTTCTATAAACTAAGAAGTGAAACTAAGGAGAAATTATGGCGAGATTACAAGGTACCCCGTACTCGACATTTCTATTGGCTTAGAAAACTTTAGAAGGTCCAAATTTTCCATGGCTAATGGCTGTATGGGAATGGGAAGTCACTCAATGATAATGTCAACAAAACTAAGCATTTTATGGGGCAGTAAGTAAGTACTGAAACTAAGTAACTGGAGTCAGCTAATACAGCGCTTGTTAACTTACAAAACATTAAAAGATATTTTTATTTACAACTCTAGATATTGTCAAAACTAGATAAGGTCCAAATGACTCTGTGAACCACAACTTTTCAGTAGGAAGTCTAATTATACTTGTTGGTTTCAGTTCTTTCTTTCCGTCTCCATGGCCGCTTCATTAGCTTGTGGATTTGGTTTGATACCTTACATGATACCAAAGCATCAGTTAGGCACCGCATATGGCATGTAAGCTATCTATTTATATATTATCTCTAATTATATAATGACATAATAATGGGGATGGTCCACAGCTTGCCAAGCTGGTCCACCTGTCCATTGTTCTCAACACCACAGTGTTAAGGGACTCGTATCAGTTGGATGTCGTCCGTCTCTCTTGGAGTATTGAGCAAGTAAATCCATTTCTAGGTAACCATTTAAAACTACAAAGGCAGTTTGACTCAATTGTGATATAAATTTGAAACCTCTTCGCGAGAGTTTCACCCGGTAAAGAGCGAGACCAGAATAGAATGTCAAAATCCTAGCCTTTAGATACTGTGATATAGTTATCAAATTGATGTTGGTTGTACCCTTAATAATGTCTTGATAAGGAGATTGTATCCATTAGGGTTAAATAAAAACAACGATTTTAGTGTGACGTTTCGACCAATCTGGTCATAATCATGCCAAAAAAATATAAAAATATATTATTATAAAAGTGCACATACAATAAAATTTTTGAGATATAAAAAAGAAACTAAAGGCTAACAAAGATGATTATACAAGTACTAAAAAAATAGTAAATTCTTCCTCGGAATGAATATTCTATTTATTTTTAGTACTTGTAAGTAATAATCTTTGCACTTCTTATATGATGTTGTTAGCCTTTAGTTTCTTTTTTATATCTCAAAAATTTTATTGTATGTGCACTTTTATAATAATATATTTTTATATTTTTTTGGCATGATTATGACCAGATTGGTCGAAACGTCACACTAAAATCGTTGTTTTTATTTAACCCTAATGGATACAATCTCCTTATCAAGATATAGTTATCTCACAGTGTCTCAAGGTTACTTTGTATTAAGTTGGTATTTCTTCCATACCATTCCTATAATGCCTGACCATCATCCTGTAACCGTCCATTACCATCGGCAGGAGTGGCACATGTTGTTTACACTCCCCTTATTCCTGCACCCGTAAACTAAGTTCTTACTTACCACTTGGCCTAGTGCTTCCCATTCTGAGCCCAAAACCTCTCCTTTGCTATAAAGTAGAGGGTCATTACACACTCATGAACACAGTGATGTGAGTAAGAGAGGTTCTAAAGATCTTAGCGAGACCACTCTATCAATATTAAAACTATTCTGATGACAGGCACCAGAATCGCAGCATTATTAACACTATCTAGTCAGAGTGTCTTCTGAGGTGCGAAGCTCTAAAAATCTTATTCAACATTACAACAGATAATTATCCTAGATTCTGACGGTTCAATAATAATTGCATACAGTTGGTGCTTTGCCAATAATCTTGTAAAACCTTATTTCTGATGGACCGGGTCTACTGATATATTTACTTTTTTGAGGTAGTACGTAATTGAGCACTTTATTGGACCGTTTTTAGGATGAGAAGCCAATCATTATAGTTATAGGAGGTTATTTAGTACTTTTCACCTCCGAGGACAATAATGAATGTAAAAAAAAAACTCCTAGGACGTAAAAGTAATTCATATATTGCCGCCATTACTGTAATGTAGCGTGTTCAAAAAACAATCTGTGTAAAAGCTTTATGAGGTTTCTTTAAAAACGTTCATTTTGTTTCTGTTTTTGTTCGTAGACTAATTTTTTTTTCGTTTTTAAAAGTTGTTCTAATTGTCAATTTTTGTGTGTTTATTTGTAAAGCTTTTACATTTTTGAATAAAAGTGTGAATTAAATGACGACGATAATATGGAGTTAATTGGACGTTTTTTTTTTTTTTCAATTAAGTATGTAGCGCAGTTTATTTAATGAGTGCTACCTCAAAAAAAAATAGTGTATGCCATCCGGCTGAGAATGTCTTTATGTCTTGGCAATTTTTCCCGACTCGCTTCGCTCGTCGGTAAATCTAATTGCCGTGACATAAAGACACACTTCTCAGCCTTATGGCATAAATAACTATTTTTAATATTTGAAATTTATACCTGTTTCGAATTGATTTGGACTTATGCTTCAACAAGGATAGGTTTCTCTATGTATTTTTTTTTCATTTTCTCCCGTTTCTCTATGGTTTCTCAGGTAATATATTTCATATCACTTAGTAACATTAATGTCACTAATAACATAGCATATAGTCACATTTGTGACGTATTTTTATATTAAATTATAAATCAATATGAGCAAAAGCAAAAGTTAATACAGAATTTATTATTTCTTCAGAATCCAGAGTTCCATGAATTTAGCTCTCTCCGTATCTTATGTTGCTACAGGCGCTATAATAGAACGTTATGGATTTCTATGGATGCAGTCGTTCGTCTTACTTGGACTCATTGGTATTAACATTTTTTTAAATTAATATATTTTGTTAGAATCTATCTGATCCGTTTATCCTTTCATAGTTGAAATTAATTTTTTGTTTAAGTATTCCCTTTGTATAGCTCCAAGTGTCTCTAGGAAAGAAGTTAAAGTTACTTAGACACATATATAGAAACACATCAATGGAGAATATCCTTTTAACTTTGATATGAAGTATTGTATATTAAAATATTGATAGCCACAAAACTCAATTTTTAAATTTTTTGAAGAATGTAATGTTGATACATTGAAATGTTCCACCCGGTATAAGGGGACCCCTAGAGTTTAGGTCTATTATATCTGGTTGAATTTAACGATGTGGTACTGTTGCTGTGAATGGTAAAAGTTTTACTTACTCTGTGGCTGGGTATACTTGTGGTGTGCTAGTCCTGCTAAATATCCTTTATATTACTGATCTGTTTTGCCACAACTCCATAGTGAGCAAGAAAGGGAACCATTAAGCTTATCACCATTAATAATGGTGATAAGCTGTCCATGAAAATTCACGATCCACACAAGTATCGAAAGTAAACTTTGTTCTTTCGTTGATTCAAATTATGCTTCAAAAGGAAAAACCTTGTGGGAAGATCAGTTTAATATAATATTTGGGATGGAAGGGAGTTTACCAGAAAGACCCAAATGCTGTGTAGCACTTGAACACATTGATTTCAATGCAGTCAAGAATATCTTTCTAATCACATTCGTATTACAACACTTATTTTCTCATGCTTCAGTTACTGCTCCACTTGTACTCTGGATGTGGGTTCTGGACTTAAGAGGAACCGGTATACTCAACATGACTGTGAAGGATAGGAACAATTTTTTATCGAGTTTGTAAGTCTACAGTAATTCCAAGTTGATTTTAAACAATTATTCAACGTCGTTACCTCATTAATTGACTTGAATTGTAAAAGAGAATGTTTAGACTTTCAAAAGTACTTAAGCGTAGACCAAATCCGTGATGAATATTTACTTTGTTAAGAGTTCTTGACTAATAAAAACAATTCATTCCTAACAAAAATGAATGTGGCCAAAAACTTCATTAAACGTGTGATGAAGTATGTATGGATTGTGAGATAGTCTATACAGGGTAAACTTCTACTTATTTTGCTACTTGTAAAAATTCTCACAAAAATCATATCGATAGGGAGGAGCGTAACAAAACCATGCTTGTTGCCCATTGCATAGATCTTGGCCACAGGGCAGACCTCGACCCTGAAAATGCAAAAGCCCTCAGAACGGAAATAAATGCCTCAAAGCGTAAATTTTACACATCCGGGCAAAAAAAACGCTATGAACTCAAGATCTGACGATGCTAATGCGATTGAATTCTATAAATACCTTTTAGGGCCAACTCTGTGTCCACAGGCTTATATTGTGGAAGTATGCATTTACTATAGACTAGTAACAACTTAATACAGTACAAAAACAACAGGCAGAAGGCCTTTGTTTTTTTTGTATTTTGGGTGGGGGGGGGAGAAATATACTACGTATAATATAATAAATGTACTACGTATAGTGAGATCTTAAAATATTTATTTTCGTGATAAAATTGTGTTTTAGGGAGAAATCGGAATCAATGGATTACAACAAAGATCTAAAATGGAGCAACACAAAGACATTAGAGTTAAGATTAGATGAAGATTATTTGTCTCCTGTGAGCGAGATAACTAAAATTTAAATTTAGACCGAACCGCCGTAGCGGTCTATAATTATTGTATAGGATCCACTAGAAAAGTTTGATATTATGGAATATGCCATTGATAATCCTTTTACAATTTACAAATTAAGTATCTTAATTACTAAATATCATATGTTAGTTATCAAATGTTGGTAGAACTTAATATTATGTGTATTAGACCTAAGAATTTGCGTATGACTAGAGACGACTGCCTATTCTGTAGAAATACCAGGTTGATTCCATATTAGAAGGAGTTTTTTTCTCCACACACCCTCTTGTAGAAATTGCCTGACTTATTGATAGTTTGAACTTTAAAGTTCTTAATTTATTATGTGTTCACTTGTAAATAAATAAATTAAATAATAAAAACTAATACATTGTTTGTTGAACCCATACAAATGAAGGACTTCTTCAGAATATGAGATCGGTTCAGATTTTCATTTCATGGCTGAGCAATAGTTTCTTGTGCATCAAATGTGTAAAACGCTGGACACCGGATTCAGCTCAATCGAACCATCCCAAGAATTGCAGGAACGACGTATATATTGTTTTATACATGAACCCAAAGAAATATGTATTTATTTGAATGTTTGGTTTAGTCCACAAGGATGCTAAAAATTTGAAAATACCAATGTCAATGAGTGATCGAAATCCAAATTCGGCACTGCGTACCCAGGTTGCTCCACGATTTTGGCCTCTTTGACGATCCGATTTTCCACTATGTCTGTAAGTATATGTATGCGTGTAATCTTACGTGTGTGTGTGTCTTATCGTCATAGCTCCTAGCGCTTTTATACTAGACTGTACTTTTATACTAGACTGACACAAAAATTATTTTTTGGTTTAATGTGCTATCCAGAAGACAACGTAAACGGGACCCTAAAAGTTGTCTAATTTAAAAAGATATTAGTTATTTTACATTCAAAATATATTTACGTAAATCTGACAGCTTTAACTATGGTTAAAAAATAAACATTTTAAATGCCAAAATTAATTTAAACGCAAGAGATTCATGCAATGCAAGTCTGTACGAAAATACATTTTAAACGATAAACAAAATTTCCAAGAGAACAAAAAAAATTACAGCGCATGCCGACTACTGAAATCGTGGAATTAGATTGTAAAAGAAACTCATCAAACCAACTCAAAATTTGTCAATGTTTGGGAAGAAAATGGATTGCAAGCCTCCAAAGTGTGACTCAAAACCTAAGTGTGAACCGAAACCTCCTAAGTGCGGTGGATCTTCTCCCCTCGTATGCTTTGCTGCGGGGGCGGTAACAGTGTTAGCAACTGCGATGTTGTTATTCAGCCAGATGAAGAAGGAAGAAAGTAATGATAGTAAACGAGCGAAGGAAAGGAAAAGTGATTGCTAACATAAGTCATGATACTGGACTTGTAAACAAATAATAAAAACAAATCATATATTAATGTTCTTTTATTAGTACAATAAGGGATCTGGTTAGAGTATGATCAGGAACTCCTTATCATACGATAAGGAGTACCTGGTTAAAGTATGATCGGGAACTCGGTTAGAGTATGATAGGCCTGGTTAAAGTATGATCAGGAACTCGGTTAGAGTATGATAGGCCTGGTTAAAGTATGATCAGGAACTCGGTTAGATTACGATAAGGGAGCTGGTTAAAGAATGATCAGGAACTCGGTTAGAGTACGATAAGGGACCTGGTTAAAGTATGATCGGGAACTCGTTTAGAGTATGATAGGCCTGGTTAAAGTATGATCAGGAACTCGGTTAGAGTACGATAAGGGAGCTGGTTAAAGAATGATCAGGAACTCGGTTAGAGTACGATAAGAGACCTGGTTAAAATATGATCAGTAACTCAGTTAGAGTATGATAAGGAACCTGGTTGAAGTATGATCAGGAACTTGGTTAGAGTATGATAAGGAACTCGGTTAGAGTTCTTCTTCCAATCTGTCATCTTGTCCTTTTCCAATTCCGGAAAAAAAAATTAAGTGACAGGAATCCAAAACGTTTTCCGTGTAGGTTTTTAACAGGTTTGCCTCTATCTATAAGTACATGTATTCAAATTCCAGATTATTCACTTAGTCTATTGGGTAGGTTTCATTTAAATGAAACGTAATCAAATTCAATAAGATTACGCAACATTAATCGATATATTGTCAACATTAAACTATTTAATGAAATCATTGCTAAAAACAAATGAGAGGTATGGCCTGGTTTCAATCTACCTTTTGTCTCTCGAGTGTTTTATAGCTCTTATCATTGTCAAGTGTTTCTGTTTATCCATCTCTCAGTTCGGCTCTCATCTTGTAAAAACTCAGTGATTTGATGAACGAGTTGATTTCCTACCGATTTTCCTGTTGTTTAATAAATATTAATAAGTGATAGAATCATGTGGTGAATTTTGATGTAGTTTAAACATGTGACTTAGTTAGTTTGTCTGATTCCCTTCGGTTAAGTAAATTATGAGCATGGATGGAGAGACCCAAGACAATGCAAATGGAGTTCAGTAAGATATTTATTTATTATTTATACAGCCTAATCATGGCTAACTCACTGTACTCAGTGCAAGCTCTCTAGTAGGCGGAGGAAGAGTTAAAAGACAGCCTTTCCTCTGTTAGAAGGGTTAAATCTCTCAAAAAATGATATTTAGAAGAGCCACTTTAATGGTACTTTCTTCTATGTTTTTAAAAAAGTATCTTTCTGACACAATATTGGTGCGAGAGACACCTAGAAAATGTAACAAGCAAAATGCAATGCTACGTCTGAGAACTGTTCCATCAATCGACATTCGTCATCATTGATAGCTCGACATAATGTCATGTCCCACTCTGTTTCGTTACGTCTAACTCGTCAGGGCGCCGACAGAGCCTGAACTCTCTTAGACCTTCAATGAAAATTCCGAAAAATATAATGAGGAGTATTTACCAGAGACGAGCGGTGCTCTCTTACCGCCATCATGCTTAGTCATGTATAGTTGACACAATATAATTGTGCGAGAGACACCTAGGAAATGTTACAAGCAAAATGCAAAGTACACCTGGGACATCAATGATGACGAATTTCGAATGATAGAACAGTTCCCAGGTTCAATTTTGCTTGTTAAATGTAACAAGGAAGGAAGAGAGACATCAAGACACATAGAGACACCAAAGAAATGTTCTTGGTGTCTCTCGCTCAATTATATTGTGTCAACTTTTCATGTTTTGCAAAACTCGGATGTATCAAATGATATAAGTGTTTTTTTTTTTTGTTCATCAAAAATTTTCAGTTTCCCTGCAAAAAATAGATGCTTTGCAGTCACTAAAAATCTAGGTTGGCAAGATGTATTACACCAATTGCTCTATTGAAGGAACCTACACTCTGCTCTTTATGGACCAAGAGCCCAGGGGTGTTTTGTTAATAAAAAGTGTTATGGCTGGAACCGGTCTCAATTTTTCGTAAATACCTGCCTGAACAAGGATCTGCAATTCTGCAGACTCGTATCGGATGGGTGTCCCAGACAGAACGCACTTTAGGGGTCAAAGGTTCTGCCTGGGACACCCATCCGATACGAGTCGGCAGAATTGCAGATCCTTGTTCAGGAAGGTATTTACGAAAATTTGAGACCGGTTCCAGCCATTACACTATTTGTTAACTTGGGTGGTAAATTTGAACTATAAAGTGCGTTCAGCCTGGGATGCCCATCCGATACGAGTCGGCAGAATTGCAGATCCTTGTTCAGGAAGATATTTACGAAAAATTAAACCCGTTAAATGGTTCCAGCCATTATACTTTTTATTAACAAAACACCCCTGGGCTCTTGGTCTATTATTACACGTACCATATTTACCTTCTTCTTCCTTCAACTACTTTATTAAGTTACTTCGGTTAACTTCAGTTCTACAATATGTTCACATAAATAATAACAATATATTTCAATCCATTTGGATCATCATCAGAAAATAGTAAAGACAAAAATACACAAATATTACTTAAAACCTACGGAACAACAAAATTAAAAAAATAATAAGACTAGTGACAGAAATGCAAGAATGAAACTTGAATAATTACAAACAATAATTACTTTATAGACAACTAAAAAAACTACATTAACAATAAATAAAAAACAAAGAAAAGATTTAAAAAAAAATTTAAAACACTATTACAAAGAATACAAACAAAAGAAACCAAACGGAAAGGAAACAAAAACAAAACTTATGATTCGCATTTTTTTGTGTGATTTTCAAGAATAGCTTAAACAGTGGTGATGAAGATACAACTTTTTGCTCATTGATATTTACCACAGAATCATTATGAGATGACAAGTAAATTTACAAACCTTCCTAAGCTTTTTGTTTCCGGCTGTAATTCTTGTAGTGCACTATCGTTGAAGCTGTGTTTAAATTCAGTTATACGTTTAGCGAAAGCTGAATCACCAACATATCTTTCTCTTATATATATAATATATATATATATATATATATATATTATATATATATATATATATATAATATATATATATATATATATATATATATATATTTTCTATGTAACCATATTTCTTTATAAATATCTTCCATCCTTCTCCATTCTAGCCTGTCCATAGCTACTCTCTTCCAAGTTACCCCGCCACAACATAACCTCATTTCATGGTCCCATGCTCTACTCGGCCTTCCTTTTCTTCTTTTGTGCTCAATTGGTGACCATTCTAATATCTTTTTAGTCCATCTACCGTCAGTTGTTCGCACAATGTGCCCGGCCCATCTCCACTTTCGACCTATTATATCCTTCCCTATATAACTCAAGTTTGTTTGCAACCTAATCCACGCATTTCTTTTTTTATCACTTAATGTCAGGCCCATAGGGGCGTCATACCCTGGTATGGCATACCTGAAGAGGCAAAACGAAGGACCAGCCCAACCTCAAAACTCAGCGCTAACTTAATCCTAAAAAGGTAGCCAGACACAAAATTTAAGTTGAGCAAAAGCGATTTATTACATGCAAATAGAGCATACAAGTGAATATTAATGTTGTGATAAAGAAGTTAAAGAAATAAGCATAAAATACGCAAAGGTTAATAAAATATAAGCTAAATGGCGGAGGTAAGCGCTAGCGTCTACCATGAAGCCTGCTGGTATAATGACCAGTATAATGAACTGATATGAATAAATAAATATTAAAATAACGATAAAACAAAAAGAATAAAAAATAAACAAGGCACATGCAAAATGGTATGAACTAATATAAATTAAATAACCAAGCATATGCTAAAGCACGTAAAACATAACCAAACCCCAAAGGGGGGGAGCGCAATTTAGCTTATACCTAATTAAAGCAAATTCTAACTTAATTAAGCTCATACGATAAATTATTGTACATAAAGTTTGGTAATGATTGAAATGATAAATAATTATTAAAATCGCAAAGTAAACCTAAAATAAAACCTACAATGGTAGCATGCACAACCATAAAACACGTTATTTACGTGTTTTAAATCTAAGTTTGATAGCGCTAAATTATACATGAAAAATAATGAAAATAATATAAATAAATAAATAATTATGACTAGACGTGAATAGAAATCCTAATAATAGGCGTAAATTATTATTAGTGTAATGTAAGCGTGTATTTACGGCCCTTAAGCGAAGGTGGTGAGCGAGATGGTGAGTGACGATGATTATATGCGGTAATCAGTCCATAAACTGCACAAACTTAATAAATTTAACGTCCCAGTTGTAGCGAAACTGTTCACTTAAGTGGTGTTACAGCGAAACAGCACTTAAACTAAATTACATTAATTAAAACTTAATTAAAATTTGGCATCACATGCACAAAGCCGGCATTTTTGTCACTTACAAAAGATAACGAACTCTTTCGTCATATTTTCGATGGTGATAGTGAGTTACGTCATTTAATTAACAAAATTTAGATGATAATTAACGAGGTTCCATGCTGAAACACTGGTTTCAGCGATAATGATGAGCGATTTGAAGCAAGTTGTGTGAAACAGGTTGGTAACACTGTCGGAAGTTAGCGAAACCTTCCCGAAGGTTACTAGATGAGGTTATTGTTGTGTGATATCGAAGCAGCGTGATTCGATGTGAGCAGATTGTCTGTAGAATATCAATAAAATGAATAAATGTGCTGAGAAATATGATGAACGATGGCTAAAGATGTGGCGGAAGAGAAGAAAAGCTGAAAATAAGGTGTAAAGTGTCTGTGTGTGTTTGTGTAAAACCTAAATTCTTGGATGTGCCAAGTCCAGGTAAAAATCACGACTTTATCTTAAAACTACATAAAAAACATAAATGAAACATAAAAGGGGTTCGTGTCCAAACATCACCACCTACCAAAATTAGCCTAGGGTAATTTTAAATTAAGTTCAGAAAGCGACTCAGGAGAGTCAGTTTCAGAAGAATGAAAGACGACTACCTTATTTACAGGACGCTTCAGCACAGAGTTAGAAGTCTGGACTGATACGACGCGAACAACGTTGTCAGCGCCTGGATGTGTCTCGATAACTCGACCAGCAGGCCACCGTAATCTCGGGGCGTTGTCGTCTTGAAGAAGGACTAAGTCACCTACCTGTAAATTTGGAACTTGTCGCCTCCATTTTGAGCGTTGTTGCAGCGTGGTGAGATATTCCTTGCGCCAACGTTGCCAAAAGTGTTGCGACTTTTGGTTTATAATCTGCCAACGCGTTAATCGATTAGATGGTATCTGCCCAAGCGATTTCTCAGGAATGGCGAGTGGAGGACATCCTATGAGAAAATGGCCAGGGGTTAGAAACTCAAGATCCTCTGGGTCAGTTGTAAGGGGACAAAGAGGCCTAGAGTTCAAGATTGATTCGATCTTGATGAGAAGGGTAGCCAGCTCTTCAAAGGTCATAACGTTTTCTCCGTAAGTCGAACGAAGGAGGCGTTTTACAGACTTGACGACTGCTTCCCATAACCCACCGAAATTTGGAGCATGTGGAGGGTTGAAGGTCCATTGCACCTCATGCGATGTGGCGTAGGCTCGTAGTTCATCTTGAGTGGTTCGCTGGTTAATCCACTTGTAGAGATCAGAGAGTTCATTGGCAGCTCCGACGAAGTTTGTGCCATTATCGGACACAAGCTCTTCCGGCAATCCTCGCCTACCAATGAATCTGTCAAGGGCAGCTCTGAAGGCAGGGGTGCAGAGTGAAGAGACCAACTCCAGATGAACAGCTTTAGTACTTAAGCAAACGAAGACACACAAATATGCTTTCATCGTGGGCGCTTTTCGAAGAGTAGAGGTCTTAATTGAGAACGGTCCAGCAAAGTCGAGTCCTACATTGCGAAAAGGACGGACTTCCTTGAAACGTGAAGCTGGCAAGTCTCCCATCTGCGGTTGACAAGGTTTGGCGTCAAATATGCGGCATTTGAGGCATTTCCGTGTAAAGTTGCGCACTGTGCTTCGTCCACCGATGATCCAGTATCTGCAACGCAGCGCAGCGAGAAGCAGAGACGGTCCACAATGGAGGTAAGCAGAATGGTAGTGTTTGAGGATAATTGTGGTTAAATGAGATTTGGCAGGTAAGATAGCAGGATGCTTCGTTGTATGCGGAACGTTAGCATTCTTGAGGCGACCACCTACCTTGAGAATACCATCTCCATCAAGAAAGGGTTGAAGACTTGACAGTTGTTTCGGCGGCGGTGTTTCACTGTCGGGAGATTTGTTGTCAAAGAAGGCATGTCGTTGAACACCGATAATAGCGAATCGAGTTGCTCTTCTTATCTCCTTTACTGAAGGTGCAGCTTTCATATTGACGTCCAGTCCACGCAGCCGATCGATGAAGCGAAGAGCGATAGACAACTTGTTAAGAAGCGTCGGAAGATCAGTAAATTCCTTAATCCAGTCGATGAAAGTGGAGATGAAGTAGTGGAAAGAAGAGTCTGGCCGACTGAAATCGGTTTCAGTTCAGGTAAGTCTTCCTCTGGAGCGAAGTTACACAACGGCCAGGAAGAATGTCATTAATGCCCAGGGAGGTCCATGGAACCAGAGCTGGTTATCGATGAGCTGAGATGGTAGGAGTCCACGGGAACCGATGTCGCTAGGGTTATCACCAGATGAGACATGGTGCCATTGACCAAGCGAAGTAAGCTCTTTAATTTTAACCACTCTGTTGGCTACGAATGTCTTTAAGCGGAACGACGGAGTTTGGAGCCAAGAGAGGACGACTGTGCTGTCAGAAAAGAAATAATAAGAAGGCAGAACGGGTAGCTTGCTGCAGAACGGAGACAAAGATTCGAACAAACGAGCACCCAATAGCGCAGCACACAATTCCAAGCGGGGAATTGACGTAGCTTTGACTGGAGAAAGTTTGGTTTTCGCGAGAAGGAGGTGCATCTGGCAATCTGTAGCTGAAGCGGAGCGTAAGTATGCTGCTGCACAGTAAGCTCGTTCTGAAGCGTCGACGAAAACCATAATAGTGTATGATGCGTTCGGTGAGTGATCCAACGTGGTATAGTGACGTGAGACAGGAGTGGAAGCTGACTGATGAGACTTCTCCACTGATCAGCGAGATCTTGGGAAAGGTTTCGTCCCAGGACAAGTTTCTCTTCCAAGCTACCTGGACTACTTCCTTAGCGAGAATCACGACAGGTCCTAAGTAGCCTAGTGGGTCGTAGAATTTAGCCACTGCTGATAGCACGGAGCGTTTAGTGCATGTGTCCACAGGAGGCGCGATAGCGTAAGAGAATGCGTCCTTCTGAGGGTCCCATTGAAGACCGAGTATTTTCACAGTGGTTTTGTCATCATTGGACTCTAGGGAAACAGGTTCTTGATGAGGTAAAACAGCAGTCGGATCAGAGTTGCAAAAATCAGAAAGGATGCGAGAGTCATTGGCAGCCCATTTGCCGAGTTCGAAACAACCTTTAGCGAGGAGGTCGGTTACTTGACGTCTGAGTGCTATAACTTTACTTAATTCGTTGTCTCCTGTAGCAATATCGTCGACGTACATGTCGTCTTCTAGCACCGGAACGGCGAGAGGAAACTGATGTCCTTCATCTTCTTTAAGCTGCTGAACGGTACGGAGCGCTAAATACGGAGCAGCTGCTTGACCATATGTGATGGTTTTAAGTTCATATTCCTGAACTTCGTCTGCGGGACTGAAGCGCCAGAGAATATGCTGATACTTCCTGTCAGCTGGATGTATCAGTATTTGTCGATACATCTTAACTACATCAGCCGTGAAGACGTATCTGTGGCGTCGGAAGTTAAGAAGTATGGTGACTATGCTTTTCTGGAGTTTAGGACCTACTAGAAGCACCGAGTTTAGCGAACCGGAAGCTGTAGAAGCGGCAGCGTCGAAAACTACTCTTAACTTGATCCCTTCTCCTTCACCCTTTACGACACAATGGTGTGGAATACATACGATACCTGGAGTTTGCGCAATCTCCATATGACCAAGGTCGATATATTCTTGCATAAATTCATGGTACTTGACTCGAAGCAATGAATTTCTCTCTAAGCGACTTTCTAAATGCTGCAAGCGGCGCAGCGACATGCTCTTAGTTCCCGTCATATACGGTCTCTCATCTTTAAATGGCAGCCGAACGACGTATCTACCATTAGGAAGTCGATAGTGAGTAGTCCGAAAGAGCTCTTCACATTTCTCGTCAGCTGGATCCTTACAGACGACCTGCGGTGGTTCTTCAAGTTCCCAAAAGCGATGGAGTTCTTGCTGAAGTGGATCAGGCTGAGAGTAGCGTGATACGTGAAGACAGGAGAGTGATGAAATTTCAGCTTTGTCCTTAACTCGACCAAGAACGCAGAAGCCAAAAACTGTACCCAGAAGAATAGGCATAGAAGGTGAGATAGTCAGCATTTGACCAGTAAGTATATCACTGAAGAGGTCACAGCCTACCAAGAAATCAATAGGCCGTGGGACCCAAAATTCGGGATCAGCAAGCGGGTAATCCCTAAATTGATGCCACATGTCAGCAGTTGAATAAAACCCTGGAAGCGGTGAGGTGATATTATCCACTACGACGGCAGAAGTCCTGAAGCGAGGACGGGGAGAATCAGCTGATGTCAAAGTACAAAGCGCTCGACCTTGACAGCCAGTGAAAGGAGTAGCTCCTATACCCCATATATCTGTTGATTGCGTATCAACTTGTAGACCTAGAAGATCAGCGCACCTTCTAGTTATGAATGAGAAGTGGCTCCCGGAATCCAGAACTAAGCGAAAAGGCTGCGGTTGCACTCTTCCTTCGCAGTCTTCAAAGTTACAAAGGGCTGTTCCCAAAAGTACTTCTACCTGATCGAGGGAAGTAACTTGACAAGAGACACCACCTTTGCTCTTAAAAGATGTAGAAGGTTGCTCAGAATTCGACTGGTTCGTAGGAGGCGTTCCACTGGAGTCTGAAGACGTATGCGACGTCCCATGTAACATGCTATGATGCCTACCCTTACAGAATCTGCAACGCCATCTCGAAGAACAAGCATTCGTCTTATGTCCTGTCTGTAAACAGTTTCTACAACCTCTCCAGGATTGCAGGAGCTTCTGGCGATCAGCGACTGAAGCCATAGAGAAGGTTAAACAGTTAACAAGGAGATGCGAGTCCTTGCAAACTGGACAAACGATGTTTTCCGCGGGCTTGTCATTGTCGAAAGGACGAGATCGTTGATCAACATTGGATGGTCGCGAAGACGACGACTTCCCGTACCCAGCGTTGGCGAGGAGAGTTACCGGCTTACTTGAAGATCCATTCTTCTGTTGTTGGTTCCTATAGTTCGAGGCGTTATAGCTGTTAGAGTTATTATAGCGATTCCCTTGAGAACTCGTTTTGCTGTTGGTTGTGGGCGACAATCCTAAAGCAAGTTCTGAAGCATTACAGCAAGATCTCAGATAAGTAATAAGTTCGTTGAAGGAAGGAAAATCCTTAGAATTTTGATGCTCGAAAGCTTCTTTTGTTTCCACGTCTAGCGATCGATAAGCTAAATAGAAAAATATAAACTCTTCACGATCAGCGATGGTTAACTTCTTGAAAGCAGCAACATTCTCCGATAACTGAGCAATAAGTTTGTTCAGAACCGCGGCGTTCGGTTTTCCAGAGATGGGCTTCACACTTGTCAGTTGATCCAGATAAGCGGTGGCAAGGAGACGCTTATTATCGTAAGTATCTACGACGGCTTGCCAGGCGATGGTAAAGTTTCCTTCAGTCACCGTTATCTGAGATATAACAGCTAGTGCAGGACCTCGTAAGCACTTCAAAAGATATTTAAATTTCTCTATATCATCCATGTTAGTGTTTATAACCATGCTGGTGAAAGTGTCCTTAAAATGCGGCCATTTTGTGCGATCTTCACCTCCATAAACAGGAAGGTCAAGTGGCGGCAGCTTAGGTTTGTAAGACTGATTAAGAAAGGTTGTATTATGCATAGTTTGTTGAGCTCGCTCAGTTATCTGAATATAATATTGATTCGATTCATTAAAATATCTCTTAGCCTGTTTCTTTGGTCGTGATCATTTTGAGTGGCCACAGCTGCATCCTGTGGGGTAAGCATATCACACAGATTGATGTATCTCTCTTCGTATTTATTGTAAACATCCTTGATACCTGAGTACATCCCTTTGAAGAGAGGTATTTGACTATCATCAGAAACAGCCTTAAAACCTTGGTCTCTAATATCTCTAAGGTCAACACAAAGAGTTGCTAATTGACGTCTGACAGACACTTCCATGATGGTAAAGCGAAACAGCACAGAAGACAAGAAAACAGGTTACGGAGATTAAAATATTAAATAAAATGTAAAATATAACAATAGAAAACAAAAAGATAATAAGCAGGAAAGATATAAAACAGAAAATAATAAAGAACCATGTGCGATGGTCTACGTAATAAGAGTTAAAGATGCGGAGATAAATACAGATGTAAGCAGCAACACGTCTATGCGATGACAATTTAGCTACACATGTTAATTCATCCCGCCACCAGTAACAGCGAACTAAGTCCCAGGCAAGATCAGTGAGCGTACACCACCTACCGTGAACTAAAACCATAAAAAAAAAACTATATAAATAATAAAGAAAACCAAAAAGAATCCAATAAAAAATCGAAATATAGTTCAAAGAATCCCTTGGCTGCAAAGGATAAAATAATCCGGCTCGACTCGGACCAAAATGTCAGGCCCATAGGGGCGTCATACCCTGGTATGGCATACCTGAAGAGGCAAAACGAAGGACCAGCCCAACCTCAAAACTCAGCGCTAACTTAATCCTAAAATAAGGTAGCCAGACACAAAATTTAAGTTGAGCAAAAGCGATTTATTACATGCAAATAGAGCATACAAGTGAATATTAATTGTTGTGATAAAGAAGTTAAAGAAATAAGCATAAAATACGCAAAGGTTAATAAAATATAAGCTAAATGGCGGAGGTAAGCGCTAGCGTCTACCATGAAGCCCTGCTGGTATAATGACCAGTATAATGAACTGATATGAATAAATAAATATTAAAATAACGATAAAACAAACAAAGAATAAAAAATAAACAAGGCACATGCAAAATGGTATGAACTAATATAAATTAAATAACCAAGCATATGCTAAAAGCACGTAAAACATAACCAAACCCCAAAGGGGGAGCGCAATTTAGCTTATACCTAATTAAAGCAAATTCTAACTTAATTAAGCTCATACGATAAATTATTGTACATAAAGTTTGGTAATGATTGAAATGATAAATAATTATTAAAATCGCAAAGTAAACCTAAAATAAAACCTACAATGGTGGCATGCACAACCATAAAACACGTTATTTTACGTGTTTTAAATCTAAGTTTGATAGCGCTAAATTATACATGAAAAATAATGAAAATAATATAAATAAATAAATAATTATGACTAGACGTGAATAGAAATCCTATAATAGGCGTAAATTATTATTAGTGTAATGTAAGCGTGTATTTACGGCCCTTAAGCGAAGGTGGTGAGCGAGATGGTGAGTGACGATGATTATATGCGGTAATCAGTCCATAAACTGCACAAACTTAATAAATTTAACGTCCCAGTTGTAGCGAAACTGTTCACTTAAGTGGTGTTACAGCGAAACAGCACTTAAACTAAATTACATTAATTAAAACTTAATTAAAATTTGGCATCACATGCACAAAGCCGGCATTTTTGTCACTTACAAAAGATAACGAACTCTTTCGTCATATTTTCGATGGTGATAGTGAGTTACGTCATTTAATTAACAAAATTTAGATGATAATTAACGAGGTTCCATGCTGAAACACTGGTTTCAGCGATAATGATGAGCGATTTGAAGCAAGTTGTGTGAAACAGGTTGGTAACACTGTCGGAAGTTAGCGAAACCTTCCCGAAGGTTACTAGATGAGGTTATTGTTGTGTGATATCGAAGCAGCGTGATTCGATGTGAGCAGATTGTCTGTAGAATATCAATAAAATGAATAAATGTGCTGAGAAATATGATGAACGATGGCTAAAGATGTGGCGGAAGAGAAGAAAAGCTGAAAATAAGGTGTAAAGTGTCTGTGTGTGTTTGTGTAAAACCTAAATTCTTGGATGTGCCAAGTCCAGGTAAAAATCACGACTTTATCTTAAAACTACATAAAAAACATAAATGAAACATAAAAGGGGTTCGTGTCCAAACACTTAACCTTATTCAAAGCATACTCCTTTCCATGCGCCTTACACACGTTCTCAACTCATCTATATTATTTTTAGTTGTACACCAAGTCTCGCAACCATACATTAACACCGGCTTAACCACACTGTTCCAAAGCTTCACTTTAATCTTTATATCAGCATTCTTTGATTTAAACAATTTGGAATAACAGTTGTAAGCTCTCCAACTCATCGCTACTCTTCGTTTTATTTCCTTCTCCATCCATTGGTCTTTTGATATTGTTTGGCCTAAATACACAAAATTTTGAACTACTTCGATTCTCTTACCCTCTAATTCTATCTCGGTTTCCTCCTCAATATTAATATACATTAACTTAGTTTTACCAATATTTATATTTAAACCTATTTCTTTTGCGTTTTTAATTAGTTTAATTTAAAACGCATTATTAATTTAATTTCTTCATTATTTTTTCCAATTAATATTAAATAGTCTGCAAATTTTAATCTATTGAGTACTTCTCCATTGATATTTATCCCATAGTTACTCCAATCTAGACCATCAAAGGCTTCTTCAAGAGTTGCACCAAATATTTTTGAACACGCTACATCACCTTGCCTGGTTCCTCTTTGAGGTCGGATAGTTGCTGACTTATTTCCGATTTTAATATTAATTTCTGAAAGTGTATTGATTTTATTAATTAAAGTTCTATACGGCAGTTCTATATTACTGTGTTTCATTGCATTTTCTATACATTCATGATAGATGTTATCAAAGGCTTTCTCAAAATCAATTGTCAAAAGTACCATAGGGAACTTGTACTCTTTAGCTTTGTATACTAGATGTTGAATGACTAGAATAGCGTCCGTTGTACTGAAGTTCTTTTTGAATCCCACTTGATCAACCGGTGACATTAAGTCTAAGTTTGGTGTGATTCTTCTGGTAACGACTTTCATAAATATTTTATACACTACAGACAAAATATTAATGGGTCGATAGTTTGTTATTTCTAGTTTATCACCTTTCTTAAATAGTATTATTAGCTGTGATTGGAACCATGATTCTGGCATATTTCCTGATCTCAAACATTGGTTAAATAAGAAGCATAATTCCTTGACTAGTACTTCACCTCCTGCTTTTATCTCTTCACCAACAATATCGTCTGGTCCTCAAGTTTTCCCACATTTTAAACTTTTTATTGCATACCTAACTTCTTCATCTAATATATCTTGTACGTTTTCTAATACATTCTGTTCAACATCCTTATCACCATCTCTATTTACCCTATTATTGATCACTCTACCCTCAGGCATGCTGTACAGATTCTGGTAATACTCTCTGACAGTTTTTAATATATCTTGGTCACTATTTTTTATATTTCCCTTATTATCTTTAATAGCTGTTAAATTTTTCCTTCCTATGTCTTGTTCTCTTATACATTCTCTAATACTCGAGCCATTATTTATAGCTTCCTTTATTTTATTAAACTTTTTTCTGCAAACCAATCTTTTAATTTATTTCTAATCAACTTGGATAACTCAGCATACTCTATTTTCTTATTTCCCTTTCTTTTAATATTTCTTCTTTTTCTTAACATCTTTTTTATTTCTTTAGGGATTCTACTATTGCCGTTTTTTATGTCTTCCTTTGTTTGCGCGATCTTATTTGCTGCTATTTTATAGATGTTTTAATTTTCGATTCTAGAATATTTAAATTATTTTTTTCCTGGTAATTTATTACGTATTTCTAGTTCTCTCTCTAATATTTCGCTATAATTACTTGATTTTAAAACATCTAAACTCACTTTAATTACTTTCTTTTGAT
This sequence comes from Microvelia longipes, assembly GCA_018340805.1. Taxonomy (NCBI): domain Eukaryota; kingdom Metazoa; phylum Arthropoda; class Insecta; order Hemiptera; family Veliidae; genus Microvelia; species Microvelia longipes. The sequence continues at coordinate 55,384,307 of JACMZG010001863.1, forward strand.
TCCATTTTTTCTTAACTTTTAATTTAAAATAGCTTTAATTGCTCTGTGGTCACTTCCTGTATTTATTTTTTTACATGTATTAACATCTTTAAATATATCTTTTCTATTTGAAACAAAATAATCAATTTGATTTTTAGTCTGTCCATCAGGACTAATCCAGGTCCATTTGGATGCCATAGGTTTATTATAAAAGGTATTTAATATGTATAATTTATTTGATTCACAAAACTGAACCATCTTATCGCCTCTCTGATTCCTTTCACCCAGTCCATATTCACCAACTGCATCTTCTTTAGAATTTTGCTGTTTACCAACTTTACAATTCCAATCTCCCATAATTATAATATTAGAGCATTTATTCTCCTCGATTGCTAACTGAAGTTCGTCATAAAAGCTGTTTATTTCTTCATCTGAAGATGTACTCGTAGGAGCATATATCTGTATAATTTTGTATCTTCCATATTTTTTGTTGGCTTTTGGTTTCCAAACTAATTCTGATATACGAGGTGAATAGGGTTTAAATGATACAATTTGACTCTTTATTTTCTCGTTAACAATAAACCCAGTGCCACCTGTACAGCCAGAACCGTTATAATATAATCTCTCACCACTTTTTAATTCGTAAGATCCTACCTCATTTCTTCTTACTTCAGCTAGACCAATAATAGACCACTGAATTCGGTTTAGCTCATTTAAAAGTTCAAGTAACTTTATATTATCTCGTAGGGTGCGGCAATTGTAAGTGTATATACAGCAGTTTACTTTGTTATTTTTACTACAATTATTATTATTATTATTATTATTATTGTTGGTACTGCGGGTAGAATATACAATATACACTCGCTAATGTTTAAATTACAAATATAGTATTACACATTATTCTATTGACAACTTATACAATAAAATAATGTGAAGATAGTGGCATTACTCTCTCTTCATCAGAGTAATTGACATGGTAAGAATAAACTAAACTAACACAATAACAATTAAGGAGCTGAATAATATATTAATAGTTGTTAGTATTAGTCCTCTAGTCGTAGATAAAATTTAATATGCAACAAGGGATGAAAGTTTTCAGCTATCGTATTATCTCCCTCGTCAAGCCTTGGGAGCCAAAATGTTAGTTAACTCCCTCGGCAAGCCTCGGGAGCTAACTAGTTTATCTCCCTCGGCCTACCGGCCTCGTGAGCTAATGAAGTTTCCTCCTTCGGCGCTGCCTTAGGACGAAACTTAAACTTGAGCTTTAAAACTTACTTTCATCCCTTGTTGCATAAATAACTATAACATACTCATGATCCAGGGTCTTAATATTTCTTATTAAACGTATTGCAGGAAAAGAGTACGCAACAACGACACAGACAAAAAGCAGCACCATCGCCTGTCTCTCATAACGTTCGATATCAGACGGAGATTCCTTCCTTTCATTAAAAAGTCAAAGGTAATAATTTTCTAATCATAGAGATATATTATTAGAGGAAGCACACGCTATCTTAATACATTCAGTTATTTCAATAATCTTTTTTGGGCTTTCATGGGTCTGAGCATAGAGATATATTACTAGAGAGGCCCTATTGGTTGAATTTTGAAACCACCACCTTCGACTATCAATGATCAAATGAACTGAACAAGATTACTGTAATACAGTAGAATGCTGAAAATATAAATCACAACACAAACCATGTGCAGGAAGCCGAAAAAATGATTTCTTATAACCTTAACTTACTCTTAGAAGAGGTTACACAGAGCCCCTGAGAGCCCCAAAATGATGTATCAGGACTTTCAATGTATTGAGATAGGCTATGTCCCCTCTAGTATATATCTCTATGGGTTAGAGTAACCTCATTGTTACCAAATTCAAGTGTGATAAGGTTATAATTTATCAAGCATTGTCAGCTTTTCGCTCATTAATTATGTTTAGGGAAATTCTACGTCTATTGCGTGTGTTTTTCTGTGTATGTGTGTGTGTGTGTGTTTTTTTTTTTTTTTTTTTTTTTTTTTTTTTTTTTTTTTAATTTTCCTTTTAGTAGTAACCCTACTAAAAGGCCGTATATTATCAGCATGTCCCATATAAATACTACATGCTTTTGAAAACAGTAAATATTTGAATATTACTTCGTTCTTTTACAATGCTGTATGTGTGTGTGTGTATGTCTGTATGTGTGTGTGTGTATGTCTGTATGTGTGTGTGTGTATGTCTGTATGTGTGTGTGTGTGCTTGTTATCATCGCAGCCCCCAGTATATTTATGCTAGAGAATTGAAAGTATGAACAAAAATCAGTCTATAGGTGTAGTTGTGCTAGACAGAAAATAATTTTTAATTTTTTTTAATTGTTAAATTCCATTAGAAATTTATAAGGTTATTCGAATCGATTTAAACAAACCAAACGCATTCGGAGGTTATAACCTGGCGTTTTTATGAATGACGTGTGACGTCATTGCAGGAATCGGTGTAGGCCAGAGACTATAGATACTTAAACAGTAAGACTGTCGACTCAATGGTGGGAAAGTTTGGATTCCGGTCGACACTAGCGCGGCGGGGGGCCTATCTTTCAATTGAGTGGGCGTGTCTTAATTTCCCGCTTTTTGCCCAAATTCAATTTGAAATTAAAATTTTTATACTTAGTATAGTCATACTTCTAACTGGCCGTACCGCTTCGCACGACCATCGTCGTCTTTAAACTCACACAGAACGCTTTTGATTCCTTTTAAGTTTTTCATTCAAGTAATTTATTAATTTGATTGATTCATTCAGGTAATAATGAAATAGTGGCAAATGTTCACACGTGCTAGAAGATAGATTTTGGCGTTTAATGCAGCCTGTATTTTAATTTCATCGGCAAGATGCTGCGCACATGTAATTACCTGATAAAATTGACTAAATCAATAAATTAATTAAATGAAATTTACACTTACCTGCCCTCTGTAGTGTTCTGTGGAAGTTTTAAAAAGACTTCATTTTACTTTTGGTGTCTAAATTTGTGTAATACAGAACATGACAACGGCGAATCGTTTTTGTGAAAAATAAATGAAGAAAATAATCGTATTATAATAACAATAAATGTCATTACGCAGCTTAAGATAATCGAATCCAAACTTTTCCTCATTTTAGTTAACCCCCCCCCCCTGGTATAGGCGTTCAACATTGAAAATTTACTATTTATTCCTGCAATGACGTCGATTCTGGACTATAACCTAACATGTCAAAACAATTTGATTTTGTTTTCATAAAAACCCTTCAGTTGAATCACCTTATATATTCTATCAGGTAAATATATTGAAATTTCATTCATTTTTAAGGAATAATAACATAGATATTAATAATAATTATTATAATAATAATATAATATAATAATTATATAAATAATAATTATTTGTTTTCAAACAATTTAAAATACTTTTTGTTTTCGCACGGCCTTCGCTTCGCACGAAGGCCGTGCAAAGCGGTACGGCTATAGTTAGAAGTATGTCTATTAAAAGTATAACAATTTAGCGGGAAATTAAGCCACGCCCACTCAAGGTAGGTCTTTAAAGGTAGATCCACCGTCACGCTAGTGTCGACAGAAATCCAACCATTGATTAGACAGTCTTACTGTTTAAGTATCTATAGTCTCTGCTTCTAACCTGCAGAAGCGCTTTGCACGGTCTTCGTCGTCTTTGAACTTCCACAGAACCCTTCTAATAGCAAATAAGTTTACATTTTATTCTATTTATTTAATAATTTAATCGATTTAATCAGGTGAACATTAGTGGCTAAATTATCCACGTGCAAAAAGAGAGATTTTGGCATTTAATGCAGCCATTATAAAATTTAAACAATTTAAAAAATGTCTTTACGTTTTTTAAATTTAGACGCCACATGTGATTACCTGGATTATATCGATTAAAGTATTTAATAATTAAATGAAATGTAAACTTACCAGCCATTAGAGGCGTTATGTTGAAATTTGGAAAAAAATTACGATAAGTTTCTGAACTTTTGTAATACAGAACATGACAACGGCGAACCATTTTTATTAGATTAAAATAAAAGGAACGAAAAGAAAAATAATTTTATTATTAACCAATAGTTGCCATGGTTTACATAAATGTAAAGTTTAAAAATGTAATAGGTAATTTTTGGAAAGCTTTCAGAGTTAGTCAATGAGTAATCCGCACAGGTCCGCCGCAGCGCTGATTTCTAGCAGCTTGCGATAATCGAATCCAAACTTTTCCTCATTTAATTTACCCCCCCCCCCCCGGGGGTAGACTCCTTCTTCTTTTTCCGACTCATCCGATTAATTTTACTTTATTATTCACTTATGATTCAAGTCGATGGAGTTCATAAAATGCTTCATTCGAAGAATGTTTATAAATGAAATCAAATTTTTGTCAGGTTACTATAGTCTGGCGGTGAAGTCATTGCAGTAATCAGTATAGAGAATTTTCGATGACAGCTGCCTGAGTCCTGCAATGACGTCACACGCCGTTTATAACAAAGTCAGGTTATATCCTACGACTCTGTTTGGTTTGTTTACATTGAATTGAATCGCCTTATAAATGTTTATCATCTTGCTTTATGATTGTTATTCTTCACAAAATCATTCACTTACTATGCTCGTATATCCTTAGAATAACTTTTTAGTAGCAAATAACATTATTTTTCAGGTAACTGGTGACAGAAGAAGTATGCAGTTATCAGATTCAGATACTTACGGGATGCTGCAGAGTGTCAAACGAACAGAATCCTACGAAGAATCTCAACAATCATCCTTCAGAACGATGGGACCTATTTAACCTGGGACAATCATCCTACAGAACAATGGGATCAATTTAACCTGATACTGCATGGGCTCCAGGACATAAATCTTTGCAAAATGGGCTAAGGCATGTTGTCGAATCACTTGCATCAGAATTAAGCTGAAATGAAATTTCAGGGCTGGTCCAGAATGCCTTACAATCCGACTTCTAATCTACTAATAACTTGATGGTCATTGTATATTTAAAAGAATTTTGTACTTTTAGGTAAATCAATGAAGACTTCAGTCCTTTAAAATTTGCATGTTGTACCTTCATGTTTAAATTCCTTTAAAAATCAAATATTGTAGTTTTAAACATTATGACATAAAATATTATAACCTATACTTTTTAAATAAATATTAAGATAAATATATATAAAAAATCAGATCTAATACAAACATACTTTTTATAACCTTTAAATAAGGTTATAACAGGAATTCCATTCTATACCGCCATAGAGATATATACTAGAGGGAGCATATCGTATCTCAAATACATTGAAAGGCCTGAAACAACTTTTTAGGGCTCTCAGGGGCTCTTTGTAACCTTAGTTATAATATAACTCACTCCTGAAGAAGATATTATCTTCTTCAGGAGTGAGTTAAGGTTATAATAAATCAATTGATTTTGGCTTCCCGCGCATTTGTTGTGTTTTCATTCGTATTATTAACATTCTCCTATATAGGTTTTTGTAATTTTGTACTGATTATTTGATTGCATATAATCGAAGGTACTTTTTCGATGTTTCACATTTTTACCTATAGGTCCCCTCTAGTAATAATATCTCTATGTGTACTGCCACGTATTCATAGAGCTGTCAATCATAGAACCATTCACACAGCCATTTTAAACATTATCACTGCCATTCTTAACATATAAGCTATGTCGACGTACACAAGTTAAGTCATAGATATATGTTACTCAAGGGGGCATATACCGTAGGTATACAGGAAAATTATTGTGTAAGCAAACAATCCGAAACCCGGATGACACCAGAATTATCCGTTTCAGGTATCATGAGTATGTTTTCTAAAAGTTGTCTGTCCCTGTGTGTCCCTATGTGTCCCTGTGGAACGCATAGTACATTGCGCCCTTCATGATGTGTGTGTCTGTTATCAATATCTCCCAGTGTATTTATGTTAGAGAGTTAAAACTTTAATTCACTCAATAGGGGTTGTCTATTATGACGTCATTAACCCGCAATAAAAACTCAGCAAAATTTTTGAAAAACCACAAAACTTGAAAAAATTATAAAATGGGATTGACATTTGGCACGCATGTAGCCATGTATAAGACTAACAAATTTTTCATCTCATATCTGCATTATTTCAATTTTTATTGAATGAGTTAAGTATGTTTTGAAGAAAAAGTCGGGAAATAATGAAATTGTGTAAAAGTGTAACCCTTTAAATAACAAATAAGTTCACCAAGTTTTGTTTCAATACAACAAGTATATCCATGGATCGTAAAAATTAAGCAGCATTGACCAATCATTCAGTGCTGTATGGGTGACCGCTGAGAATGAAACGGATGGATTTACTATCTGAGGACGAGCGAAGCAAGTTTGAGGACTTGCTGCCGAATAAATTTCGCGAATTGTTTATTCTGAGGTCGAGCGAAGCTAGTCCGAAGTAGAGATGAGCGTAGCAAATCCGATGTGATAAGTTCCAAGGTACTTCGTATCTTGGAACTTAGAATATTAGATAACTTCGTATCTAATATTTTGCCATAGCTTTATTAGAAGAAGAGTTACTCGGGGTGATGCATATGAAATGTTCTGCGCTGTATATATACTTATCAATTATATTTTATGTAAAAATCATTAAAATAAATTTATTATTAATAAATAAATGCTATTAATACAGGTGACCTCGCCTATAACACATTAACAAATATTTAAAGCATTGAAGTGGTCACGTCTCCCTCATTTCAATAGTATTTGTCATCAGACCATATGAAATACCTCGTCCAAATTTCAACACTTCCAGATAACTAAAGCAAACATTGATATATTTAATAACTATTTTAATAATAAGAGTAAAAATTATAAAAAAAAGAAACTTTTCACAAAGATTTTATGAACACCAATGGGATTAAAATTCTGACTAAATTACGTTTAATAAACTGTGTAGGCTTCCGCGGTTATTGTCATAAAGATTTAGGTCTTCCGGTAGTGACCGCGTCAATGTAGATGAAGAATCCGACGTTTCGCTTCCACTGTGGGAGGCATCTTCAGGGATGTAGGACATTATGGATAGAAACACAATGCTCTGCGAAACTGAACTCTTTATAAATTTCAAATCTCATTATAAATTACGTTTTTGCGACTTTTTGACAGTTTTAAAGGACGTTTGGAGCTTAATTAACGAAGAAGAAACATCGATCATGAAGCAAAATATAAAACATTTAACCAAATGTTTTATTTGGTTAGTAAATTTTATTTATCAACCAAATTTATTTAACAAATAAATACACTTTTATAAACATACCTAGTCTAAAGTTGTGGTGTCAAGAATATGCATCAAAATGGGATAGCACCATTCTTATAAGGAGCGTCTAAAATCGTTTCATGGTTCAAAAGCAAAACTGTGCTCTTTTTTATTTTTTTTAATCTAGGCTGAAAACGTTTCCAAAAAAATCAAATTCCAAACTTTCTTTAAAACGATATACAAACATAAGGTTGCTGGACTTAACATAAGTTTAAACGGTTAGTGCCATAGCAATACAATTGCTGTGGTTGTATTGTAAATATTGTAAATAATTACAATAATTTACTCACATATGAACTATTAAAATATTATACATGCATAATAATTATTGTAATTTACTATAAAATAAAGGATATTTTTGAAAAAAAAAAAAATACCGTCATCGATATTATGGTTGCTGGTACTTATATTGAAGATTTTACTTCTCAAACCATACAACCCGCATCAAAGCTTAGACTGTACCGATAGCGATCTATTTTTCACCTGCCCTCGTATATATATTTTAAACATTTTTCGTAATATCATTCATGCAACTCGGTATGAAAGACAGCTAGGTACTATAGTCTTCAAAGTATGACAGACAAATAGCTTACATTTTTTCGATGTACATCAGTTAGTTATCCATAATCCCAATAAATTACGTCTTAAACTGGATTCGTTTAACACAAAAGTAGAATGAAAACGTGTCATTTCTTTTATTGATTGTAAGTTGAGCAGAAGACGAAGAAGCGCATATTACATTGCCCCATCATTTTCTTTTACCTTTTATCTTGGATATGGACAGACGATTATCATTAACGCCTTCTAATCGTTTTTTTATTATAAAACGAATGAGAATAATTGGGGATAAATAGAATCATACCATAGGTATGATCATGTATACTGTAGGTAAATAGGATGTTAAAGCTAAAAATCCGAAACTCAGCTTTCATTGGAATTATTATAATACGACACAGAGCTAAAATCAATTGACACCCCGCCAAAATCTCAATGCTTTCAACCCTCATTTTTAAATAAAAAAATCCCTTCTTTTAAGTAACAAAAAAAATTCCCTACTCTGGCAACACTGAGTCAGGTTATGTTTTGAATTTTATTATTTGTTTTTATTTGATATCGTATTTTTTATTTTTAAAAATTATTTATTTACTTTTTAAGTAGGAATATTGTTGTATCTTATAAATTTACCTAAGTGTTCCATTAAATTTGTTCGGGAAGTATGAATTAAGTGAAGTTAAAGTTGTTGATTACGTAATGCAATGGATCATAATAGTTCTGTGATAAAAAAATGCTGTCTTTTGGTTGACAGACCCCAGACCCTGCGCTGTACTCAAATAGCAAGAAATGCTAGAAGAATACATCAATGTCCATGCGTCAAATATAGGCACTCAGATCATATTACAACTCTGCAATAATTGGATGATTTAACGAATTGAATGAAACGAAACGAACTCGAACAGATAAATATGCACAATGAGGGAATAAAAGCGACGCGAGGTTACAAATATTTACAACCAGTGTTGCCTTTTATGATTTTATTTACGAAAAAGGTATTTTTTATACCGAGTTGGCATAAAGTGGAGGGGGAAAGATCGTGGTCGGTCTGAACCAATAGAATTCTTTCCCTCACAGATTTTTGGCGCGCTGTCAATTGATTTTAGCCGTGTGTCGTATTATAAGGTGAAATCTGAGATTTTATTTGTTTCGAGGCCTTCTTAGTTGTTTTACCAAGTTTTTTTACCATAAAACTATGGTAAATCAATTTGATTTAACATAATTTTTACCAAATATGTGATAAATAAAATAGATAAATCACAGACAACTATAGATAAATGATAGAAATCAACAAGTCAGTGTCATGCAGTTATTTTACGCTGTATTTTTCCTTTATTATAAACTTTCTACATACTTTACTTACCTGTTAGTCTATTCGGTTAGTTGTGAGGTCTATTAGTTAGTTTTTTTAACATTACAACACATAAATCAAGTTGATTTATCTATAGTGATTTATATATTTATAAATATACATAAATCTATATTTATCTTTTTACCAAGTTGTCTGTGTAGTTGTGTGTGTATGTGTGGGTGTCCGTCATCGACATAGCATCCACTGAGTTTATGGTAGAGTTGAAACTTTAGGTATACTTTTGCTTCCCGGAAAATATTTTTTTATACATAATATAAGTTTCATATTATATAAGTTTAAATTCATAGATAACAATTGTGTAGTGGTTAGCACGTGCGTCTGTCACCCAGACAGTCCGGGTTCGATCCTGGTCGGGGCCTCTATGATTTTCATGCGAGGGATGGAAATCCTTTCACGTGCCGTCCTTCTAAAGGGACATTAAGCCGGTGGTTCAGAGGCTGTTCTCGTTAAAACTGTCAGTTTCTCGTAAAATATCCCTAACCCTTAATGAACCTGGGTTTAGGCCAAATTTAGGACCCTCTATAGTAGTTTATATAAATTAATCATATACATATATGCTCCCGAAGCCTTATGGTTTCGAGAGGAGAAAAGCTTAGTACCGCAGTGAGGCACGTGCTGTTTCTAGTTTAAGCTATTGAAAATTATAGTTATTATAGTTAATTATTATATTATAGTAATTATAGTTATTGAAAATTATGTCACAGCTCTTCTGTGGATTAGATGCAAAAATGCATGCACTAGGACTCATAAGGTAAAACACTATTCTTCTATCTAAGAGAGTTAGCAAAAGGGGCCCAACAACATTACCTACTTGCTAGGTTATCATTCACGTCTATCATAAATAACTGAGGAATATATTATTAAAAGACATAATGAGTACACATGTGATGCCGAAGTAACTGTAAATCATATAATATTGATTACGATAAACCCCACTCATAGTCATAACAGAAAGATTAGCTTAGCCATTCTTGGACTGTCACCTTTAACTAACAACTATTTTACAGTCTAGAATCATCTACAACATCTAACATCTCATATCAACAAAATGATCTACAACTAAAATAAAAGGGTCCATTGGGTACAGTTAAGTTGCAACTAGACCTTCTGTTAGGACTTTATGACATCACTTGAAATACTTTTGAGATCGACACTCCATCTCTAGGTAGTTATATCCATAACGTAGTAACGGTATTACACCGCGATACTATAATAATGGTAAACTCTGAACTCGTGAAAATATTACTATGTAAATAATTTTGTAAATAGACTATATGTAACATACAAGAATAAATTGGTTTTATTTATTTTGATGAGTTTTATGTATTTGTTCACTAAGGGTGGATCGAGGAACTCTTACAGGTTGTACCAGTCGAATTCACTCCATAATATTTTGATTTAAATATTCCGAATACTGAAACCTATTGCATAGTGGCAAACTGATAAATAGAAAAACACACCAAAACTTTTGGTGGGTTTTTTTTACAGCTATGTTTGTAGAATTCAAACCACACATACAACATGTAGGATGAAAAAGAGGAATGTACAAGCGGAAATAAGATGAATAAAGAACAAACCTGGTTTACAGGTGATAAATGGTTTGGGTTCCAATATTTAAGTATTTAGTATATATATATGAGATAGCAACTGACGTTAGACGAAAAAGGAAAACCCCAGAGTGGGGGTAAGGTTGAACAACACTTACTATCGATCGATAAATCGATTGTCAACAAAAGAAACAAGACAAAGCAAAAATACATTTCGAATACGAATATCGTACAGCACTTGTATTGAAACAAAACATACGTAGTGTACTTATTTACTACGTATAGTATGCACATATGTACCAAATTTCAACTTATTTAGGAACGCAGGAGCGTTCCGCACCACCTAGTTAAGAAAAAACGTTAAAATACCCCGCTTAGTCAGGAAAAAAAGTCAAAAACCTATTAAAGCTGCCAGTGTAAATTATACTGTACACAACAAAGTAGGGGTTTTGAGGGTCTGTAGCGTGTACATAAATAATATGTACATAAATAATACATATGTACATATATGTATAATATGTACATTGTACATATATGTATAATATGTACATATATGGCTATATGTACATAAATAATATCATAATATCTTCTAAGGGCGTGCCTTGTAGCCTAAACTACTGAACGGATTTTGACGTATGGAGGACTTTTTGGACATGTTTTATGCTCGTGTACATTTCTATCTAATAAAATCTCAAACTCGACATTCCTACGCTGAACGCGGAGCTAGAAACTAAGTTAATGAACACTACTTATACATAAATTGAGCACTCTTTACTAATGAATGGATTTTGGTATTTAAGGTCTTTTGGATTTGTCTGATGCCTATTAACATTCTGGTATCAATACATCCCAAATTCATAATTCCTAAGCTGTACGTGCCGCAAAAAACAGAGCTTAAGAGAGGTGTATAGAATACCTAAACACTATTTACAGCTTTATCTACAACACGTATCTTGTTTACTTTTTTTAACATAAAACAGGAGCAAAAAGTCATGAAATCTTACCAAAAACGACTTACGTGGTAAAAAGAACTCCCCACCCATATATTCTGAGGACGAGCGAAGCAAGTCCGAAGCATGGAAGATGAGCGAAGCGGATCCGATACGTTGAGGAAAATTTCTGAGGTACCCCGTTCCCGATTTGTTTAGTTACTTTACGTTCTCTCTATAATACTGTAAGGTAGTTTTTTTATTAAAATGTATTTGAAAGACAAGGTTCATAATCTTTTACTCTTACCTTATTTACAAATACTGGAGTTCCACTACACGTGGCAGTGTACAGTGTTCGGTACTTAACTTCCTTTTCATAAATCATTGGTGAAGCAGATATTTATGCTGACGATACCTTTGTAATTAAAACAGCAAACAAATGTAACTATTTTCAAGGAGGCGAATACTAATACTGTTAGCCCAGGGTGACATTTGTCTCCACCACATCATGGATGTATCAACCTTTCTACAGCTAATACTAAGATATGTAGTTTTATAAAGTTTATCCTGCATATATCTATTTATGAAGTATTAACTGATATTTATAATAGCTAAATAACTTATTCCCCACAAAGTTATTAGAAGGTGTCGAATTATTTTCTCAATCATAAAACAAATATGTGTTACATACAATTAAACTTATATAATGAAAGCAATTTTATGTTTAGAAAGAAATGACCCATAAATATAAATATTTAAAATCAATTTCAAAGAGTTTTAGCTACATTAGTTACTTTAATATCCACTAGAATTCAGGGGTTTCCCTTGAAAGAACTTTTACGTTTTAAAACATACCTCGATTACATTTAATAAATCTAATTCCTTAGCAATGCTAAACACCAGGGTTGTAGGAATTATATACATGGCGTATACTACGTGTTTTTTACGTGTAAAAATGTATGTAAAAAGTCAACCTTAATATACATCACGTATAAAATTCGACGTATAAAATTCCAAACGATAGTTTATATACCTAATGACTTATTGCCTATATAGGAAAGAGAATCGTAAGAGCAAAAATATAAATATTGGCATAATTTTGACTAAAAATTAGATTAATGTTCTATAATACCTTAATTTAGCAATATATTTCACCCAAAGTAGTGGGCAGGGCATATTCACATCAGGCTTTAAACATAACACACGTACACGTCAAGCACTGATTAAAATAATTAAACTAAACAACAACACATAATACACACGTACCTACATATTTATCACAAGAAGTTATCACTAGATTGAGTTATCACTCAAGCAAATATTTGAGGTGACATATTAAATAACTATTAAAAATAGTAAAAAACTCATTGCGCGTGCGTATTTTGAATTTTTTACATTATATACATGTTTTACACGAATAAAATAATTTTATACATTATTTACGCGTAAATAATAATTTTATACGCCATGTCTGTATAAAATTACTTTATACGCGTAATTAACGACTCTGCTAAACACTCAACCAGTTCCTTGAAGCAGCCAGCGCTGACTATCACTGTCGGCATATTAGTTGAAGATATTTTAGAAGAGTTCCTTACTAGTAGAAATTTTAGGACCAAAAACGCCAAAACCAAATGTGATTAGAAGTATAACATTTTGATCACATTACCTGAAATCCTTGAATATAATTCTTTTTAGATAATTCAACTTTTTTGGTAGATCGGTTGTGGGACATTCTGTGTGAGTCTAAATTAGGTAAACTATATATTAACTCCTTCAGACGTAATTAGTACATTACGTGAAACACACTTCTAACTAAGTAATTGATTATTTTATGGTCAAAGGCTAAACCACTTTAACTGCGAAGACCTTCAAACCCTTAAAATTAAAACAAGATAACATGATATATAACATGATCCTTCTATCATCAATGTTACCATCAAACAGTACAATGTAGCTAAATTTGAATAGAATTAAAAAAAACTTGCGAATAGATTAATATTATCCCCCACTGTACGACAAAAACTATTAGACAGAGTATTGTCTATTTTGTCTGCCTCCGTGGCCGTGATCGTAAAGGCGTTCGATTTCGGCACCGGAGGTCCGGGGTTCGCAGCCCGGGCTATGCTCTAAGATTTTATGAATAGTATTTGTATTAAAATGATTTCGCCAACTTTAATTAATTCTTAGAGTGTAGTAGATGCAATCCATCTGAGGTGGTTCCCGCAGGGTGAATACCTTGATGGGCCGAAAGGCCCTAAAACGAGCATTTTTTTTGTCTATTTTATGATTATAATTTGTCCATTTTAAACTAAAATTGTTTCATTTTCCTACAACAGAACTTATTTTACAATTATATAATAAATTTAAACATCTTATGTCATTAACTATCATTACAATTTGTGGAAGTTTGAGGACAAAATTTAATACTAGCTAATAAAAAAAAAAAAAAAAGGAACCCATCAGATCACACATAAGTAAATTATGAGCCAAAAGCAACTAATAGAATTACTTTATTATACAAACAAACCAAACCTTTCCGATATTGCATAGGTAATGACCTGGGAATACTTTTCCCAGACAAAATTTAAAAAAAAACTCCAAGTAAAGCAGTTTATTCAACATATACATTAACATATAACATATGGTATGTACAGTCATACAACAGGCCTCGCATTGAGCACTAAATTATACATTTGTCACTTTAGATTTTTACATTCTAATAGTGACATTTACATTTAATAATACATTTTTTACATCAAACAGTAAGTATTCAATAATATACAAAATATTTTCTTAGTTATATATAACAGCTAGACGTAATATAAATGTGTATCAAAAATACACTGATACTATTAATACAGGATATGGAAAAATTACAGTTTAGAGAATTCCCGCAGGACAAATTATTAATACATTTTTGAACATTTTGTGATTCTCACAGCAATGTCTACAGCACAAATACAGTTAAGTTACATAATTTAAATCACCGTTAATAAATTTCAACACAAGCAGGGCCATAGCTATTTAAGTTATTAAACCTCATAGTACTTCATGCATGTGTTAGCATACATAGTACTTCATGGATGTGTACTATTCATAGTACATGACAGCATGACCAGACAATTTTTTGTTGATTTTTTTAAATTTTTTTGCGGATCCCTTTTTGTTAGTTAATGACGTCACACATATTTCCTTAACAATAAGGTTCGGGGCATAACACGCTTACACACTCTCACTCTATATATATATATATATATATATATATATATATATATAATATATATATATATATATATATATATATATATATATATACATTCACATATAATGTATGTATGTGTTTTCTACAAGATTTTGTTCCTAAAAGTTATTGGTGGTCATAACTTTTAAACACTTCATCCGATTTAAAGGAAACTTTGTAGAAAAATGAAAATTTACACCCAGAATCCTTATGCTTCTGCGATGTTTGTTTATGACGTTACCAACCCACAATAATGACTTAAAATCTGTCGGATCAGGTTAAATTTAATACTATAATACTCCTATACAAATATAATCACAGACATTTTTAAATGTCGGCATTATATCGGAAATAACGGGTGTCCCCAAATATATTTAGAAATTTGCTATTATAGTGGCAGTATACAACTTTTAATACAACAAAAACACTTCAAACTGCTATAGGACACTGACTATGGCGATGTGTGATGTGCCTAGATCACATTTATTTATAACTCGTTGTTATTTATTACTTAAATTTTATTTATTTCCACTAATGTTCAATGTAAAAATGAGCAATATAGCTCTAGATATAATATCATCTTTGAATATACTACAGTGGTTGGATGGATTGTAAAGAAATAAACACTTCAAACACTAGTGATAAAAACACAAACAAATAAACAAGTCAAAGTAGTGATATGCTTAGTCGACTTTTTGTGTCGATAGATCGGGTTTTTCGAGTCGATTTGAAGAGTAGACTTTTTATGAGCCGATTCAATCAACTTAGGTCGATTCAATTCGAATCGATATAAGCCAAGTCAACTACTAGTAGAGTTGATTTGCATCACTTTAGTCGACACAAGTTGACTTAAATCAAGTCTAGTCTACTCGACTTCAATCTTAGATATGCTCTTGTCTATTTGAATCATTGAATTGCGTCGATTTAAGGCAACTATAGTCGATTCAATACATGTCTATTCGATTCAAGTAGACCAGAGTTGATTCAAAATAAATAATGTATTTTCAAGTCGATTCTATTCGGTAGAAGAAGAATCAAATGCAAGTCAAGATGAATAAATATAAGTCGGCTCAAGTCAATTCAATAACTTGTGTTGATTTAAATCGACTCGAGTCGGCTTATAAAAATACGACTCGACTCAAGACGATTTGAAAAGACTTGATTTTAATAGAATCAAGTCGATTTGAATTAACTCGACTTCAATCGAATTAAGTCAATTTAAATCGGACTTGATACAATTTCGCCTTAAATCGATGTTAAGTCGATTATTTGTTTGGACTTAACAAATCATCGAGTCATAGGACTTATGACTCATATGAAATCGATTTATAGAAAAAGTCGATTAGTAACATCACTACTTGGAATAAAAAACATCAATATATTGTATCAAAAGTATAATATATAATTAAAAATTTGCTCTTCCTATTTTTCAATCCTTCCACATATTTATATAAGGCTGAATAATTTTCCCATATTTCCCATATCTTTGCATGCAACACATATTTATAAAATTATAATTTATAAAAAAACATCATTTTAATATAAATTCACTATGCATTGTACACTCTAGATAAAATATAAAGATTTCTCGGCGAAATAATTATTGAAAATAAGCAAATTTAAAAAGACTTTCAACTCGAAATACAGGTTACAGATTAGACGAGATATTAAGGTTATAAGGCTCACTCTTTCACATTCTGTTTAAAACCATAATGAACCATTCTTATCTCCAGACCAGGCGGAATATAATGTAAAGTTTATTGAATAGTTTTTAGGGAGTAAAAATACATTTTTTGTCACAAGAGCGTATAAGTTAATTTTTACTCCATTGAGAGTAAAAAGTTGTTCTACTCATTTGGGACTAAAAAAAATCATTTTTGGGTTTAGAGCTCCTAATCCTAAGTTAAATATGGGGAAGAGTCTCTGTTTAAAATTCACAAAGGAGTATAACGAAAAGATATCATCGATTTTATTGAGAGAGGCACCCTAAAATTGAAAGCAATGTGATAATAGTTATTAATGTACAAAGGGAATGCTATAATAAGGCGCGGTCAAATATCCACGGCCTTCTAGAACATTGGATCACCAACAAACTTTTTTATAACTTTTTTTTTCAAAATTTTCAGTAATTAGCCGGATTGTGATAAATGAAGCCTATTTCCGTAATCTGCACGCTCTTTTGGTTAATCTCAAAGAGTATTTACATTCACTCAACGATTTATTTTTAATCTAACTTGGTACATACATAACTACTGTTAGACGTCAATGTTAACAAATATGACATGTCAAAATATAACAAACACATGTACTTGACACACAAAGTACCAAGATACCTTGCACACAAAGTACCGAGATACCTTGCACACAAAGTAAGATACCTTGCACACAAAGTACCGAGATACCTTACACCCAAAGTACCACCTTGCACACAAAGTACCGAGATACCTTATATCTTACACCCAAAGTACCGAGATACCTTGCACACAAAGTACCGAGATACCTTGCACACAAAGTACCGAGATACCTTGCACACAAAGTACCGAGATACCTTGCACACAAAGTACCGAGATATCTTACACCCAAAGTACCGAGATACCTTGCACACAAAGTACCGAGATACCTTGCACACAAAGTACCGAGATACCTTGCACACAAAGTACCGAGATACCTTTACCGAGATACCTTACACAAAGTACCGAGATACCTTGCACACAAAGTACCGAGATACCTTGCACCAAAGTACCGAGATATCTTACACCCAAATTACCGAGATACCTTGCACACACCGTTACCGAGATATTACCGAGATACCTTGCGAGATACCTTGCACAAAGTACCGTAGCACACAAATTACCGCAAAATTGTTTATTTGCAGTCAACAACACCACAACAAAGAGGTAATTCGTATGTACGTACATACGTACGTACATCCATACATACATACATACGTATGTATTTATGTAGTCGTACATACGATTTGTACGGACATGCGTACATACGAATTACCTCTTTGTTGTGGTGTTGTTGACTGCAAATAATAACAATTTGTGCTAATTTTCATTAATACATTCAAAATATAACACAAATCAGGTAGATAACATTGACGTCTAACAGTAGTTATGTATGTACCAAGTTAGATTAAAAATAAATCGTTGAGTGAATGTAAATACTCTTTGACATTAACCAAAAGAGCGTGCAGATTACGAAAATAGGCTTCATTTATCACAAATCCGGCTAATTACTGAAAATTTTGAAAAAAAAAGTTATAAAAAAAGTTTGTTGGTGATCCAATGTTTTAGAAGGCCGTGGATATTCGACCGCGCCTTATTTCCCTGAGCAGTTAGTTGATTCCTAAGGCAAAAGCCGAGGAAACCAAAGTATTTCTGTGACTTCTGTGTAATTTCTGTGACTCCTGAGGCAAAGCCAAGAAGCCTCGGGAGATAATTATAGCGAGGAAAAAATATCATTATACTCCCAAGGTGCATACATAATTTTATCTCTAGACCCCGACGTCATTTAATTATTTTTATTTTCATACGTTTTATAGTATTTAGTTTTAATTTTTTTTATTCTTTTAATTGTTTCGGATCCCTTTGATAAATTTAGGTGCCGCCAGGAAAAATTCAACTTATTGCTCGAAATAACTTCTTTTGACCTGAAACGGATTTAAGGAAAGACTTTTTGTTGGTCGGGCCTTCCTTATAAATTTTAATGGTGCTGCTCTGGACAAAATATGAGTCTTGCGGCCTCTTGCTGACGCACAGGTACAGGGTACCTCGGAAATTTTCCTTACAATATCGGATTTGCTACGCTTATCCTAACTGCTTCGGACTTTGCTCGACCTCGGACAGTAAATAAATTAGTTTTATTCTTAGCGGGCACCTATTCAGATGCTGATCTCTTAACATTTATGATCCAACAAAGCCCAGAGATATACTTGCAGTATTGAAACGAAACTTAGCGTACTTATTTACTACTTAAAAGAATATAGCTGTACCAAATTTGATCGGAATTCCACATTCTTGCCAAATCTCAAACTGAATTTTAGGAATTTTTGTCATTATTTTGGGTTGATGATGTCATAAAAAATTATGTTTTTGGATTGCTCAACTAGGTTTAATGATTGATTTTTGTACTAAATTTCAACTCGAGATACACGCACACATACACATAAAGACAGACAACTTTCTTAAAAATAGCTTTAAAACAGGAGGTTTTAAAAGCACCTAAAACGGGTTAATCAGGTGAAACCCCGGTTTCTGGTATTTTTTTCCAATACTTTTTCTTTATACCTGCGGTATAAATAATAATAAAAAAAAAAAAAACAATTCGCAGTTATAATTTTAGGTATAACTGAATCCATGAAGCCGAATCATCAGAAAAATATTCAATTACACAAAAATTGAAAGACTTATTAAGAAGAATTCTTTCTACTCCACACAAGGTTATGACTGTTATATAGGATTGTCATATCCTCGGAGCATATACATATACACGCAAGGTTATATCTGCTATATAGGATTGTTATATCCAAGAAGCATATACATATACACAAGGTTATGACTGTTATATAGGATTGTCACATCCTCAAAGCACATACATATACACAAGTTTATGACTGTTATGTAAGATCGTCATATCATCGGAGCATATACATATACAAAAGGTTATGACTGTTGGTTATTCAGGTTATATAGAATTGTCATATCCTCGGAGCATATACATATACACAAGGTTATGACTGTTACATAGGATTGTCATATCCTCGGAGCATATATTAAAGAGAGATAGCAGTGTTAATGTATAGCAAGGCTGATACAGCCCTATGAAAACTACGAAGGACATGTCGTTATGTACTATCATTACAAATTGAAAAAATCTTTTATAATTATGCCCTACTGCTGTCTCAATTTAATGTATAATAGAAATATAAATCTATTTCGAAAAAAATTGCAAATTTTTATGGTTTTATGTCCTTAGGGTTGGCTACAAAAGTCAGGACTTATCTAACAAATTTACCAATTTAATGTACAAGATACATTGGTCAATCTCTTAGATTTACAAAACTAGTAATGTACTTTATGTTAATAAACAAAAAAAGAATTTAAAAAATGGGGGTTTAAGCCCCTGGCAAGTCCTTTTTTCAACTTCGAATAGCTAAATCATGCGTATCTAATAATAAAGGGGGCAGGGGAGTTATATTTATCAGGGGGAAATGTATAGCCCCCCACAGAGCTATTCCTCAAGTACGTCTATGATAAAAAATATAATTATTTTACTAGATCCTAGTTAATTAATTATCAATCAATGTCCAACGAATATAAGATATCTCACGGGAGACCAATAAGAGTTTGTTTCAGAGAAGCTTTCGATTCTAAGGAATGCCAGCAACTAATACAACCATATTTGCAACTTAACACAACCTCTTCAGTCAATAAGTCGTACCTATAGAAATAAGGCATTCAGGACAAGAATGGTTATGGTCAAGAGATTAGATACTGGAGTTTGAATATAAAATTTTTGTCAGGTTGAACAATTCTTGAATAGAATTGAACACGGATCTTGAATAAAGGGGATGACGCACTAAGTCGATTTGCCATACAAAAAAGTGACCACATCGAATACTGAAAAATAGAGAAGAATTCAACTCGAAAAACGAGTCAAAAACTAACTGCACGTGCTTGGTACAAACTGCGCATGCTTACAATCCTTATAACAGCGCAAGTCCAAGTAAATTTTTAAGGCAAACTTACCTCTCAATGGTTTCCCTTTGTTTATTGCTTGAGAAGGTTATAAACAAGCTTTAATTATCACTCACTAAAGTGACTAAGTATAGTCCATCATTTAAAATTAAATAAGCAAAAATGACTTAACAAGCACCAAATGTAACAATGTATATGTAAGAAACACTAAAGAAGCACAAAAGAAAGTTGAAAAGCAAACTCGACAACCTTGCTACATAACTTGCATTTGGCGCCTTTCTTTTATTATAACCATAGGAGTTTTTTTATTATTAGAGTTTTATTATAACCAAAAGGTTAGTTTGCTCCTATTTCTCTATCTCATACAACTTCCATGGGGTCAGAAAAGTCTTAATGCGTAATCCCCTTTATTCAAGATCCTTGGGTATTCACGGTAAGAAAATACGTTTGACAACGTCACATATTAAAATCATGAAATATATTTCTATTCATTGACAATTTTTTTAACGAGTAAACCATCTAGGGAAACGAAGGCGTTTTTGTTAAAAACGCCTTTAAATTAAACCGTTTGAGATCCGAGATGCGTTACAATTGCTGAGTGAATGAAACTTAAAGAAATCTGGGGACTCAAGTATGATGTAGTCATAGGATTAAACAAATCTGATAAGCTTTATTTTCCTCTGACCAACATCCAATTTCCACATTTAGTTATATTTCTATCAATTAAAGGAATTTCTTGACTAATAGTTAACATTTATGAATTAACGTCATCCAAGCTTGGTTAAGTTCTGAAAATTTTCGATCCATAATTTTAACTCAAAAATATCTCTTTTAGCACATTAAGTTTTGGTGTGCTCGACGTCATGATAGAAAAACAATAATTTCAATGTAAACTTCATAATTTCATAGACATTCAAAACAAGGACTTTCTCTATTAGATTTTAGTAGAGGCTATTAGTTATATTTTATGAAAAAGAAAGACAGAGGTTTAGGCTACCTCGGTGGGTAGGAGGCGGAAGTTTGCTGCCCCTCGGCCAAGGCCGGGGACAGCAGCAAACCTCACGTCCTCACATACTTCAGTACAAGACCAAATACCATAACACTCACTAACACCAGTATAACAGCAGTTAATAATTTGGCTAATCCGTTGGAATCCCCGGGCTCAGTTGGCTGAATCACTCTGGATGGTCGTCTTTTGACTGCTAAATTCCTTGCTAAGGCAGGAAATGCTAATGATTGCGTGAATGTTAACTTGTGAACAGAACCTAAACAAAAAATGCATGACTGTTAACTGCTTGGATACAATTTTACTTTAAATTATGTTCATTGCAGTTGAGGAAAACATTTTCCTCAGAAAGAAAACATGTATTGGGAGTTTCAAGTACCTGCAGTACAGGTATGTGAATCTCCTTATACACAAAAAATCGGACTTAACCCAAAGAGTGTTTTTGACCAATAACCAACCCCGCAACCAAGACCGCATCTCGAATATTTAGCACTTTACGAGTACGTAGAGGAACATTCAAGTAAAACGCCATAGAGATATATAACTAGAGAGGCCCTATTGATTGAATTTTGAAACATAGAAAAAATAACCAAACCACCTTTAACAATCAATAAACAAATGAACTGAACAAAATTACAGTGAATTATATAGTAGAACGCTGAAATATAAATCAAAACACAAGCAAAGTGCAAGAAGCCGAGAATTTTTTTTATAATTTTAACTTACTCCTAGAAGAGGTTTCATTAAGGTTACACAGAGCCCCTGAGAGCCCCAAAATAATGTTTCAGGCCTCTCAATGTATTGAGATAGGTTCTGCCCCTCTAGTATATATCTCTATGTAAAACGCTCTGTGCATCCAGCCTAGTGTAAACTCCGACAGTGTATCACCGCTAAAGCCAAAATATGACGTAAGTCATATTTTATTTTGCTTACCTATTTGCATAGGTGTGCAAATAAAATTGAAAAAAGTATTTATTTTCGTAATGTCTTCTTGCTCAGACTTGATCGTTGTCTAATAAAAATAGATACAAATAATACCACATAAAAAGTGAAAAAATTCAGACCTAAAGATTAAATCTTTGCTGTTGAATAAAAAAAAATGAAAAAATACAAATTTTACAATTGATAACATTTTTGGTTATAAAGGATTAATTCGACGAAAGAAAACATGAAAATAGAAATAATAATAAAAATATTTCTTTTATACATTTTTATCAATTCCACAGGCAAATATTTATCTAAAGAAAATTATTTATTTTCATAAAAAAAAACTACATAAAGAATTCGGTTTTATAAAAAATTGGAAATAAGAAAAACCAATTTATTTATTTTTTTTTTTTTTTTTTTTTTTTTTTTTTGTTCGGAAGGTCAAAAAAAAAGAAAAAAGCTTTATGCCGCCAGAGTGTGGGGAGTGCTAGACTAATTCCCACTACCACTAGGAAATTGCCAGCTTACCACGTCACTAATTCACAAAAACTGCGTGTCTGCTGCCGTCGCAGAGACCGCTGACTGGGGTAGACCAGTCAGAGGCCGCCAAATTGGCCGCCTCAAAAAAAAAAGACCTTTAACCTAGATGCTGACCCCACAGTTGACAGGAGCATTAGCATCAGTCCCTACGGTCCTCAGCTCCGACACTTCACCAGCTGTGAATCTGGTGGGTGTGGAGACTGAGCCGAATCTGAACCCCCCCAATACCTCTAAACCTGCTGCTCCAGTCAGCTAGGTAGAAGCCGAAGATCCGACGATGTTGGTTGCTGAAGTTCATGGTGTTTGGATGGCGGAGATGTGTACTCAAGAGTGATCCAAAGGCCATCGAAACCCAAAGAAGAGCGACACCCCAAGAGGAGACCGCCCCCACAGGGAACCCCAAGGCCAATCGATTCGCCTAAGGTTCTAGGTCCTGCCACCTCCGATAGTGGAAGAAACCTCGACCCAGAGGCTCCTCGACGGCCGCAGGATCCAGCGAGGGCCAGGAAACCCCCCGACGCAGCACCTAACCCAAGCACCGAGGACCCCTTCACACTAAAGAGCACTCCAGCAGTTGAATCTTCTGGGTGGTTGTCTTCCATAACTATCCCTCGATGACTTAGGTCCAACAAAGTTCTGACTAAGTCAGCCCTGTAACCAGGCCTAGCACTGACTAGCCTATCCTCCTATCTGGACTGCGCTCCCTTATTACAGGACGAGTCAGACCTCGGGTTTAACAAATGACCGGGAGTAACCCTGACGCAGCCCAGCCCTGCAAGCAGGCCTAACACTAACTAACCTAAATCACTAACACCTAATATCACAGAAATATCACATAAACCGCCACCGCCTCCGCAGAGGGTCACCAGAGCCGGTTGGAACATACTGCCGGAATAGTGGTTCGGTGGTCGGTTCCTATCTTAACTATCTAGACCTATCTGTTAAATAAATACCTAATCCTAGTTAAAACTTATTTACATTACCTAGCCTAATATCACAAATGTCTAGGACAACAGCCATCCAGTTGGAACAAATTGCCGGGGCTGTTGCCAGTAGACCTGAAACTAACTAAATCTAATTATCACAGATTTGGGCAGTAGTTCCTCCAGCTATGCTGTGGGCGCCCACCCGGTTTTAACATATTGCCGAGGTAAGCATTAACTACTACCCCCTTATCTAAACTAACTAAACCTAGGTAGATCACAGACTGAGCTATCTAAACTAACTAACCTAATTAAAAACCGAGTGTCGCATCCCCTCGACCAGCGACGGGAGCCTACTCACTAACCGGTTTTAACAAATTGCCGGAGTGAGCAGTTACGACAAACGGTGAACAGACCTAATAATTTAAACCGAAACCTAACTTAACCTACTTCAAAATTCCTCGCTAAATACTTTGTTGGACCTAAACTGCTTCGTAGATTCCTGCTCTACGCAGGAAGGTGAGAACTGAGTCTCGGTGAGATTCCTCGGTGAGGGCGACTGCTGCACTCGCCGGTGCTCCGCAAGTCGTCCTCAGCTCGGCAAGTGACTCACAATCTTCAAAGATGTGAGTCACTGTCAGCGCTTCTCTGTTGCAGAATCGGCATCGAGGGGCACGTTCATTTTGGAGAAGGTGCCCGTGCGTCAACTGCGTCTGCCCAAGTCTAAGACGCGTAAGCACGACACTGTCTCTTCTTGACTTGGACAGTGCCGTGATCTTTTCTCTTACGTTTCTCTTCATTCTTCTAAGCAGGGTGGAGGAGAGGTCCCACGTGGCTTGCCACGCGCGCCAGACTGCGTTGACTAAAGCAGTCTTGGCATCGTCCCATCTGATAGAACCGTCCTCCACCCTTCCGGCTAAGGACGCACGCTTGGCAGCTTGATCAGCTGCTTCATTTCCTGCGATGCCGACATGCCCGGCACCCATACTAGGACCACGTGTCGACCATTAGAGCGTAAAAAGGACACGTGGTCATAAATCTGGCTAATAATTGGATCGTCGCTGAATTTGTTCTTGATTGCCTGGAGGGACGATAAGGAATCGGAACAAATCACGATCCCTTCTGTAGAGTCCTCCTCCAAGCAATATGCGAGGGTCTTCTCAATCGCTTTCAGTTCGGCTGTGTATACACCAGCTCGAGGGGACAATGTCCATGCTTTGGTCTCCGTCGATGAGTGCATGGCACAGCCGCTCCCATCTTCTGTCTTTGATCCATCTGTGTAGAAGACCCTCCTGCCAGGGTACCGGGCGAGAGTCTCCAAGAGTCCTTGCTTGTATACCTCGGGAGGTGTCGAATCCCGAGGTAAGCTCGCGAGCCGAGTGGACATCCCTATGGTGGTTCTTCTCCATGGTGGAATTTCAGGGATGCTCCACTCGAGGATCTCATCTTCTTCTGCTCCAATCCTCCGACGAATCTCGCGAGCCCTGACTGGTAACGGACGAGTCCGTGTACTGAGCCATTCGTACTCCGGCCGAATGGCTCCTTGGCCAAAAAACTCTTCTCTGAGGAAGTGACGTGGCTTCGCCTTGACTGCCTCTGTAAAGGACAGAGCCATTTGCTCCCGGCGGTGCTGCATTGGCAGAACGCCAGCCTCTACGTACAGTGAGCTGACGTTGGTGGTTGGAAACGCACCGAGAGCAATTCGAAGTCCTTGCTGAAAGACTCTGTCCAGAGGCAGTAGCCACGACTTCCTCGCCGAACCGTACACGGCGCTCCCGTAGTCCATCTTCGGGCGAACCAAGGCACACAATATTCTTATTAACGTCGTGCGGTCCGCCCCCCATCGAAGATGGGCAAGGACCTTGATTACATTTAAGTCTCTCTTACAGCGCTGCACGAGCTCTGATATATGATGCTTCCAGTTCAGTTTCGCATCAAATATCAGGCCGAGGAAGCGAGTTTCTCCTTGTACTGCAAACGAACCCCATTCAGGAACAGCTCTGGAGCCGCATGTTCCTTCCGCAAGCGGGCAGAAGTGGACACACACGGTCTTCGTCGGCGAGAATCTAAAACCAACCCTCGCCGCTCTTTCAGCTATTAAATCAATTGCCGCTTGCAGAATCTCTCTGATATCCTGATCCCGATTCCCCGCGAAAAAGATGCCAAGGTCGTCCGAATACTGAGACGCCTTGACGCCTGGCGGGAGATCACTTGCAAGATCATTCGCGGAGACCGAGAACAGGGTGGCACTGAGTACGGAACCTTGTGGCGTTCCGTTCTCTTGCTCCTCAAGGTCAGATAGAATGGTGCCTATTCTGACCCTGAACACTCTGTTGTCTAGGAAGCCGATGATAAAGGCTAAAAGCTTTCCTCTTAGCCCCCAGTAATACAACTTTTTGATGATCCTGTGCTTCCAGGCAGTATCGAAGGCTTTCTCTAAATCGAAGAACACACCGACCACATGCTGCCTGTTGAGAAATGAATCTTGGATATATTTCTCCAAGAGCGAGAGTTGGTCGGTGGTCGAATACCTCCTCCGATATCCTGCCTGGCTGGGAGCTAACAAATTGTTCTTCTCGAGATGGTAATTTAATCTAAAGTTTACCATCGACTCCATAACTTTCCCAAGACAACAGGTCAGAGAGATTGGTCGATAGCTGTTCGGAGATGACTTATCCTTGCCTTCCTTGGGAAGCGGTATGATGACTGCTTCCCTCCAGCTTGATGGATACACACCAGTAGTCCAGATCTCGTTGTATAAGTTTAATAGTCTTCTTTTACCTCTCTCCGGAAGGTTCTTGATGAATGCATATGGAATGCCGTCTTTTCCGGGAGAGGTATCTTTAGTCCGGGAGAGGGCCCTTTCTAACTCTTCAACCGTTAGAAGGGAATCCACTCCCTGATCTAAACTGAGATCTGGAACAAAGGCCTCTCTCTCTACTTCTCTTTTTCTTACTTGAAATTCTTCGGAGAAGCCTGATGTAGCAGAGGCAGCCTTGTAGTGTTTCGCTAAGACGTTGGCTACCTCTGCTTCGTTGGCGTGTACCTGGCCATCGACCACAAGAATGGGGTTCGATGACGGGCGGTGCTTGCCAGCGACAGCCTTCACCTTATTCCATATTTCTTTGCTTGTCGTGTCTTCTGTTAGCGACGAGACGTAGTCCATCCAGGATTTCTTCTTGGCTCTTCTTATGATCCTACGCTCGATCGCTCTTCTTCGCTTGAACTCGATGAAGTGTCGCTGCATAGGCTGAAGGTTGAACTTATTCCACGCCTTCTTCTTGGCCTTATTCGCCCGTCGGCAGTCTTCGTTCCACCAGGGTACAGAGCGGCGTTTCCTACCAGGACCTCCTACCCTTCTGCGTGGAACGGCACTACTGGCGGCGCGACCTATGGTTTCTGTAAATAACTGAACGTCAGCTTCCACGTCGCCAGTAAACGCTGGGAGGTTAAAACTCGCCCGAAAACCGTCCCAGTCAGCATTGTTAAGATCCCAAGTTTCTCTTGGAACTCTTGGGTCTGCCGAGGACTCAGCAGTAATGAACACCGGGAAGTGGTCACTCTGGTAGAGGTCGTCACTAACACTCCAATCCAGAGTAACCGCCAGCGCAGGTGAGCTGAACGTGAGATCAATGGAGGACATTGTCCCTGTACTCATCGTAACGTGCGTTGCAGTTCCATCATTCATTAGTACAAGGTCGCTTCTATTTATTGCATCTTCCACTCTTTGTCCAGGTGGCGACAATCTTGCCGAACCCCACCAGGGATTGTGAGCATTAAAATCTCCCATTAAAATGACAGGGGACGGCAGTTGATGAAGAAGGTTATCTAGCTGTTGATCCGTCCACTGACCATCTGGGAGATACAAGCTGCACAGCGTGGCAGCGTACGGTACTTGGACTGTAACCGCCACTGCCTGTAGTTCAGTTCTTAGTTGGACCTGTGCAGCCGGGATATTCTCCTTAATGAATAGAGCGACCCCGCCATGCGCACGCCCACGTTCAGCAATAACTGTATCTTTTCTAAAACTCTTGTATCCTGTGAGGTTAAAAACCTGCGCTGGTGCTAGCTTGGTCTCCTGAACCGCCAGAGCGAACGGCGTCCTGTCCAGCAGGAGTCGCCGCAGCTCCGCGTAGTGACTTCGGAGACCTTGCATATTCCACTGGACAATAGTTTCCTTATTGTCCAGTGGCATTACAGTGAATTAAGTTTTTTCCTAGGCTTGCCCTTAGGCCAGCCTTTTCTCCTTTTCACTTCCTCAAACCCGGTATCATCTTCATCATCTGGTTCAATCTCGTAGATGGGCTTATTCAGCACTCCATCTCGAGATTCTCTCTCGTTCTGCCGAGTCCTCGGTTGATTAGACGGAGGAGCAGCGGCGGGAGTGTTGGTTCCACGCTCTATAGTAGTGGAACCAGATGAGTGGAAGGGGTAGCATCGAGGGGTGTTGAGGGGAGCTATCCCTGGCTGCGTTAGCAGCTAATTTTGGTGGAGGAGGAGTAGGGGGAGTAGCTGGACGCTTATTTCTCCTACTCTCCTTATTTCTTTCTTTCTTTCCCACCTCATCTTCACTACAACAAGCTGGGGCTTCGTCCGCAGACATTTCTTCTTTCTTTTATTTTCTTCTTCTTTCTTTTTCGTTTCTTCTTCTTTCTTTTTTATTTCTTCTTCTTTCTTTTCCTTTTCTACTTCTGCTTTTCTCCTTTGTTCTTCTCTCTTCTGTAGTGTCAGTCTAATTCTTTGCTCTTCTCTTTTTTCTTTTCCTCTTCGAGTCTTTGCTTTTTCCTCTTCTCAGTTTGTTTTTTCCTGAGGCTCTTATTTACTCCAGCTTCAACATTCAGGACTCCCGCCGCTTGTGAAGTAGGAGTACCATCGGTCAAAGCTTTATTAATAGGTTGCTCCTGACCGTCGGCACTCGTCTTCACGGGGTGAGGCTGCTGCTTCTGGGCGGGACCAGGTTTATTGGAGCCAGCCGCTTTTTAGCATAGCTTATAGCAGGCATGGCATACCCACTGCTTCGCACGATGCGCTTTGCCTCCGGATGCCTGAGTCGATGTACAATTTTGTACCTCTGAATCTCTTTTTCTATTATAAACTCGGGGGCAATCCGGGGATCTGGATGAATGGTCCCCGCCACAATTAGCACATACAAGCGGAGGCTTGCAGCTGTCAGTGTGGGAGGGTTTCCCGCAGACGCACATTTGTTCTTTTGGGCACTTGACACTGATGTGCCCAAACATAAAGCATTTAAAGCACCTGAGTGGCGATGGTATGTACCTTCTCACACTCAGGGCTTTATAAAACGCAACTTTTACTCGCTCTGGGGGAACCTCAAATTTGAAGGTAAGGAAGTAGGTGCCCGTTTTCTCAGAGTTACCTCTTGAAGTCCGACGGGACACCTGCTCTACCTTAATAACACCCTGGCTAGCTAATTCAGCTTCAAGTTCTTCTATAGAGCAGTTCATAAGGTCGCGACAGAAAATCACGCCCTTAGAACTGCTCATCTTCTCATTTATTCCCACACTGACACTTATTCCTGCTAACTCTTTAACTGCTGCAAGCCTGTCAGCCTGGCTCTTCGAAGCAACCCCGATAACAAGGGCGCCCGTCGAGTTCGACTTAGACACGCTCTCAGCCTCACCACCAATAATCGCTGTAATGGACCGGTTCAATGCGATAGGGGAAACATTAGCAAAAGTCCCCTTGTCGCTCCTCTTGACAGTCCAATACTTGACATATCTGTCATCCACTCCGTCTCTACTATTTCCTCTCAACGAGTCGTTTATGGTTGAGGTTACCATAGGATTTTCTATGTGAAGGGGGAAATCAGCCGAGGTGTGACCAGAGAGGAGAGGGGATTGTCGGCCAGGGACTAGATAATTGACTAACCAGCCCCCCCTGGAGTACTGACCAGGCCTCTCCTCATTCTGTGAGCCTACCCGCGGGTGAGCCAAGGCGGACGGTAGGAGTCACACGGAGCACTAGAACCTCCGACAGTTCTAGCCGCGACTGACCCACTGGACAGTGACCCGAAGCGAGAATTAACGCTACGCAACGGGCCCCCCTTCTACCAGACATCCGACACTTTGGTATGGCAGTGCTAAGCACACAGCAGGAGGGGCGACTAATCTCTCCACGACATACCAAACGCCGGTGGCCAGCAGCCCGAAATCGCACCTCTTTTAGGAAAAAGTTCAAAGATTCAACCCGTTAGAGGACGCACTGGGCACCTCTTTTGGGAAGAAACCTGAACTCTACCTGGTAGAGGACGCACGACGATCGGCACCTCTCTTAGGAAAAAGTCTTAAAATAAAATAAATAAATAAACATATAATAATAAAATAAAGAAAATTCATACTAAAACAAAATAGTGAAAAATTAAAAGGTAGACAGCATGAAATAAAACGAGAGAAAAATTAAAATAAAGGTAAAAGAGAAGGAAAGGTGAGAAAGTAGGGAAGGCAAGGGGAATAGTGAAGGAAAGTTAGAGATAAGGAGATAGCAAGAAAGAGAAAGAAAATAAGACTCTACCTTGTAGAGGACTCTTGCGAGGTCAACCTTCAGGGACGCCACCCCCTGACACGCCACTCAGTCCGCCAGACGCAAATAGGCGCCTGACTTCCTAATAGGCGCTCCCTATAGGTTTACCCATGTCTGCCGGGCATACGGACCTTAAGCACGATCGGCTGTGTCATAGAGCCAAACAGACACGGGATTAGCTAGAGTGGGCCAGGAACGCTTCTCTTCCTGTCAAGCACCGTAGCACTTGCTCTGACCAGTCCCGGTACCCTGCATAATGCAGGGACCAGTGGATGCAGTTTAACCTCATGCCCAGGAGGCATTTATTTTTATAATAATTATTTGAGAAATTTAAAGATTTAACTGCTTCAAAGAAATATAAAAAGGTTTTCTATTCCAGGTAGGATTTCCATCATTTCAATGCAATGGAAATAAGTATTGGATTTTAAAGATTTGTACAGAATAAATATTTATTTATGTATTGTGTACATGATCGGAACGATTGAGCGTTTTTGTTAAAGCCAAGTTATGAAGGTAATAAAACAGACTCTGATTTATAAATCAGTCCAGCAAGGTAGTAAGTAAACAGTCAGATAAATTTACATATTTATTATATTTTACGATTGTAAACACACACACACACACATATATATATATATATATTTGTGAGTGTGTGATTTATGTATGTATGTACGTAGGAGAGTTTGTGCCTAGACGTTTCTATGGGACAGGATACCTTTCGAATACTTTCTCGGATCGAAATGAATCTTGGTTAGGATTGTGTCGAATTGCCGCTCTCTAGTGCTTATAGTTGGGGCCCTGTTCATATTTAATAACTTACATTCCTCAGTGAATGGATTCCTGTTGGATTAAACTGCATATATATATATATATATATATATATATATATATATATATATATATATATATATATAATATATATATATATATAATATAAGATTTTTTAACAACAGGGACCTCGTCCGAGCGATTTTTTTACAGAGGAAATTCGCTAAAACAAGAAATGTGTAACATTTTTGTACATACGTAAACAAAAAAACAGGTTCGGGTACCCCGGGACTTTAAATACTTTAAACGGAAAAAAATATTTTCCGTTTAAAAAGTAGCATAGATTTTCCAGATAGCAGTGTTCAAAAAAACCATAACCACGTTTGTGGATGGCATTGATCCTGAGATATATGAATTTATTCTAAATTATATTAGGAAAAGCAGATAGTTAGGTGTAGTTTCATTCTTATATTATTCTAAACACTTCAAAATGTATTTTAGAAGGGAAGAGGAAGAGATATTTAAATGTTCATGCAGTACACGCCACTTACTAGCGGAAAATTTTAGGACCGGAAAAACAATGGTAATTTTTTATATCATGAACCAATTGGTCATGATGTAAACCAGTCTTAATGAACCTTTTGGTCATGGGATTTACAGGAAGATAAAGTAGAGTAAGAAAACCAACCGTCTTATGTTTTACTCCGTGGCTGGACAATATGCTGTCAGCAATATTTTAAAACTATAATGTCTAAGTATTTGCTTTTAATTCTGAAAAAAATTAAAATTCAAATTTAATACTCTAGAAAACGTAACATTATTAATCCAGGTTCTTTTATACTGTTATCGCTTCATTTGTAAGATACAACCTATCGAAATATCGTCTACTCTGTTCCTCTAATATATCACTCACTCGGCTTTTTTTAAAACTTTAAGTCAATATCTTGAATATAAAGCAGTGTAGGTTAAAAGTCCCCATGACCAAAAATGTTTCTTTTATAGATTGCTAAAACTTAATATTTTAAGGTTTTTTTTAAATTTTAGAAAAAAATTAAATGGTTGTCACAATTTTAAAATTGTTTTGAATTAGCATATTGTCCTGCCCCGGAGTAAAACAAAAGATACTGGTTTTATACTCTTCTCTATGGTCTTGTAAATCTTATGACTGAATGTTCATAAATCCTCTGACGTAGAAATCACGGACACATAGACTGGCATCTGAAAATTTGAAATAGGGGTTAAATTAAGCAGAAATGAAATTAGAAAAGAGAAACTTTCTGATACTTTTGATGTTTTATTATTCTATTATATTTTATTATTTTATAATTCTGGAGATATTATGTTAAAAGTTCATTCTACCTCTTCACTTAGCTGGACATCTTGTAGGAATTCAAGAAAAATGCATGCTTTCAAAAAGAAGGTAACATGCAAGAAGGCAACATTCGCACAAAGGAAATTCGCTAAAACAAGAAATGTGTAACATTTTTGTACATACGTAAACAAAAAAATCAGGTTCGGTTACCCCGGGACTTTAAATACTTTAAACGGAAAAAAATATTTTCCGTTTAAAAAGTAGCATAGATTTTCTAGATAGCAGTGTTCAAAAAAACCATAACCACGTTTGTGGATGGCATTGATCCTGAGATATATGAATTTATTCTAAATTATATTAGGAAAAGCAGATAGTTAGGTGTAGTTTCATTCTTATATTATTCTAAACACTTCAAAATGTATTTTAGAAGGGAAGAGGAAGAGATATTTAAATGTTCATGCAGTACACCCACTTACTAGCGGAAAATTTTAGGACCGGAAAAACATGGTAATTTTTATATCATGAACCAATTGGTCATGATGTAAACCAGTCTTAATGAACCTTTTGGTCATGGGATTTACAGGAAGATAAAGTAGAATAAGAAAACCAACCGTCTTATGTTTTACTCCGGGGCTGTACAATATGCTGTCAGCAATATTTTAAAATTATAATGTCTAAGTATTTGCTTTTAATTCTGAAAAAAAATTAAAATTCAAACTTTAATACTCTAGAAAACGTAACATTATTAATCCAGGTTCTTTTATACTGATATCGCTTCATTTGTAAGATACAACCTATCGAAATATCGTCTACTCTGTTCCTCTAATATATCACTCACTCGCCTTTTTTTAAAACTTTAAGTCAATATCTTGAATATAAAGCAGTGTAGGTTAAAAGTCCCCATGACCAAAAATGTTTCTTTTATAGATTGCTAAAACTTATATTTTAAGGTTTTTTAAATTTTAGAAAAAAATTAAATGGTTGTCACAATTTTAAAATTGTTTTGAATTAGCATATTGTCCTGCCCCGGAGTAAAACAAAAGATACTGGTTTATATACTCTTCTCTATGGTCTTGTAAATCTTATGACTGAATGGTTCATAAATCCTCTGACGTAGAAATCACGGACTCATAGACTGGCATCTGAAAATTTGAAATAGGGGTTAAATTAAGCAGAAATGAAATTAGAAAAGAGAAACTTTCTGATACTTTTGATGTTTTATTATTCTATTATATTTTTATTATTTTATAATTCTGGAGATATTATGTTAAAAGTTCATTCTACCTCTTCACTTAGCTGGACATCTTGTAGGAATTCAAGAAAAATGCATGCTTTCAAAAAGAAGGTAACATGCAAGAAGGCAACATGCCAGAAGGAAAATGCAAGAAGGCAACATGCAAGAAGGAACATTAAACACTTTACTAACCCAAACTAGTACCTGATAGAGAGTATGGACCAAGAGAACCTCTAGCAGCGGCTCGAAGTAGTGCATACTCCAAATCCAGAGCATCCAGCAGAGAGTACCTTGCAGATGAGCGGCGACGATCCTGCCAAGGATCTGAACCTGATCTAGGAGTCAACTGCCACGCTACCGACGCCATTGAACCCTCGGTGCTTGAACCTGCGGAAGACACAGCTGCCACACTGGGTGAATCAGGTGCGTGTTGTTCGACTTGGCACGGGGTACTTGGTCGGCGAGGGATGGATCTAGGAGTGGGTACAAGGACTCTTGCGTGGTCGGGATGAAGTAAAGAGGGACATGCTTTTGCAGCCTCGCCCAAACAAGGAGATGGGCTAGCCTGAAAAAAATTTAATGTTGGTCATAATGAAATATATATCAAAGGTCCCAGTAGATTATTTAGCAAGTTTTTGTGGAATGGGTCTATGGACATAAAGGTGTTATCCTGGAAAATTTAACTGTATGTTTAAGCTTTAACAGTCAACCTCTTATCCCCACTAGATATAAAAGAAAAATTAAAAAGAAAGTGGTGTGATAATGACTCCAACGAGCCAAGAAATTAAAACAAATTAAAAGTTAAAATAAAGTCTAAATAAATGATATTTATGTTATGCAGAATAAATATTTAGTATCAGATTTTAAGTTAAAGTTCAAAAACATTTCAATGAGTTTTATTGAATGTAGAAATATTTTTTGATAGCTTATTATCAATAGGTTATTAATTATATAGAGACAATCCAGTGTGATATCAAGGATTAAGTTTACTTTTTTACAACATTCATCGATATAATTGGTAATCGATTTTCTTTCTAGTATTGTAAGAAATGCTAATGGTATTAAATTGACACTGCAGACTCAACAGACATTTAAATCTAATGGGTCTAGTGAATAGCCCACTTTGCAGATTTCGTCACGAAGAAGATGGGGACATGACCCAATGAGACCATCTCATCTCATTGGTTCATGTCCTGCTCTCAACACACAACGTTGGCTGGATTTCAACTTATTTTCCTTTTCTTCTGACCAGCTAAAGAAAATAGAAATTGCGAAGTTAATAAGATTCTGTCGCTCCTTTTTGATTTTTAAGCCAATGAAGAAAACACAATAAGTGACTCTAATAAATCATATCTATCAATTATTCACAATATATTGATGACTCATTACAGTTATCTTAATATTATCCTATACATATTTTATTAAGTATTTCTTATTTCATTATAATATTAATTTATTTAATATCCTGTCCGGAATAGAGGTCTAAGTGCCTTGGAAATATTTCCACCGGAAAAAATTTAAAAAATGGTAATAAATGAATTTATATTTAAAAAATAAACATTAGTACAGATCTGAAATGAAGATGATAGAGACTCATTAAGTTTGTTTCTTTCAACAGCTGTGAAGTATTACAATCTTTTGGTTTACTGTGGATAATTTTAATGATATTTTTTGAATGACAATTTAAAACAATATTCCTAAAAAGTTAGTCCATAGAACGCTCTACTTAAAAAGATAGCATGATAATACATTAACATTGAATTGCATTGAAGCTCATCTCTTAATTTTATGAAACAGGTAAGTTATGCTGTTTAAAATTCCATATAAATTGTTAACATAACACTTCCATGCATAGATAAACAATATTAACATGTTAATATTTATCTAATATATATAAATATTAACAATGTTAATATTTTTATCTATGCTTCCATGTTAAGGTTTGATCAATAAAAACCCCCAAGATACTTTGTTGAAACTACTTGTTTAGTTATTGGACATTGACAGTTTTTAATTTCACTGGGAACAAGTGAATGAAAAAAAGCTTACAGTATGCAATGTCATGGTCTTTGGAAGAAAAATCTATCCAACATGTCTCAATAATATCAATTTCATGTTTATTAAACTTTAACCAGTCATACATAAATAAAATAGCGTTTCCAGCTTTAGTTTAAAGAGATAACCAATTATTTTCTGAGAGAGTGACAACAGTGTCATCTGCAAAACAACTTAATTGATCATCTACAACTTATTTTAACAAATCATTTATATACATTACAGAAAGTAATTGCCCCAAGGAACTACTCTGAGGCAGTCCAAATTCAACAGGCAGAGAATCATTAGTTGACCTATGATTTTTAATCTCTGAGATATACCTTTAAGGCAAGTTTAAATTAATTTTAAATTCTTATTTCTAATTAATTTTACAAATTAATTTATTAATTAATTTACTAATACATTTCTAATTTAATTTATCATAATTATGTAGTTTACCTATCAATATATCATGGTCGACTAAATCAAAAACTTTGATTAGGTCATGAAATAAAGCTAATGTTTTATTCTTTTGATTTAAATAATTTATAGCATTTTTAAGAGACATATGAATTGCATTTTAAGTTGAGAGCTTAATTCTAAACCCTGATTGCCTTTCATCAAAGACATTAAATTTAGTAAAATGTTCATCAATTATATTTTTGACACATTTCTATAATTTTTGAAATATTGGTAAGTAAAGGAATTGGTTGGTGATAATCAAATATGATTTATCCCCACTCTTAGAAATTGGAGTTACGATAAAAGATTTCAATATAGTAGGATATTGA
This sequence comes from Microvelia longipes, assembly GCA_018340805.1. Lineage (NCBI taxonomy): Eukaryota > Metazoa > Arthropoda > Insecta > Hemiptera > Veliidae > Microvelia > Microvelia longipes. The sequence goes on from JACMZG010001863.1 coordinate 55,420,993, forward strand.
CCTTGTTTAATTATTATATTAATCTGTTACACAAGTGGTTTAATCTAAATAGATTGAATATTTATCAGGACATAGAATTTTGTAACAGGGGTTTCAGCTCCAAATAAGTAGCTGAAGATTAATAACCATCTGAGGGGGGCGTAGCTCAGATGGTAGAGTTCTCGCTTCGCTTGCGAGAGGTACCGGGATTGATGCCCGGCGCCTCCACCAAATGTAACAGGGGTTTCAGCTCCAAATAAGTAGCTGAACAACACCTGCACGTGGGATCTTGAGTAGGACATTTGCAGAAATAATAACAACGAAATTAAGGATGTGAAGTAATAATGTATTTTGTGGGATAAATTATATTAAAGGGCAGATAATATTATAGGGTTACATAATTAGTCGGATTCCTGAAGGGAATCCAACTTAGTGTTAAATGTCTATGGTAACTACAAGTTACCTAAGTATAGACGGACAGATGTGATTATGTGATCATACCTTAAGATGGGAAGTTATCACCCAGGAGCCGTCAGAACCATTCTAGTTGTTTCGTACCCCAAAAACCTGATGGCCGAACTTCTCCCACTAAATCCCTGACAGTCCCTACTTAGACGTAAAGTCTAGCTTCTCTCTCATAGCGGGGTTTGTAATCAGCATGTAAACATGCTGACACAATCAAAAGTAAAATAAGAAGTTTGAAGTAACTAAATGATGTGATTTTAACATTCTGACCAATAATTGGGAGTATGAGCTTATCTAAATTGCTTGCTCAATTTAGAACCGCTACAATTTTATAGTTACTAAGTGTATTTATGTACTTAATAATTTCTTTCTCAGATGCTAATGCAAAGTCAGAACACTGATTATTGAATGCTAAGTGAAACTCATTTTTAGGTTTATCAATATTTTCCTTTAATTGTTTTGGAATCTCACAGACGAACTGACTATTTTTTTCTTTTAAACAAGTTCTTTATGTGCAAAAGTATACAATATTTATTTTGTCTAAACCGTAGTCATATTTTATTTATTGATTTAGGGTAATTTGTGCCCCTTTATTTTTATTTTATTTATTTATTTGTTATTTTTGTGGTATAAATTTTGATTATTGTTTTGGGGTGAGAGGGGTTTGTTTGGGTTAAGGATAATTTTATATTTTTTGGTTTGGGTATTTTATTTTTTATATTTTTATTATTATTTTTTAATAGTGTCAAAAGATATTTTTGATTAGTACAGTCAATGAAGCATAATACCTCCGATTTGCTTGCCTATCGATGGAATGACTTGAAAATTTGGAATTAGTCTTATCTCAACCTTAACTTAAAAGGTGACATTGACCCACAGGGTGCTTTTTTCCTGGGGGGTGTTGCCACCCCATCTTGGGGGTGGAAATTTTTTCGGTCAAAATAACACCAGAAATCGATCAATTGACTTATTTAAAGAAAATAATGTAGTATGAAGTTTTTTCAAAAAAGCAATACTTTCCGTGTTATTAGCGATTGAAAAATCCGAATTTTCCCGCGTTTTTTAACAATTTTTCGGCAATATCTCAAGAATGAATCATTTTAGCGATAATTTTATAAGGAACAAAATTGTAGTAGATAAAAAACAAACAAATCCCTTTTTGCAAAAGTACTTTAAGTGCAATAGTAAGCGAGATATTGGAGGTAGAATCCGGTTTTTTTTTTGTCCGTACTCATATCAAAGTATTCAAAGCCATTTAGCAGGCAACAGATGTATTTTACGAATACGTCTATAGAAAGGTTTTTTATAGTGCCTGAAAAGATCTTTAACATGAGCACTGTTAAAAGTCTTTTGAACGCAAATTCGGTGATTTGTCATATAAAAACCAGAGACATTAAAATTTTTAAACAAAAAATGTATAAGTTTAGTAAGCACCATTTCCACCAAATTAAAAATTATTCGTATCCCGTCAGAAGATTACTTTAATGTGATGATATCAATGGGATCATAGTGGTTTAGCCGGATTGGAATGCATAATTTTCTAAAAGATTACGATTTAAAGAAATTTTTTTTTTCAAATTTTTAAAAAAAATGCCTTTTTCTTGATATTTGAAAGAAACAATGAAAGATACGCAAACAATTGTAGAGATAAAAAATATAGGTATTTTTTTAACAAAAATTTTGGTTTTTTTTTTTTTCTGTCTGTTAAAAATTGACGGAGATATGACTGTTCAAAGAGCACGCGGTAGTACAATGACAACCTATTTTTAGCCCTTTGACCCTTCGCCATTTGAAAACGATGAGTTTTACACCATATGTTAATTTAACAAATTTTGTAGCTCTTTAAATTACCTTCAAAAATAGTTTTTGTAGATTGCGCTAGCTTAAAAATTGTAGGAGTTATGGTCAAAAAACAAAATGCTTTTTTTTTTTAAATTTGGTAAAATTTAATTTTCGGAGCACAGAAATTTTGGAGCAGAGTGAAATAAACGTAAATTGTATGTATGTATACGTATATATATATATATATATATATATATATATATATTATATAATATAATATATATATATATATATATATATATATATATATACGTAAAACATATGCTGTGGAGACAACTGCGAGAATAACCCTCTAATTGACCAAGAAGATCACGACAGCGACTACGATGCTGAATAATGAACTTATGATTTTTGTAAAGTTGTATCTATTGATTTCTTGTACTAAAGTTATTTTTATGTTGCATTTAATAAATAATATATAATAAATTTATTATTTTCATTCAAAACTGATTAATATAAGTAATCGCATAAAATTAAGTTTTAAAAGAATACATTTTGCAAATTAGGGTTGGTTTTTGGGGGTTGAAAACTTTAAACAATTTAAATTCATGTACTAGAATATAAAATTACACGTGCTATATAATTAAATTGTATGAGAATATTTTATGTAAAATATAATGGTATGTAAATAAATTTTTAACATTATTTTAAACTTAGGGGTTGTTTTCAAGGGTTGAAAAGTTTATACATTATAATACTCATTCTTGAAAATGTGAAACGATATTAAAACCATTTTCAGTCACACAAAAGTAATTTTTAATTTTTTTAATATAGAGGTTGTTTTTTAAAATTGTACAGTTTTTTAAGGGTTGAAAGGGAACAAAACATATCATAATGATGTTGGAGAACGTGAAACAATATTCACTCTACATTTAAATAATTTTCAGTTATAACAAAATAGTTTTTATTATTATTTTTAAAGTATTATTATTTTAAAAGTCGTTTGTGGGGGTTGTAAAATCATTTAAGGGTTGAAAAATGGTTCAGTATATAATAATCAACTTAAGTAATAATAATAATTTTCACACATTTTGTTATAACAAGTTAAAATGCCTAAATCTGAATTTTTTGATAAAGGGGTGGTTTTCACCCCTTAAAAATAATAAGCACCCTACGGGCCAATGTCACCTTTGAAGGTAAGGGTAAGATAAGCCTAATTCCAAATTTTCAGGTAAATCGGTTGATAGGCAAGCAAATCGGAGGTAAGGCTCGATTTTCATGTTCAATGACTGTACTAGATGGTGTTTTGAATAGGTTTGTATTGTAAAGGTGTTTGCAGGAGTTTCAAAAAGGGTTACCTATGCAGTCTGTGGACCGACTTTTAATGATTCAACCTAGCATTTGCCCGTAAAATTGAGGTTAACCCCAGAAAAACCTCAATCAGGTTGATCAGACATGTGGGTCCTAAGTGTAAAGGTTATATTATTATTTTTTTACTTTTAGGGGTTTAACTGTTAAGGTTTTGGTCACTAGATTTTTTTTGAGACTAAGAAGAATAGTTAATTTTGTTTACGAATTTAAGTGTATATTTATTTATATAATATAAATATTATATTTTTTTAATTTTGAGAAGAGCAGAGTCTTGATTTTTTCAGTATTGTATTGGATTTCTTGAAGTTTGGCATCTTGATATAATAGACAAGTGCCCAGGGGTGTTTTGTTAATAAAAAGTGTAATGGCTGGAACCGGTCTCAATTTTTCGTAAATACCTTCCTGAACAAGGATCTGTAATTCTCCGACTCGTATCGGATGGGTGTCCCAGGCAGAGCCTTTGACCCCTAAAGTGCGTTCTGCCTGGGACACCCATCCGATACGAGTCAGCAGAATTGCAGATCCTTATTCAGGATGGTATTTACGAAAAATTAAACCCGTTTCCAGCCATTACACTTTTTATTAACTTCGGTGGTAAATTTGACATGTAAAGTGCGTTCTGCCTGGGACACCCATCCGATACGAGTCGGCAGAATTGCAGATCCTTGTTCAGGAAGGTATTTACGAAAAAATTGAGACCAGTTTCAGCCATTACACTGTTTGTTAATTTGGGTGGTAAATTTGACCTGTAAAGTGCGTTCTGTCTGGGACACCCATCTGATACGAGTCGGCAGAATTGCAGATCCTTGTTCAGGAAGGTATTTACGAAAAATTGAGACCGGTCCCAGCCATTACACTTTTTATTAACAAAACAACCCTGGGCTCTTGGTCTATAAAGTGTGTTCTGCCTGGGACACCCATCCGATACGGGTCTGCAGAATTGCAGATCCTTGTTCAGTAAGATATTTACGAAAAATTGAGACCGGTTCTAGCCATTACACAAAAACACCCCTGGGCTCTTGGTCTATAAAGTGCGTTCTGCCTGGGACACCCATCCGATACGAGTCGGCAGAATTGCAGATCCTTGTTCAGGAAGGTATTTACTAAAAATTGAGACCGGTTCCAGCCATTACACTTTTTATTAACAAAACACCTTTGGGCTCTTGGTATATAATTTTGTCCGTTCTGTTTTGTATTTGGTACAGTCTAGTAGGATATATTCTACTTGATTAAATTGATTAGAAATTAAGTTTATACCTTTTTCAGTGTCGTATTGAACATCATAAATAATCAATTTAGAATTTTAATCATTATTTTTGCATTTAAAATTAGTTTATTTATAAGAAAATATTCACATAATGAGAATATTCAAAATGTTTAGTATTATTACAATTAAGTTATCTATAGTGTTTAAATTTTCATGTCTTTACATTAAGCCTTCATATCGACCAATGTAGATTTAATTCTTCTACAGTTAGAACAGCATATGTAACATTAAGAATAACTTGGAGCACCATATAGAGACGCATCAATGAGGCGTAATTGGAGCACCATATAGAGACGCATCAATGAGGTGTAATTGGAGCACCATATAGAGACGCATCAATGAGGCGTAATTGAGTAACATCTCAAGTATCCTAAGCCTTAATAAAAGCAAAGAACAAAAAATTATTGACTTCACTTACACTGTTACCAAAAGATTGAAATATTTCTGCATAAAAATTGTCACTCACTACAAAATAAAATGACAAAATGCTCTCTAACATCAAAAAAATGATGTTTTTTTATCAAAGCAAGATTTCGATTTTAATTCAAAATTTCTCTATAAAAGGTCTTTTTTCAACAAAAAGCATTAAAAAAATACGAGAAACTCTCTTTGATTTGCTCGTCTCTGAAATGAGAGGGAAGCTGCCTGTTGATGTCTATCTCTTTTACTCCCACACACTCAGTGTTTTTGATTATAAAGTATTACTTGATATCCTTTATGGTTATTCTAGCAAAGGATGTCGTTTTCAGATAAATTAGATTTATAAATAGTTATGTGACAATTTAAGCTTTCTAAACGTCACAACTAAAAAAATCCTATATATCAGGTTACCTAGAAATCCTGTCAACCTTTTCATGAATATTTGTAAAACGGAAAATAATTGAACGGATTAAAATAAAGCCAATTTTAACTTCCTGACGTCATATTAACTCACAGTATGACGACAGTTAGTACACCTGGGTATGAAGCATGCCTAAGCATACTGCCTACCATTTCGTACATCCATGTTGAATCCAAGTCTGCTGAATTATTCATCTAGTATAAAAGAGTTATCATACGTTTGGTTTACACAATGATATCTCTCTTAAACGAATCGAAGTATTAACACTGATGTCAACTAACATCTCTCACTTTATGCCTTATCTTATTTTATTTGTTCAACATATCGTAAACTTCAAAATAATCTATTTGCATCTTAAAACCTTTGTTAAATGTTTCTAGATGCCGCATGCTTTTTGATTGGTGTATTTTAAAATGATAGTAAAAGTACCAATATTTTTTACATTTTTTCATTTATACCGTAGGTATAAAGAAAAGTATTGTTTATGCGGAAAAATCCAACACCGGGATGTCGCCGGAATTATTCGTTTTAGGTGTATTTAAGGCCTCCTGAATGGTTTTTACAAAGTTGTCTGTCTGCATGACTGTGTGTGAGTGCCTCTCATCATTGAAACTCCCGGTGTATTCTTGCTAAGGAGTTGAAACTTAGTATAAACATTAGTTTGTTGGTGTAGTTGAACTATCCGAAATATATATTTTTTTATGACGTCATTAACCCACAATAATGCCTCAGGGGAAAAATGTAAAACACGGGAAAATGTTTCGATCGGGTAAAGACTGGACACGCATGTAGTCATGTAAAAGACTAACATATGTACTAAGTTTCATCTCATTACCAGCATTATTTCAATTTTCATTAGTTTGTGTATGTTTTGTAAAAAATTGTAAATATCGGATAATAGTCCAATTGACGTCCATATATTTGACAGTCCAATATGATTAAAACATTAGGTCCAATTGACGTCCATATATTTGAAGTCCAATTTGATTAAAACATTAGTCCAATTGACGTCCATATATTTGATAGTCCAATTTGATTAAAACATTAGTCCAATTGACGTCCATATATTTGATAGTCCAATTTGATTAAAACATTAGTCCAATTGACGTCCATATATTTGAGGTCCAATTTGATTAAAACATTAGTCCAATTGACGTCCATATATTTGATAGTCCCATTTGATTAAAACATTAGTCCAATTGACGTCCATATATTTGATAGTCCAATTTGATTAAAACATTAGTCCAATTGACGTCCATATTTTTGATAGTCCAATTTGATTAAAACATTAGTCCATTGACGTCCATATATTTGATAGTCCAATTTGATTAAAACATTAGTCCAATTGACGTCCATATATTTGATAGTCCAATTTGATTAAAACATTAGTCCAATCGAGATAAATTTTGGTATAAGAGTACCATTTACGTAATAATTAAGTACAACACGTTTTATTTCAATACGACAAATATATTATAATATTATTAGTATTCGTCACCATTGTATATAATTTTTAATTTATTTAAAGACACTGGATGGGACTGAAATAACAACTTCTTACTTCTTTAAATGACTATATTTTGCCTGACCCCAGGTATACTCATGTCTACAAACCTAAAATACAAATGAGTCATTATTGAGATTCTTCGTCTCTAGTCCCCCCTCGCCCAAATGTCAGAGGTCTCCCATAAAGCACTTTATATTCACGCCTCTGATGGTTAAAGTGGTATTTCATTAATTTTTGGGTCCATTTTAAAGAAAAATTATTTGTGTTAAATGATAATTTATAAATTTGAAAATTCTTCCCAAACAAAGTATTCTAGGGTACTTTCAACAAATTCAGGTAATGAGCTAATACAATAATATCCTTTTATATGTTTTTCCACTCCAATTATTTAATCTAATTGATTCACTTGAACCAAGAGCAAAGCTATCGGTTTGAACTATGAAACATTTTCGAATGAATTATCTAATCCCGGTTCTCAAAAAACATTTCGTTTTCATAAATATGAAAACACAAAACCTTAACTCTTATTAGATAAAGTGAAATAATTTCGTTTGAAAATGGGAAAATTCAGAGAGATAATATTAACGTAGTTAAATTTTCATTAGCATCTAATTTTGACGACAGATATAAATACCCGAATTTACGTCAAAGAGCTTTCACTAAAGGTAAACATTTAGAGAGAAAATGAATATCACAAAGGAACTAGAGGAGGCTTCGTTAACGTAACGTAGGATAATATAATTGCCTAATAGAAGTTTTAGATTTTAAAAGAAACAACACAAAAACATAAACTATTTTGTGACACAATCAAATTTCATAGACATGCAGTAGATAGAGGCGGCAAGGATGTAATACATTAAATTTTAGGTTGGTTTATTCCTAAAGGTGACACATAAACAACTTAGAAAGCCATAAGTACAAAAAGAAAAAAAAACTGTCATCTCCATGAACTTAAACGTCGTCAGGCTAGTTGGGTAAACTAAGCCGTCTCTCAAGATCGTTTAAATAAATACATTTTATTTGCATTAAGTACAATTTTAAAGTACAATGGCAACATGTCAATAATAATAAATAATCATAATTTTTACAAAAAAAATATGTTCAACAGTGTTACAAAAAAATTGAAACAATTTTTTTTTTTAATTTTGTTAGAAAACGATTTCTTATTTAAAGTAGTTATCGAGTCAGGTAAGTTATTGACTAGTTTTAGTCCAAAGTATGTAATGTTATGTTTGGCAGTCTTAGTCAGTCTGTGTTTCCTTATAAGTAATTTATTGTTCTGTCTAGTGGCCATAGCTACCATACCATATGGTTTAAGGTGAACCATCATAGTATGGAACTGAAATGTATGAGAAAATAGCGTTTTCTCTGTTAGTCCAGGAGCTGGACCTAAAAAAGTCACTGATTTGTACTATTTCAAACCTTCTAAAAATATACCTAAATTATGAAGAAAAAACATAGTCTGCCTATCCAGTGTTCATACTTAAATTTTATGAAAATCGCACAAATTTTAGATTTTTAGAATAAGAGGTTCCCTGTAGGTCATGTGAAAAACATGAAGAAAACATATAACTTTCAAGTTGATACAATTTCTAAAAAAACGAGTGTTTACTCATCAAAATCGAATAACTACGCTAAATGTTATTTCAAGAACACCAAAAAATGGTTATTTTTGGTGTTCTTGAACCTCGAAGTAGTCTTTCTATGGTCGAAGTCATTCCATAACGAATGCGACCGGTTTCAGCTCAATCAGACAATCTTAAGTGACGGAAACTGTATTTTTATTTAAACAACAAAAATCATGAATATATTTTTGTTGCAGTCAGCGAATTTCTTTAAAACAGTCTTGGCATTTTGTGAATTCTTAGCCATTGAATAAAACTTTGTTCACTGTTATCTGATTTTGATAAAAAAACACTCGTTTTACAGGACTTTTTATCAACTTTAAAAATGTTCTCTTTATATTTTACACACGACCCACAGGGAACCACTTATTCGAAGAAAACTAATATTAGTGCGAGTTACTAAAATTTTGAGTATGCGCAATCACATGAAGGTCTCCTCTCTGGATGGGCAGACTATGCTTTTCCTTCATAATTTAAGGTATATTTTCAGACAAACCATGTTTTAAGTAGTACAAAATGAGTCGCATTTTTACGCCTGGCCTTTAGACTATGTGTCCTTATTTATCTTTGCCTAACTCTAATAATTTAAGTAACCACTCTCTCTCTTAAAAAAAAAAATCAGGAAAGAAAATATTTTGATACCTGAAATATCGTCTAATTAAAATCAGGATTTTGAATTAAAAAATTAATTAATAACTACTGGTGAGCCCAGTATTTTTGAAAGCCGGGAATTAATAGGAAATGTTTCAGTACTCAAACCTTTCTCCCACATCGAAATTTATATTATTTTATTTTAGTAAATTTTCAGGAACAAATTAAGCACAAGCCTTAAGATATTCATCGTGCATCTTGAGTAGCAAATATGATGTCTAATAAAACGCCTATGATTAAAATATTAAGCTTGAAGCTCAAGCAGAGGAGACTAGGTATTTTAATCCCTAGGCTTTCCGAGGAAGATCATAACACAATAGTTAAAAAATGTCTAATGAGAATATTTTATTTCTGAAAAAACGAAATTAAAATACAATAATTATGTCTAAATAACAGCATAAAGGGATTATAATGATAGTTACGTTACCTGCTGTGAATCGATTCCCGAGTCAGCTTGTGCGAGAGTAAGAATGTCATCAGGAGGAAATACAAAACTTTGTCCATCGGCCTCTCCTCGAGGACTGTCTTGACTAGGCCAAACTTGGAGTAAAGGGAGACAGGCTTTAGGTCCGGGAGCTTCTTCGTCCCCAGTCTCAACTTCAGACGCCGCATCCGCTGCGCTTTGACGTCGTAATAGTCTCCGCAGCTCTCGCAATGCTGACATCTGAAACAAGAGTTAGTGTTGTGATCAAAATGTCAGCTTCAAGTTCATGGTCCATGACGCATATCGTGTGAAAAGGAAAAATATCACAATATTGGGCATTATATGTATATTTTGCTCCACACAGAATACAGAAGCAACGCAAGAGTGTAAGAATAAAATAGAAAAAGATAAAAAATAGCGTTTAAATGCACGGATAATCGGTCGAGTTATACCTACGGACTGTTTCTTTATTTTATTCGGACTTGTTAAGTTCTATTTTTTTGTTTACTTTATACTCGTATTTACTTGGCTAACTCGTATTTATTAAATGTTAGCTTGGCTAACATTTAAATAAATGATTTTTTTTTAAATTTCAAACATGTTTTACGAACAACATTGTTGAAAACAACATCGTTTGGGGGAGTGGGGACATTGATCTTACTTAGCCTCTTGATTCTAAATATATAATATACATACATAAACACAAAACACACATATATATGTATGTGTGTGTTGTGTGTGTGTGTGTGTGTTGTGTGTGTGTGGTGTGTGTGTGTGTGTGTGTGTGTGTGTGTGTGTGTGTGTATATATAGTATGTATATCTAATAACAAAGTCTATAGGTAGCTACGAAGCATTCCACATAATAAAAAGTTGTTAAATACAGGGTAAATTGTCACGTAATAAAATAAAAATAAAACAAAAGCTACTAAAAACCATCAAACAATACACAAGGGACTTTATCTCTGTGGACCGAAATTTCGCCAAGCAATAGTCAAGAAGCAGCCAGAGGCTGCTTTTTAAAGCAATTTGAACGGGCAATGATACCATAACGAAAAAGTCACAGAAAAGGGCCTCAATTTTAATTGTTGCAAACGTAAAAAAATCGTATTGCAGGAATCAAGTGTACCCTAAATACTTGCTGTCGGCTATTAATATCCAAGGACTAATGTCGGCTTTACGACCCCACCAGTAGGCGTAGCTGTTATGAAATATTATGAATTAATATAAAAAAATAATAATTTTCATAGTATTTCAGAAACCAAATCCAAATAACATTGATTAAAAGAGTAGGGTTTTGTCGAAACATGACACTAAATAAGAGAGCCCCAGGAGATCAATTTGTATTGTAATACTAAACTCAGCTCTTCCTACGTATTGCAGAAAGATTAAACTGCGTAATTCAAGATGAGGAAGGTAGGTGTGATTCTATTAGCGAATTTCCTTTGGAAATTCGCCTAATGGGATAGGCGTCATGGCGGAATTCGAACCTCGGACCACGACACAAATCCGTTTCAGAGGTCCCTAATGACGAAAAAATACATTTGGCGAGACTATATATATATATATATATATATATATATATATATATATATATATATATATATATATATATATATATATATATATGTATTTCTAGACACTTTCTTGTAAACACTCTATCTTTCGAACGGATTAATATTTTTAAACCAAACTTGGTATAAAAATCAATCTTTGGGAGGACACGAACTCTATTGAAAACCAGGTTTTTGTGACGTCATTAACCCGGTTTGCTGAGTCAGCGAACTTTTCAAAAAATCGGCAAAATTCAGGGTTAATATTTTTGCCGCGAAAAAGGTCAATAATTATGTTTTTAAATGCTGAATCGAATGAAACCGGTCCGAAGTCGATACGACCACTCTAAGTGGCCAAAAAGTAAAAAAAAACATTCTAAATTACCAAAAACCAAAATTACGGTCGTTGAAAATTAAATTTTGAGTAGGGTGTCGTTTTCAATGTTTTTTGGGCCTCTGAGTTAAATGCCAGTGGTCCGGAGTCAATACGACTACTTAAACTCAGGGTACCTGGGTTCACATCCTGGAAGGGACGATATGTTTTTATCGTTTTTTTCACTTAATATAAGTTTACAACTATAAAATAATTCTGGCGCGGTGGTCCGCATGTCGGGCGAATTTCGTTTGGATATGAGCACTCAAACCCAGAGTACCAGGGTTCAAATCCTAGTAGGGACAATAATTTTTTAACGTTCTTTTTACCTAATATAAGTTTACAACTAGAAAATAATTCTGGCGCGGTGGTCCGCATGTCGGCGAATTTTCTTTGGATGCGTGTTTTCCGTGCTTTTTACATTATATAAGTTTACAACTACTAAATAAATATAATCTGGCGCGGTGGTCCGCTGTCGGGCGAATTTCATTTAGAATGCGTGTTTCCGTGCTAAACAACCCATTTCTTGCTTATGCAAGAACCATGCCCATTGCGTGGTTCCGGTTCATGCTTTAGAGCCTAAGCAGTTACTCAATTGTCAAGCACTGCTCGTAACTCATTTTGTCTGTAAAAACCTTTAAAGGTAACTGACTAAGCTTAAAGATAAGTAACTAAGCTTTAAACAAGTACAAATAATAGTGCGTACTTCTAATTTTAGAGGGACAGTTTTGTACGACCAACTGGATAATTATGCGCATTTCCTTTGGAAAATACAGACAAAATGAGTTACGAGCAGTGCTTGACAATTGAGTAACTGCTTAGGTTCTAAAGCATGAACCGGAACCAAGCAATGGGCATGGTTCTTGCATAAGCAAGAAATGGGTTGTTTAGCACGGAAACACGCATTATAAATTAAATTCGCCCGACAGCGGACCACCGCGCCAGAATTTTTTAAATCAGGGATAGAAATGTATATCAATATTCTAGAATGCAATGCAATGGAAATTATATTCCCTATATTTATAAAGTGTGCGATTACACCAGACAGAATCGGGTACGGGGTACAACGGGACTTTTTGTCACCTTATAGGATTCGTCATTAGCATATGGAAATCACCTAATTTAAATTGCTGGTCGTCTTTATACTCGCTTCTACTGTCCTCAGACTCACACCTGCTTTATTCTCAAATGTAAACCCATCCAGGTACTGACCATCCTTAATGCTGCTTAACATAAGATATCCCACAAAAGCAGACATATACTAGTCGTAATGAAATAAATGCTTCTTCTCCTAGACGGCAAGCCAGCTGTGTGAACGAGTTTTATATTTTCTTTTGCTATATTTGGAGATATCAACCAACCTAGCAACTTCACTTTGAAACGCTTATGGCAGTATCCACCCAATACGGACATGACTTGGCGGGACAGAAAAGTTAATTTTCCTACTTTTTTGGACCAAAGACTTGGCGGGGAGTATTTTACCACAAAAATGTTTTTTGGTAAGTTTTCATGGCTTTTTGTACGGCTCCTGTTTTATGTAAAAACAGAAGTGATGCGTGTAGTAGATAAAGCTGTAAAGTGTCAAGGTATTGTACATACCTTGAGAGGTAATGTGCATACATTCTGAGCTTTGTTTTCTGCGGCGCGTACAACATAAGATTTATAAATTTGGGATTTATTGATACAAGAATGTTAAAAAGGCATCAGAAAAAATCCAATAAACAACAAAATCCATTCATTAGTAAAGAGTGGAGATGGGTAAATTAATCCTCCGTGTTTAGCTCAGGAATGTCGAATTTGAGATTTCATCAGGTAGGACTACACACAGATATATGACAACTTCAAAAACTCACCACATATCAAAAGCTGTTCAGTAGTTTAGGCTGCAGGTTAGTTTTTCGCTTAGCGTTAAGCGTAAGAACGTCAGATTTGAGATTTTATGAAGTAGGAATACACACGCAAACATATGTTTCGATCGTTTTGAAATCTATTACGCGTTAAGATGAGTATGCTAAAAAACTTAGAAAAGTATCAACGTAACATGAATAGTTTGTCCTTTAAAGTTTTCTATTTTCTCATTACGTAAAGTTTTATCCATACTCTGCTTTTTACTAACTTTGTAAAACTAAAGTAGCATTTTTCTTTTTCGTCTCATATTTTACTATACAGCTTGAGAAAAATCTTTAGAAGCTTAGGGGGAAAGCTTAGAAGGAAAGCTTAGGGAAACGTTATCCTTTCACAAGATACAAACTCAAAGTGAGCCCCAGGCCGTTTTTTATGTAAAAAGTCTTATTCTACGAAGTACGCAGAGATCAGTCTTACTAACCATTTTTCCCTTTAGTGTATATTTATATAAGAGTTGTTTACTCTTCCCTTAAACAACGCTTAATTAAAAAATTCTTATTCCTACTCTTGATTTGGTACTAATTTTCATTTCAAGTTATTGACTTTAATTGAAATTTAAGCATAACAATCCCAAAATAAAACCACTCATCCCACATGTGACTATAATAAGACTAACATATGTGTCAAGTCCTAAGTACCTAAAGTGGAGCTTTTAGGCCACTACTTAATTCGTTGGGTATTCATATTTATAGTGTTTGATAAAAGTAAAACTGCTACTCTAGGTCTTCCTCTATTCCTTTTTCTTTCTCTTGGGTACCACTGAATTAATATCTTGGTCCATCTTCCGTCCTCAGTCCTGACTATATGCCCTGCCCATCCCCATTTCCTACTGCTCACAGTGCCTATGATGTCTTCCATGCTTGTTTGTTTTCTAACCAAATCATTCGTTTTCCTTTGTCGCCTGCTCATCTTAGCATACTGCGTTCCATGGATCTTTGGGTCACTCTTAAGTTTTGGAGAATATCAGAACTCAAGACCCATGTTTCAGCTCCATAAACCATAACTGGCAGAACACACATGGGCCATAATATTTTCTTCCACATCATGTCGACGTCACATCTAAATAGGTGTTTGTACTTATTAAAGCTCGTCCATTCTAGTGCTATCCTTTTACGCACTTCTCTTGCTTCAGCAGCATTATCCCCGGTGATGTCCAAGTTTAGAATTTTTAAAGCAAACACAATACTTTTCTATATACCTATATGGTATAAATAAGGAAAAGTAAAACCTGAACAATTTAAGGAGGCTTGAAAAGTCTCCTTAAATTTTTGAAAAGCCTCTTTGATACAAGAAATGTATCAAGCTCATCCACTCGAACAAATCCCAAGTTCGGTTTTGAACCTGCATCGTGCAGTTTTTCTTAATCTTCTCTTGGCTTTAAACAGATGCTTTAAACAACAACTTAAGTCTAACTTCATACCACTTGCTTCAAAGTTATACAGAAAAAGTTTTAAATATGTGACAACTTTACCTTCTCATCCTGTCTGTAGAGGAAGCATAGTAATAGATAAAAACTCTCAACTCGGTTGTTAACTTCATGCGAAATTTTAACTAAATAGAACAACAGAGGAGCAACTTTTGCTAATACGTTTTTGCTTGTAAATTACACTAAGCTAATAGAAACTTCGTGGAGTAAACTTAATTTACTGCAGAGTTATTTAAACATGTTGAAATAATTGTTACTTTAATTTGTGGAAAATAATATGTATAGAAATATGTTTGTAGGGAAAGAAAATTCACTTTTCTTGTTAAGAATCCATACATAAACGACTCAATCAAATTAGTTTATAAACTTGGCATAAAATCAAATCTTATGATTTGATACTTACTTGGTACTACTAAAATTATCCTTATGATTCGATAGTACTCGTTACTACTAATATATATCCTTATGATTTGATAGTACTTGTTACTACCAATCTTTATTCTTTTGATTTGATAGTACTTGGTACTACTAATCTTTATTCTTATGATTTGATAGTACTTGGTACTACTAATCTTTATTCTTATGATTTGATAGTACTTGGTACTACTAATCTTTATCTTATATTTGATAGTACTTGGTACTACTAATCTTTATTCTATGATTTGATAGTACTTGGTACTACTAATCTTTATTCTTATGATTTGATAGTACTTGGTACTACTAATCTTTATTCTTATGATTTGATAGTACTTGGTACTACCTAATCTTTATTCTTATGATTTGATAGTACTTGGTACTACTAATCTTTATTCTTATGATTTGATAGTACTTGGTACTACTATCTTTATCTAGTACTTGGTACTACTAATCTTTATTCTTATGATTGGTACTTGACTAATCTTTATTCTTATGATTGATAGTACTTGGTACTACTAATCTTTATCCAGTTTGATCTCTTGACATGGTAGTGATTAATAATAACTACCATCAGTAACCAAATTTGCGGTCACCTATCATGGCAATGACCTCGGTTGATGCAGTTTAACATCAATAATGCAAAAATAACCATAGATTTATATCTATGGTTATTTTTGCATTATTAATGTTATATACGCTAATTATTTAGCGTATTGAAACTAAACTTATTTATTTCATAAAAAGATACAGTTATACCAAATTTTAACTCAACTGGATTAATTTTAAATTATTAAAATTTTTTTGAATGTATTATGATGTTATTCGATAAAAATTGAAGTAATGCTAGAGAGAATTAAACTATCCATATTTGTTGGCTCTATACATGACTAAATGTCAGCTACATTTTAAATTGATCAAAAGAATTTTTTCTGTTAAATGAATTTTTCGTGTGGTTTCACAGCCAGTTAACGTCCTGATATTTTTTTGCGATGCAACAACTAAACTGAAACATTGATTTTAGTAACAAGTTTCAAATGTCTAGCAAAAATACTCTGGGGACTACGATGATAACAGATAGACAAACATATTCATACAGACAGACAACTTTGTAAAAACTACTCGGGATGTCAAAACCTGATATTCAGGATTTGCTTTATCTACTCCTTGCATTGTAAGTTCTACTTACAGTCTTGATATCTCACACTGTAAATGTACTTTTACTCCCTAGGGAGAAAAGTGAAAGTGTTGTCAACTTGACAGAATTTTTTAGTAAAATTTTAGGAATTTTAGGAAATTTTAGGATTTTTTTCGGTGTTATGTTGGTACTACGGGTAGAATATACAATATACACACGCTAATGTTTAATTTACAAATATAGTATTACACATTATTCTATTGACAGCTTACAATAAAATATCGTGAAGATAGTGACTTTATTCTCTCTTCATCAGAGTAATTGACATGGTAAGAATAAACTAAACTAACACAATAACAATTAAGGAGCTGAAGAATATATTAATAGTTGTTAGTATTAGTTCTCTAGTCGTAGATAAAATTTAATATGCAACAAGGGATGAAAGTTTTCAGCTCTCGTATTATCTCCCTCGTCAAGCCTCGGGAGCCAAAATGTTAGTTAACTCCCTCGGCAAGCCTCGGGAGCTAACTAGTTTATCCCTTTCGGCCTACAGGCCTCGTGAGCTAATGAAGTTTCCTCCTTCGGTGCTGCCTTAGGACGAAACTTTAACTTGAGCTATAAAACTTACTTTCATCCCTTGTTGCATAAATAACTATTCTTTGCAAACACAATACTTTACCTTTTTACCTTCAGTGTAAATGAGGAACAGTAAAAACTATAGATTTCTATGCTTAAATGATATATAGTGCTGGTTTAAAGAATCAGTAGTCCAACTACTGCCTCTAGAGCAGTCTGAGATATAAGAACCATAATCGGGCTATATTAGCGAATTGTCGAAGAAATAATTAGCTTATGAGGTTGGGGTCATGGAGAGGGATAGGGGTACGGTTTTTTTGGAAGGGGGGGTTACTGATCAAGAAATATATATATATATATATATAATATATATATATATATATATATATATATATATATATATATATATATATATATTTATATAATATATATATATAATATATATATATAATATATATATATATATATATAATATATATATATATATATATATATATTATATATATATATATATATATAATACAGGGTGTTTCATATAAAATGTCCACCAAAGAAGGAGGTGATAGTACTCCTCAAAAGGAACAAAAAATGTTCTATAATATAAACCCTGATCTCCAACCGTTTTCCCACAAGGTCAAATTTAATATTTTTGATTTAAATTAAAACGATGTTTTGATAAAATTGAATTTTATGGAATTTTTATGGTGGGCATTAGAGGAAGTAAGAGATAAGCAAAAGTTAAGCCAAGAAAGAAAAACAATTCTCTTATGATTGCCCTTTAAGAAAACCCAAACTTCATCATACATTCAATAGTCAAAATTTAAAGCCATTCTTCCTAGAAGTTGGAAAAACTAATATTTTTTTGGCATTTTTGCATATCTCTACAATGTTAATTACATGATACATAAAATAATTAAAAATCTCTAAAACAGGAGAAAAGAGTGGTTTTAGAGAAAAATGTGTAAGAATAAAATATGTTTATTTTACCTTCTAGAGTCTAAAAATCGTATTATTATTACTTTAAAAAAAAATTGGTAAAATAACACATTATTTTCACTTTTATACGGCAAAAATGATCAGTTTTTGCAACTTCTAGCAACAATAGCTTACATTTTTGACTATTGAATGCATAAATATATTAAGATTTTCTTAAAGGGCAGTCATAAGAGAAGTTTTTTCCGTTCTTGGTCACACTTTTGCTCATCTCTTACTTCCTCTAATGCCCTACTATAAAAATTCTATAAAATTCAATTTTATCAAAAAATCGTTTTTCCTGCAAATTTTGGGTATTAGTTCCAAAATATTTGACATAGTTAGTAGTTTGTCCCTTAGCACACCAATTTCGCCTTTCTAGCTTAAACAGTTAAACCCCTATTAACAATTTTTGATGTGAGGTCAAATATTTTTTAAAATATTAAATTTGACCTTGTGGAAAACGGTTGGAGATCAGGGTTTATATTATAGAACATTTTTGTTCCTTTTGAGGAGTACTATCACCTCCTTCTTTGGTGGACACTTTATATGAAACACCCTGTATATATGAGTGTGTGTGTCTATATATATATAATATATATATATATATATATATATATATATATAATATATATTATATATATATATATATATATAGATATATATATT
>JACMZG010001863.1:55444928-55448134 GCA_018340805.1 Microvelia longipes
GACGAGCAAGATGACAATTGGAATAATCTCCTCTACAATTACAATAGTCGCTAAACATATTTCTAGCGGCCCAAGCTGATAGAGTTTATAAGGTGATTTAATTTAATTACGTTAATTTAAAATCCTAGGTTTTTATGAATGAAATAGATCTTTGACATGTTAGGTTATAGAGCGTAATTGACGTCATGCAAGAAATAATTAAAAAATTTTAAACGTTAACCACCTACACTGATTCCTGCAATGACGTCACACGTCATTCATAAAAAAAAAGTCAGGTTATAGCCTTTGAATGCGCGTAGTTTTTTATCATCGAATAGAATCTTCTTATACATTTTTAATATCTTGTTAGTGGCCAAAAATTTTTTTCGACATTTCTACCTATATCAAAAGCTTGAAATACGTATGAAAAAGCTTGTTATGTATGTCGTAGTATGTAGCTGTATCATTAGTAGCAAATTGTATCACTATTAAAATTAAGCCTTTGGATTTTTAAAATTCAAACGGTATCCATCCTGCCCTTTAGTTCCGTCGTCTGAACAACCTCATAAGCGTCATTCTGAAAACATTTCCTAAACAAACATGGCAAAAATCTAAATTATAAACTTTGGTTAATAACTTTTTAAAGTTGAGGGGAACAAAATTTACTACATGGACCTATCTATTTAGGTTAGCATGATTCACTTGGCAAGTACGTGACCGCTTCACCAGTCTCTAGGGTTATAACGCAACTCTACCATTCTAGAGCTATTTGTCTTAGTTATACCTCTTATTACATCTTACTTTACTAAATGATTCATAGAGGTTTGCTTTAAACATGCTTACTTGTTTTATGATATAACATAAGATCCACATTAATCCCCTCCATTTAGCTCAATAAATGCTCCAATAAATACTTTATGCTGAAAAGTGTGTCTTTAGGATATAAATACATTTATCTCCTAATGTATGAGCGAAGCGAGTTAAAATTAAAATTAAAATTTGTTTCACTTCCTGTGGTCACCCATCCAGACCACGCTCAATTAAATTATATCATCCACCAAAAATCATACATATACTTAAGTAAAATTACTTGGTCCTAATCCATTGTCAGACTATTTACAATTAACGACGTTTCGGGAGCAGGTACTTCTCCATCATCAGTTCGTCTTGAGAAAGACGGTGTGTGTGTCAAGTGTTGGGTGTTAGGACTTTAACCTAACTTCGTAGGCAGGTATCAACGGCTTTGTTATGCACTTTGAAACCTTGTCTACGATGGGGCCTTCCCCCACCGTAGCCTACTTGAAACCTTGTCTACTTCGTAGACAAGGTTTCAAAGTGCATAACAAAGTCGTTGATACCTGCCTACGAAGTTAGGTTAAAGTCCTAACACCCAACACTTGACTCACACACCGTCTTTCTCAAGACGAACCTGATGATGGGAGAAGTACCTGCTCCCGAAACGTCGTTAATTGTAAATAGTACTGACAATGGATTACGTCCAACTAACTTTACTCATAATTCACCATTGTCACAAACTTTCACGTATACATATACTTGTCATATTAAAATGAAAGTTAGTGTCCTTATGTGTGACCATACATCACAGACTCTCCTAAACCCTTATCACATATTCCCTCATCCCTCCTTATTATCTGTGCCTCCCACCTGACTCACCAATCATCCTAGCTTCCTAACCCTTTTGATCCCCTCAGTCTTGTCTTGGTTTTAGTGTTAATTTCTTATATATAATTATATCTATCTATATCTGTATTATAGCACATCAAAATGGCTTGGTTTTGTTATATGAGATCCTCTATTCCACACTTTTTTAACAATTTGGTTACATATGTACGTAAAGGTATATACTTAAAGGTATATATGTAAAGGTATATACGTAAAGGTATATACTTAAAGGTATATACTTAAAGGTATATAGGTAAAGGTATATACGTAAAGGTATATACTTAAAAGTATATAATTAAAGGTATATAGGTAGAAGTATATACGTAAGGTATATACTTAAAGGTTATAGGTTAAGATATACGTAAAGGTATATACTTAAAGGTATATAGGTAAGGGTATATACGTAAGGTATATACTTAAAGGTATATAGGTAAAGGTATATACGTAAAGGTATATAGGTAAAGGTATATACGTAAAGGTATATACTTAAACCAAATTACAAGTCAATTAGATTATTTTCCTTTCTTTTTTTTAAAAAAAAACGTACACAAGTCATTCGATAAAAATTGAACTAATGCTGATAAGATATGAAACTTGGCTCATATATTAGTCATATAAATGGCTAAATGCGTGCTAAACTTTAATCAGGATAAGGATAACTCGAGTTTGCTCCTCAAATTTGTTTTGTGCTTGTTGTTCGGGGCTTGTTGTGATTTGAGTTGCCTATGGTCCTTCATTGTTTAATCAATTCAAATAAAACAGATAAAAAACTATACTATTCGTTTATTAAATTTTAATAAGAAAAAGAACAGGAAACCATTAGGGGTAAGTTTGTCTCTACATATAGGGCCTGCGCAGTATGTGTAATGATTGTAAGCATGTGCAATTTATTATTGACATGTGTTTTGTGATGGATTCTTCTCTATTTTTTTCTTTTAATGGGGTCAGTATGTAGATTGTTCATCTTCACACACACACACACACACAATAAATTATTGTCCTCTACTAGAAGAGAGAAGATCTTACAATTGCAGCAATCAATGACTCTCGGACTAACTGGCCTCTTCAACGTCATCAGTAATTATCAAAAGACCTTAAAACACACTATTTATTTATTGAGGCATTGATTTGATAAACTATGAACCAAGAATAAAAAATTATATAATATTGTTTATATTAATTTACATTATATTAATATTATATTAAAATTATATTATTATTTTTCATAAGATAGAAATATATCGAACACAGGAAATACATAAGACATTTAATTTAAAAGAAAATTATTGTTCAGAAGATTCAAAGTTTTACTGTAGCTTCCTACAGTAAAACTTTACTGTAGGAAAGTTTTTTTTCTTTTTCTAGTTCTTTTCTTCAAAAGAACAGCCAAAAAAACATTTCTCAAAAAGAAGAAATTAATGTACAAATTTATTGTTTTCAAAAGCATGTAGTATTTATATTACATGCTGGTAATATACGGCCTTATAGTAGAGTTAACTACTAAAGAAAAAATTTAGTTAAATTATATATATATATAATATTTA
>JACMZG010001863.1:55449134-55492895 GCA_018340805.1 Microvelia longipes
TTGTGCTATTTAGAAAATATTTTATTATAACGTCATTAACCCGCAATAATGACCCAGCAAAAATTTCTAATAATCATAAAACGCTGAAAAATGATCAGATTGCGATTTGGCACGCATGTAGCTATGTATAAGATGTATGTATAATTAAGAATAATATATGTGATATGTTTCATCTCATTATCAGCATAAGTTTAATTTGTATCAAATGACTTGTGTACATGTTTTAAAAAACTGTAAAAAATCGGAAAATTATAAAATTGAGTTGGTACAAATATATATGAATATGAATATATGATATATGAATAGTACGTGATGAATAAGTGCACTAAGTTTTGTTATAATACGGTAAGTAATTTAAAGTTAATGTACACTGAGCGTGGTCGGTGCTATATGGGTGACCGCTGAGAATGAAAGTGAGGTATTTATTATTTGAAAACGAAAGAAGCGGGTTCGAACACGTGTTGTAATATATATTTGACGTATTGTATATTCTAAGGACGAGCAAAGCGAGTCTGAAGTAGGGAGGATGAGCTCAGCGAATCCTCTGTGATAAGGACAAGTTCCAAGATACCCTGAACCTCATTTTTGGTTGAATTTTTAAACTTTTTGCATGTTACATATATTTTTTTTCTATTTTTCAAGAGCTTTAAGACGACAAGATTTTTTCTTTAAATTTGTTTTCCTATGGTCTGCTATAATGACCGCTATTTTGAAAATATTAGTTAGGATTTGACCAAAAACTACCCAGCTCATATAATACACATAAGTAATTCTACACGTATATTATTCAAATTTTACGACAGGTATGGCAACACGTACAAACAAATACACAAACAAACAAACAACACGCCGTCCCAAACATCGAAAATGTTAGAACTCATAAAAAGGAAATTGCAGATATCACTATGTCTTTTCATTGATTTATAAATTACAATTTTCGTTATCACAATGTGACATCGGCTCGCGGCCCCCTGAAATGTAAAGGTGTTTTACAAAGGAGCGACAAGTTTAATAATATAGGCATTATATTTCAGCCTCTCTGAAAACTGGAACATTCCAGAATAATTACTACTAATCTTTATTACTTTGTTTCTTTTTCATTTTGTTTAAAAAATTATTTGGACGTATGTGCTTGATGATAACCCGAAGAGGTTAAAATATATTGCGTTTTTTATTTAACTTGTACAATAAAAGTCAATCCTTTGGAAACACCTTATTTGTATTTTAGTTACTTATTGATGAAAATACATTTATCAAAGAGGATCTAGAAAGGAACAGCATAGAGTGTATAGTTTGTAGAAAATTAAATTCTATTTCAGGTAATGGAGAATCAAGTGTACAGACAGACACATGTGTGCTGAAAGTCGCTACCGCTAAGCTAGACAAAGAAACCGATTTACTTAATCCTTACAACTTTAAATCCACAAAAAAAAATTCGAAGCAACAGTCTAACTGACAGTTCAAACTTCAGAATGCTTTAAAACAATTTTAAACATCTGGAAATAACCAAAAATAATTTTTAAACCTCAAACATACTTCTAAACTACCTCCTAACATAAGAACAGCCAAAAATTCAGATATTAAGTCAACAAGATCATGTAATATAAAAACTATGTTTTATGTTCACGAAGACCTAAATATACGAGCGTCATACCAGGAAGCCTCCTATTTTTTATCCTTCTACTGAATAATAGCAATATATTTCCTTATAACGTAATAGTGTCTATTTTGGAAACAGCTTTAAATCCAATGAAATTTCATAATAATATCACTATGTGCCGTTCATGTTTATTAAGATATTGTTTTCATGTAGATTTTAGTTTAGGTCTATTATATAGATCTATTGCTTTCTTGTAGTTTTGTAATATTTGGGTAATAGTGACAAAATTAAAATATCCGGTACAGGGTACCTCGGAACTTTTCCTCATCATATCGGATTCTAAGCTAAGCTCGTCCTCTCAGCTTCGGACTCGCTTCGCTCGTCCTCAGAATATACAATTCGTCAAATTTATACTGCAAAACCTCTTCAGACTCGCTTCGCTCGTTTTCAGATAGTATGTATACATTCGTTTCATCTTCATCTTCGACCATACTCGATGCTGCTTAAGACAAGACATTATAGAACAAGAGCCAGACGCAAAAAAACGTGACCGTCTAGCCCCAAAGGTTTAACCCAGTAGATCGACTTATTCTGGCTCCCTGATAATGAATCAGGTGGTCTGCTGTTTCAGATAAGGGAATTTTTAGCCCCGGGTCCCTTTAAAGTCCGAAAAATGGCCCCAAATTCTGTTTTCGCCCAATAACGGTGTTCCTATTGATTTTACCCAAAAAGTTAAAGGGTTGTTTTTTAAAGTTTATTAAATTTGTGATAAATCCATTTTTGAACCATCAAAATTGGTCCAGTAAAACCGGAGATACAAACGTTGAAAGATTACCGAAAAAACATCTAATATCATACATTTTTGTCCAAAAACGCACAAAAACCTTAAAATGTCATATTTTTCCATATTAACATGTTTAAGAATTAGGCAGACTTAAAAATCATGCATATTCTATTAAATTACAGGTAATATTGAGTTGTTCTAGAGAAAGAAGTCAGCACAGCTCTAATATGTGATGACTTAATGACCGACATATAATGCTGAAAAATAGGTAAAAACTTGAATTTTAGAAAAATACACTTTTTTTATGTCTGATTTTTAAGTCTGCATAATTCTTAAACATGTTAATATGGAAAAACATGACATTTTAAGGTTTTTGTGCGTTTTTGGACAAAAAGTATGATATTAGATGTTTTTTCGGTAATCTTTCAACGTTTGTATCTCCGGTTTTACAGGACCGATTTTGATGGTTAAAAAATGGATTTATCACAAATTTAATAAACTTTAGAAAAAAAAAACCCTTTAACTTTTTGGATAAAATCAATAGGAAGACTGTTATTGGGCGAAAACAGAATTTGGGGCCATTTTTCGGACTTTAAAGGGGCCCCTTTTAAATTCCCTTATTTGAAACGGCAGACCACCTGATTCATTATCAGGGAGCCAGAATAAGTCGATCTAGTGGGTTAAACCTTTGGAGCTAGATGTCACGTTTTTTGCGTCTGGCTCTTGGACTATTAGATAAAAATAGAACAAATGATGATAATGAGATAAAACTTGGCACATATGTTAGTCTTATACATGGCTACATGCGTGCTAAATTTTAATCAGATCGTGCTATTTTTCGCGTTTTATAATTTTTCGACATTTTGCTGAGTAATTATTGCAAGTTATTGACGTAAAAAAATTCTCCAAATAGCACCACTACAGGGGTAGACTGATTTTTCTAGCATAAATACACTAGGAGACACATGATAACAGACACACATGATGATAACAGACACACAGACAACTTTGTGAAAAACACTCAGGAGGCCTTACAAACTCCTGAAAGAGATAATTCCGTTGACATATCAGTTTCGGATTTTTTTTGCAAACACAATACTTTTCTTATATACTTACGGTTTACATGAGAAATAGTAAAAACTTTGTCTGCCATTCATATGATTGCGCACGTATCATGTTGACAAAAAAATCCAAAACCAGGATGTCACGGGAATTATCTGTTTTAAGACCTCCTGAGTTTTGTCACAAAGTTGTCTGTCTGTGTGAATTTATGCTAGAGAGTTAAAACTTTGTAGAAAAGTCATTCTATCGCTGTAGTTGTGCTATTCGGATAATATTTTTATGACATCATTAACCCGCAATAATGACACGGCAATAAAGTTGCGAAAAATCATAAAACGCTGAAAAATTGGAATGAGATTTGGCACGCATGTATGCCATGTAAAAGACATACATGCTTTCATCTTATTATCAGCATAAGTTCAAATTTCTTTAAATTACTTGTGTACGTCTTTAAGAAAAATTGTAAAAATCGATAAATAATCAAATCGAGTAGAAATTCGATACAAGTGTATACTATTACGTAATGAACAAGTACCCTATGTTTGTTACGTATTTTTTAAAATATATCTATGATTTTTGTTGGATCAAAAATGTTAAGCAGCATCAAGCATGGTCAGTGCCTAGATGGGTGACAGCTGAGGATGCAACGACTGAATTTACTATCTGAGGACGAGCGAAGCGAGTCCGAAGTAGGGAGGAGGAGCGTAGCGAATCTGATGTGATGGAGAAACGTTCCGAGGTAACCCGTACCCGATTTTAGGAAATTAGTGCATCCTCTCCCCTGGTCAACTTTACAAATGTGTATAACCCTTAGTAAAACCCCCTGAAAGTAACCCTGACTACACCACTAAAATGAAGTTTACTTAAGGGTGGGTGAAACGCGAACTTAAAATGTTATCCCACGTCTCCCGCACGTAATTTTTGAAATAGAGATGTATTTTTTATTCAAAACTATTTATATGCCAAAGAGCACCCATTTTTTTTATTTTGTATTTTTTTTTAATCAAGCGCGTACGCGCTGGTTACAATCAAATTTTTTGAACATCAAATTTCAAAATATTGATTACTAGGCCTCCTTTAAAAAAATATTAATTTTTAAAGGCGTGCTATGCTGGCGAAAATAACGCGGAAAACAGGATGTTAGTTCAAGGGTTCTGTTATCAAGTTTATCAAGGTACAAAGAAACAATAATATTGTAAGGAACAGATGTTAGCGGACCTACTCCCTCCCGGTCTAGTCGGCATTTCTTTATTATCTCCAAAATATAACTTAAATATCACGATATATGTCGATTAATATTAACATTATATCACATCATATGACGTTTATTAAAAATAATTACGTATAGATATTTTATATAAATTTTTTTTAATAAAAATAAATTAAAATTTTACATTATGCTTATATATTTCGATTTACTTAATCTTAAACAAGATAAAATGATATTAATATTATATTGCATTTCTACGTACTTTTTTTATAGTTATAGATAACTATTATAGTTTCTTTTTACTAGACTTAATCTGAATTTTTTTTATATATACCATTACCTTAGTCCAAGAATCCTGCGCAAGTTTTTAATTATAAAACTAGCTAAAATGATTTAATAAGCGATTTAAATTTGGCACACATGTAGTCCTGTAGCTACGTGCAAAATTTAATTTTGATTCATTTTTTGTTCTCCTCATTATACCCAACAAGGCAAATGCCCGGTGCGTCCTCGGTCCTTATTTATTAAAAAAATCGGGTAAGGGCTACGTCGTAACTTTTCCTTATCACTTCGGATTCGCTACGCTCATCCTCCCAAACGCATAAAAACAAAATTTATGCTGCAACACATCTTTGCACTCGCTTCGCTCGTCCTCTGATAGAAAATATTACCGTTTCATTTTCAACGGTCAACAATAACAGCACTTACCACGTTTTGCTGCTAAAATTTTATGATCCAATAAAAAGCATGGATATACTAATTCAAACTCCATTAAATTGTTTTCCAATTTTTTACAAAACAAACACAAGACAGTTGACAAAATCAAACTAATGCAGATAAGAGATGAAACTTGGCACATATGATAGTCTTATACATGGCTACATGTGTGCTAAATTTCAAAATAGTCGCAACATTTTTCTGCGTTTTATAATTTTTTGATATTTCTTTGAGTCATTATTGTGGGTAAATGACGTCATACAAAGCACTGGCCACTCTTAATGCTGCATAACATTTATGATCCAACAAAAATCATAGATATACTTGTCGTATTGAAACGAAACGTAGTCTACTTATTTATTACATAAAGGTATACTCGTACCAAATTCCAACTCAATTAGATTACGTACGCAAGTCATCTAATTAAAATTGAACTAATGCTGACAATGAGATGAAACTTAGCACATATGTTAGTCTTATACCATGGCTACATGCGTGCTAAATTTTAATCAGATCGTGCTATTTTTCGCGTTTTATAAGCGAAGCGAATCCGATGTGATGAGGCAGATCCGAGGTTCCCCGTACCCAATTTCTATGATGTCATTAATCCACAATAATGACTCAGCAAAAGTTTAGAAAAATCATGCCATTAGATTGAGATTCGGCACGCATGTAGCCATGTATAAGACCAAAAATGTGTCAAGCATATGTTATTATGCTGATAACATAATGTTATCAGCATTAGTTCAATTTTTATTCGATAACTTGCGTACCTAATTTGCCATTAATAACAGGTCCATGTCGCCAGCCCCCCCATGGTGGAATTTCGACATCGCACCAGTGCCATAATTTTGTGCTAATTTGTGCCGCAAATTTTAAATTTTGTGCTGGCCCCGTTTCGGAGATATTGGGGTTCAAACTTTGGGGGGCTGGCGACATGCAGCCCCCCATGGTGGAATTTCGGCATCAGACCGGTGCCATAATTTGTGCTAATTTGTGCCGCAAATTTTAAATTTTGTGCTGCCCCGTTTCGGAGATATTGGGGTTCAAATATTAGGGCAGCATGTCCCCAGCCCCCCCACGATGGAATTTCGACATCAAACCAGTCCCGTTCTTTTGTGCTAATTTTGTGCTAATTTGTGCCGTAAATTTAAAATTTTGTGCTGGCCCCGTTTTGGAGATATTTTGGGATCAAAGATTTGGGGCTAAATGTCTATAGGCCTTTTACATATCGGAATTTAAAATCAGACTCGTGTCATGCTATTTTGCTATATTTGTTCAAATTTGTGCCACAAATTTTAAATTTGTGCTGGCCCCGTTTTGGAGTTATTAGGGTTCAAATATTTGGAGCTAAATGTCTTTAGGCCCTTTACCATAAGAAAATTATTAAACTAGACTTGTGTCATACTTTTATGCAATATTTGTGCTAATGTTGTGCAGCAAATTTTAAATTTGTGCTGGCTCCGTTTTGGAGATATTTGGGTTTAAGGTTTTGGGCTAAATGTCTATAGACCCTTTACTATATTGAAATTTTAAAACTAGACTTGTGTCATATTTGTGCTAACTTTGGTGCTATATTTGTGCTTATTTGTGTCGCATATTTTAATTTTTGTGCTTTCCCTGATTTAGAGGTATAGGGGTTGCAAGATTGGGGGCTAAATGTCCATAGGCTCCTTACCATTTTGAATTTTAAAATAAGACAGGTGTCATTTATTTGTGCTTTATTTTTCGTTATTTGTGCCCTAAATTTGAATTTTGTGCTAGCCCCGTTTCGGTAATATAGGGGTTCAAAGATGTTGGGTTGTATGTCTATAGCTCCCTTACCATATTAGAATTTTGAGATCAGACTAGTGTCTGATCTGTCTGATCACCTTACTGCAAATCGCAGGAGTGGGTACTCCTGCGGTTTGATGGACTCCTATCTTTGACTTTTGTCAAAGGATGCTGAAAACTAAACCCGCAGCACATTACTGATTACCAAAATTGGCAGCTTTGAATCCCCTGGAAAAAATCCTGCTGACGCCCATGTGCCAAGTATTATTTTATTATCAGCGTTAGTTCAATTTTTATGAAGTGAGTTTTTAAAAAATTGAAAAAAATATTTATGAAACAAAAATAATTGAGTTGTATAGTTTTTGGATAATGGCGCCGATATTTTCAAAATGGCGGACCATTTAAATACATTTTTGAGTGAATATCGTGTTGCATATCGTTTTAAAGCTCTAGCAGAAGAGAAAGAGAAAATACATATGACAGGCACAAAATTATCAAAACGACGGCTCATTTTAAAATGGTGGCCATTATGGTCTATTTAAAAAACATTGTGTTGCATATCATTTTAAAGCTCTTGAAGAGTAGAAAATAGAAATACTTATATCATACAAAGTATTATCAACATAACGGATAATGTTCAAAATGGCGGCCATTTTGTGCTGGCCCCGTTTCAAAAAGTGTTTTTAAAAGTGTTTAAAGATTTGGGACTAACTTGCACAATGTGCACAAATTAGAACAATTATATTAAAATAGCATGACACAAGTCTGATTTTAAATTCCGATATAGTAAAAGGCCTATAGACATTTAGCCCCAAATCTTTGATCCCAAATACCTCCAAAATAGGGCCAGCACAACATTTGAAATTGTGGCACAAATTAGAACGAAATATAGCACAAAAGTATGACACAAGTCTAGTTTTAAAATTTCAATATAGTAAAGGGTCTATAGACATTTAGCCCAAAACCTTTAAGCCCAAATATCTCCAAAACGGAGCTAGCACAAAATTTAAAAGTTGCGGCACAAATTAGCACAAAATTATGGCACTGGTCCGATGTCGAAGTTTCGCCATGGGGGGCTGCATGTCGCCAGCCCCCCCAAACTTTGAACCCCAATATCTCCGAAACGGGGCCAGCACAAAATTTAAAATTTGCAGCACAAATTAGCACAAAATTATGGCACCGGCTGATGCCGAAATTCCACCATGGGGGCTGCATGTCGCCAGCCCCCCCCCAAAGTTTGAACCCCAATATCTCCGAAACGGGGCCAGCACAAAATTTAAAATTTGCGGCACAAATTAGCACAAAATTATGGCACCGGTGCGATGTCGAAATCCACCATGGGAGGCTGGCGACATGGACCTATAATAACTTATGAATTCGTCATCTCAAAGAGCCAAATATTATATAATGTCATCCTAATGTGCCATTATACTATAAAAAGTCATCCTAATGAGCCATAAAAAATATATATAAAATATATATAATATGTGTGGATATTATTTCATATTTAGATTTGTTATATTAATCCCAGGGGGGGATTGGAGGGGGTGACGAAAAATGTTAAAAATGCTCTAGATTAACCGTTTACGAGATATTTGAAATTTACGTCATTTTATCCATATTATGATCCCAGGTACTACGAAAAGTTCAAAAACTCATTTTTTCTAATAAAATTCGCAGTATATGAACATCATGCACTCATGAAAGAGCCTCCAAGAATCTTATTGAGCTGGTTTGAGCACGCTATCAAATAAAATTCAGATGAAAATGAAATTACGCCTTAATAATAAAAAGTAGATTAAACTAGTAAACCTTATGTGTATTGTGGCATAATCGGCATCTCGGATGTGACCGTATATTCTTGTACTGAGTACATGAAAAGTCATCTTGTGCCAGTCACATTAGGAGGGTAATTTATAAACCTTGGCACATTAGGATGTGTAATTCAAGTATATATATATATATATATATATATATTTATATATATATATATATATATATATATATATATATATATATATATATATATATATATAATATATATATATATATATATATATATATAGTGTTCAACTAAATTGATTTTATTATTGCTAGTGCAGTGTTAGGTGTATCCACTAATAAAAAGTGGAGATTGCATGTTAAAATTCTTTATAAACGGATAATTACAGCGTTTACATGTCGGATTGTTGTAAGTTAATCGTTTTGAAAGGATTGATTGATTCTAGGATCATACGTGTATATGAATGTCAGTTTTATAACGTATACTGGAAAAGTGTAATTGACCGAGCACGAATCAAATGGTATCATCTATTAGCATTCATCCAAGAGAGCACTGTTATTAGTGGACGAATTATTTACTCCATAGAGTAAATAACTATTACAGATAAATAAACTATGACAGATTAACTCCAAGATTACAAGCACCGATCATAAACCTTCGTTAACCTACCCCATGTTACCAACCTATCCAACGGATTGGGAAAATAAACTTTTTATTTTATTTGAAGTGTCTTACCAATAAATATATATGTGCGTCAATAACTTACAAACAAAAAGTTGAATATCTATGAAATTTATACGACTAAATCACTAAACGATTTGCTACCTGACAATATTTTAAACAAACTTTCCTGGTGTATTGAAAATTGGTATCATTGCACCAATATTTAAAAAAGGAGACAGGACAAAACTAACCAATTACCGTCCAATTTGTATGGTGTCTAATATAGCTAAAATCATAGAAAAAATAGTCAAAGCTCAATTAATGAAATATCTTAACACGCATTCTAAATTGAGTAACGCACAGTTTGGTTTTAGGAAAGGTATTAGTACTCAAGACGCAATAAATGCAGTAAATGATTTCATTTTAGATAATTTACCCATAGCTTTGTTTTTAGACCTAGCTAAGGCTTATGATTCCGTTTCCCATAAAATATTACTTCATAGAATGAAAAAATTAGGTTTATCAGGCAACGTTATTAATTGGTTCAAAAATTATTTAAGCAACAGAAAATACAGAGTTAGAATCAATGGTCATCTGAGCAACGAATTCACCTCAGAGTATTCAATTCCCCAGGGGACGGTGACAGGTCCAACAGCCTTTATTTTATTCCTAAATGAAATATTTGACTTACCACTAAAAAGTAAATTGATTTGCTACGCGGATGATGCCTTCTTAGCCTGTGCTTCAAAATCCTTTGAAGACAGTAAAAGAATTATAGAAAATTACCTAAAATTAATTAAAAAATGGTTAGACAAAAGCTTACTCACACTTAACATAGACAAGACAAACTGTATGTATTTCTCACTTTACGACTCACCCGACAATGACTTACCTGATATTAAACTACACAACAGTAACTGCCCACAAAATAACTTACCACCTTGTGACTGTCCAGTAATAAAGAAAGTAAATCATGTAAATTATTTAGGTATAACTATAGACCAGAACTTAAATTGGAAAACACACATTAATAATTTAACTACTAAACTAAGACAACTTAAATTTATATTTATAACTCTTCGAAAATATCTAAAATTACATGAGCTAAGAATCTTATATTATGGGCTAATAGATTCTATTATTAGATATGGTATACTAGCTTGGGGGGGGGGGAGCTGCACAGACTAACAAACAACAGATTTTAGTTCAGCAAAAAGCTTTTATAAGAATTATATTCAAAAAGCCCAGACTGTCCTCAACTAAAAAACTGTACAAAGAACTAAACATACTTAATGTAGACAACATATTTTTAATGTCTTGTCTAAGCAGAATAGCTGAAGATAAACACAATTTAATTAGAATTAACCATGGGGCTGGGACGCGGAGTCAATCTAAACAACTCTACGGCATACCATACAGACGTACGACAGCAGCACAGAGGAACTGGCAATATCAGGCAGCACTAACTTACAATACTTTGACAGAACAACAGAGGCATTACCTAACTCTCAAGAACTATAAGACCAAACTGAAAGACTTTTTAATACAGCAGCAGGACAACGAATAATTTATCAAAGCTATTAAATTTACTAATTTCGTTTCAATATACAAGAATTAAAAATCTAAACTTTATCTGTTATACTAAACAGATAAAGTTTTAGTAAAATAGGATTAACTTGTCAAACCTCTGAAAAATGTTGTAAAAAATATATAAATAAATATAACAGAATTTTTAATTTAATAGTTAGTTAGAGATAAATATGTGTGGTGTGTGTGTGTATATATATATATAATATATATATATGTATATATACACATATACACATACACATGTATGTGTGTGTACGCATATGTGTGTATGTATATATATATATGTATATATATATATATATATATGTGTGTGTATGTATATATATGTAATGTATGTATATGTGTATGTGTATATGTATGTATATGTATTGTATGTGTATTTTATATATATAATATATATAATATATATATATATATATATATATATATATATATATATATATATATATATTATATATGTGTATGTGTATGTGTGTATATATATATATATATATATATATATATATATATAATATATATTATATAATATATTATATATATATGTGTGTGTGTGTGTGTATGTGTGTGTATATGTATATATAGTATGTGTATGTATGTGTATATATATGTATATTGATCATAATAAAAATAAAAAGATATTTAAAATAAAAACACCGAAATAAAACTTCTAAAATATAAAATTAATTAATAAATTTGTATAAAATAAAATATTATATAAGTAAATAAGTAATATAAGTAAAATAAAAAGTATAACATGAGATAAAATTTTATTATAGTCATAGTAATTTTTTATTTGTTGTTTTTTTTCACAGAAATTTTTATTAAATTTTTACATTGATATATTTATTAGTAATTATAAAACAGTAATGATGACCAGGAGTCACTGGTTCCCCTTCATCAGCACAGGGCTTTTCCTAAAGATGGAGGGTAATATTTTAGTTAACAAGTTACTATTAATGCATGTTAATTTTGGTTTTTATGTCATGATATTTATTTTTTGTACTTAATTAATATTGTAAAACTTATCTAATAAAATAAAAAAAAAAAAAAAAAAAAAAAAAAGATAATTAAAATTTAAAAATGTAATAGTCAATATTTTCAAAATAAAGACTTTTACCTTTATTAAATTTTGTAGATCCATTGACCGCATGTACATGTCTATCTGTGTGTTTATCTGTGGATTCAAGCCTAAATTTAAAGTAATACCCTTTACCCTCTGGCAAAAGTTTGCGGTGCAATAATTCTACAGATTCTACGAGACCGTACATTTTGTTCATTTCGTTACCTTGTTTTTACCCACATTTATAATCTTTCTCATCTTGGCATAAAGCAATTACTAAATTAAAAACTTCTAAATTCGTCTGGAAAGGGATTAAAAATTACATAAAAAATTGGACCAAATCTTGTGTTGGCTGTCAAAAATCTAAAGTATCCAGATTCACAAAAACTGAATGCGGCCATTACAATGAACCGGATAAGCGTTTTGATGTCATTAATTTAGACATTATTGGCCCATTGAATGGTATGGCCCATTGGCCATGATGGAATGATATATTGTCTTAGAGGTATAGATAGATTTACTAAGTGGATAGAAGTAATGCCATAGAGAGAGACATATCAGCTGAAACTGTGGCTAAAGTTTTCCACAGTAATTCGATTTCTCGTTTCGGAACGCCCAGCAAAATTTTAACAGATCAGGGGAGGCAGTTCACTTCTGATTTGTTTAAAAAACTAACTGAATTATGTGGAGCAGATTTGTAATACTCCACATCATACCACCCATAGTGCAATGGGAAAATTGAACGATTACACCGAAATTAAAAAGGTTGTATATACCGCAAGTTGAAGAAGCAATCGAAGAATCAGCTACCGTCGATACTTGTCGATTTATATCCAACAGCAAGTATCGACGGTAGCTGATTCTTCGATTGATTACACCGAACTTTAAAAACTGCTCTTAAAGCGCATAGTAAAATGAAATGGACAGACACACTAAGTCAAAAGAAAATAATCTAAAATTTTTAAGGAACGCCTTAAGCCAGCCTATCTATTGGTCCTAAAGGATGCAGATAAATATACTCAAGCCAAACATCTACCACTAAAGCCATTAGGGAATTCTATGCCTGACGATGTTAGGTTACTTGAAGTGGGAAAATCATTCCCTCGAATGATTCTGGTCTTTCGACCAGTTGCTCAAAAGATGAAACACCGGTTTCAATAGCTGTTTTTTTTGTTTTTTTTTTGTATAGTTAATTAGTCACCAACAAAGATTCTCTAACCGTAACGTAGATACTGAGAGGGGAGTTATTGTAGGGAATTTATTGTTTATGTTGTAAAATTTAAAAAAATATTGAAGTGACAGTTTGTCAAATGAATGTATTACTTTTGATTAATTCAAGGATCTTGAATAAAGGGGATGACGCATTAAAGAACTTAATGCGGGAACTTCCTGACCCCATGAAAGTTGTATGAGATAGAGAAATAGGAGCAAACTTACCATCCTCTTGGTTAAAATAAAAAAAGGCGCCAAACGCAGTTTATGTAGCAAGGTTGTCGAGTTTGGTTCTAAACTCTCTTCTGTGCTTCTCGTGATTGTTACATTTGTGGTACTTGTTAAGTCATTTGTGCTTAAAAATATTTAAATTTTGGACTATACTTTGCCTCTTCAGTGAGTGACAATTTAAGCGTGTTTTGTTATAACCTTCTCAAGCAATAAACAATGGGAAACCATTGAGAGGTAAGTTTTTCTCTAAATTGTAAGACCTGCGCTGTTATAAGAATTGTAAGCATGCGCAGTTTGCACCAAGCATGTGCAGTTGGTTTTTGACGTGTGTTTCGTGTTGAATTCTCTCTATTTTTTGGTTTTCGATGGGGTCACTTTTAAGTATGGCAAATCGACTTAGTGCGTCATCCCCTTTATTCAAGATCCTTGGATTAATTCGAACAAAGAATTGGAGCATTTTAAAGTGCTGTTATGAACTGAGACGTTCGAAAAATCTTTCATACATTATGGTCTAGAAATCTAAAGTAAATATCTGGATGGTCTAGTTACAAGTATATATCTAGATACTTAAGAGAGACATTTTTTCAAAGTAATCGGGGCTCGAATAGTTCAAGGATCAATTGAGTAATTACTTTCATAACGATTTCGGATGCCAAACTGCAGTGGGATGAACCAAAAGGATATTTTTCAACATTTTCTTTATATCAGGTTAAACCACATTACGCTAAATCTAATATTTTGTCTTTATAATGGTTCAGCTCTTATTAGTGTAATCCTTTTTCACCCTTGATAAAGAAAAATAGCAATAAAGGAGAAAATGGGGAAAAGGCTGACACTTGACTTTTCTAATACATGGTACTTAGGAAACCTTTCTGGTGGTTGGTTATCTCTAAAAGTAAACTGGTGTTATCACATGTAATGGGGTAGTAGGAAGGTTAAAGTGGATAAGGGTTTGGGTTCTGAAGAGATAGGATAGAGAATTTGTAAAATAAAGATAGAGAAGTGAAGGAGAAAAAGAGAGTTTTTTTCTGTTTAAGAGAGCGTTGCATGGAGTTTTGAGAGTCGGAGTTATAAGCTCTTTCAGAGAGCAAAGCAGCTTCCACATTCTTGAGAGGTGAAATAGACGTATCATAACACTTGTACATCAAAAAGTAATACTAATACGTTCATTAGTTCAAGAGATCATTAGTACATTAGGGCACTTCTTTAGAGAGATCATTAGTACGTAATTAGGGCACTTCTTTAGAGAGATCATTAGTACGTAATTAGGGCATTAGAGGATCATTAGTACGTAATTAGGCACTTCTTTAGAGAGATCATTAGTACGTAATTAGGGCACTTCTTTAGAGAGATCATTAGTACGTAATTAGGGCACTTCTTTAGAGAGATCATTAGTACGTAATTAGGGCACTTCTTTAGAGAGATCATTAGTACGTAATTAGGGCACTTCTTTAGAGGATCATTAGTCGTATTTCTTTTAGAAGATCATTAGTACGTAATTGGGCACTTCTTTAGAGAGATCATTATACGTAATTAGGGCACTTCTTTTAGAGAGATCATTAGTAATTAGGGCACTTCTTTAGTAGAGATCATTATAATAGGGCACTTCTTTAGAGAGATCATTAGTACGTAATTAGGGCACTTCTTTAGAGAGATCATTAGTACTAATTAGGGCACTTCTTTAGGAGATCATTAGTACGTAATTAGGGACTTCTTTAGAGAGATCTTAGTACGTATTAGGCACTTCTTTAGAGAGATCATTATACGTAATTAGGGCACTTCTTTAGAGAGATCATTAGTAGTAATTAGGGCACTTCTTTAGAGAGATCCGTAATTAGGGCACCTTCTTTAGAGAGATCATTAGTACGTAATTAGGGCACTTCTTTAGAGAGATCATTAGTACGTAATTAGGGCACTTCTTTAGAGAGATCATTAGTACGTAATTAGGGCACTTCTTTAGAGAGATCATTAGTACGTAATTAGGGCACTTCTTTAGAGAGATCATAGTACGTAATTAGGGCACTTTTAGAGATCATTAGTACGTAATAGGGCACATTAGAGAGATCATTAGTAACGTATTAGGGCATTCTTTAGAGAGATCATTAGTACGTAATTAGGGCATTCTTAGGAGAGATCATTAGGTACGTAATTAGGGCACTTCTTTAGAGAGATCATTAGTACGTATTAGAGGCACTTCTTTAGAGAGATCATTAGTACGTAATTAGGGCACTTCTTTAGAGAGTTCCTTCCTTACGACCTTCGCTGCAACCCTGTAACCTATTCAGTAGGTTGCCTATTAAAAAATTTTAGTTGCATATAGACTAATAATTTATTTGGTTATATACTTGGCCGAACAATCTTTGTCAAACTTTCACGGAGTAACAATCTAAACTACTACTGTAAAAAGAGTAGCCCGGATGTGTAGATACATACAAAAATTTAATATAAATCAGGAACGTGTACCAATTTTTTAAGGATTTTGTATCTCCATTTCGGATACATTACGCTTAACCTTACGATTTTGAATTAACTTCACTAGTCTACCGATTACCCATTCAGGCACTGACCTAGCTTATTGCTGCTTAACGTCATTGATTAACAATGAAAACACGTTTCCTAAATACCTACCGTATAAATAAGAAAAAAACACCCCAATTAAAATCTAAAAAAAAATCTCAAGTACTCTCGAACTTCAAGATAACTCAAAATAATTATTTTAAAATACATATTTTGAATAATGACCAAATGGAACTAAGAATTACCCCTACACAACACGACAACAAAAGATTTTGGCTGGGGACAGATCACTACAATTTGCAATACTAAGTAAACATTTTTCAGAAATTGGAACTAAGAGCTAACCCAGAACAACGCGACAACGAAGGATTTAGGCTGTGGACAGATCACTACAATTTGTAATACTAAGTAAACATTTTTCACAAATTGGAACTACATGCTACCCCTTAACAATACGACAACCAAGGATATTGGCTGGGGGCAGATCACTGCCAATTCATTCAATTAATGGACTGCCAGTTCAATTAATGATTGTCTATATAAATGTGCTCACCTAACAGAACAATTGTTATCTCTATCAGGATAAATTTTCTCTCTATCAGAGCAAATGTTATTGATACAGTTTATCTCTATTACGAGACACGTTATCTCTATCAGGATAAATATTATCTCTGTCAGGACAAATGTTATCTCCGTCAAGATAAATTTAATCTCCATCAGGACAAATGTTAACTCTATTAGGAGAAATGTTATCTCTATCTGGACAAATGTTATTTATATCACGACAAATGTTATATCTACCAGGAGAAATGTTACTAGAAATGTTAAATGTGTTTATTACGAGAAATTTATCTCTATCAGGACAAATAACTCTATTAGGAGAAATTTTATCTCTATCAGGACAAATGTTAACTTTATTAAGAGAAATGTTATCTCTATCTGGACAAATGTTATTTATATTACGACAAATGTTATATCTACCAGGAGAAATGTTACTAGAAATGTTAAATGTGTTTATTACGAGAAATTTTATCTCTATCAGGACAAATGTTAACTCTATCAGGAGAAACGTTATCTCTATCAGGACAAATGTTAACTCTATTAGGAGAAATGTTATCTCTATCAGGACAAATGTTATTTTGACCAGGACATGTTATGGGTGCAACTATTTGGTGCTACATTGCGGAGACTATCCGTATATATGCTCCTTAGTACAATGTTTTTTTATCTTAAGAGTGATAATGATTCGGTAAAACGAAGAGCAAATGTAATTAGGAAGATAGTATAATACTAGAGTGAGTGTTTTAACTTACGAAAAGAGAAAACAAAAGAGTATGGAAGTGAGACGGAGAAAGATATAGAGTGGTTGGGAAGGAGTGCTACTAGTGTAGAATGGTAGTAGAGCGTGGCCATCACACGAGACTCTTTATGGTTACAGGTGGAAACCAACCTGTAGGGAGAGATTGCCCCACCAGAGAGCAGCATCGATCCCCAAAGCTCTCACTCGTTACCTCCTCACTTTCACCCCAAATTTTTCACCAATATTCACAGTCATTCCCTCTACAAGTGTTTCTTATCTTTCCTTAACATGAAGACTAAACATTTTTTATCCTATAATATTACCTATCTTCTCGAGTTTTCAAAGTCATCTAAAATATTAAAAAGTTAACTAAAATAAACTCTTTTTAAAGCATGTGAGCAATTTACTCGCTGCTGAATTAATAAATAATAATACTCATTAATAAGATTATATTTTAAAATATGATTACTTATAAATAAAGTTTTCTAATTTTCCAAACATATCAACACAGATAAACAATATTGTTTATCAGGTATCTTGTACACATGGTTGCTTTACTTTATCAGTTCATCATATTGGTTTATATAAGTGGCATACTGCGAACGATATAAGCGAATATTCAAATGTATTAGTGAAAAAACTTGATTTGTTTACATTATCAAGTTAGGGTCTGTGAGATGAGGCTGAGAAAATTCGCTAGATACATGGCAAAATGCCATGTAACAAGAAACGATAATAAAACCACACATAATACAAAACAATCGAAGAATCAGCTACCGTCGATACTTGTTGTTGGATATAAATATCCCTGGACCGGTTTCGGCATAACGCCATCATCAGCAGGCGGGGCAAGACTCGAGCTCTCAACTAATAAAGATGAATCAGTGATTAACTTCTAGTCTCAATGAGCAAAGATTGCCAACAAAATTATATAGGTAGAACATATCGTACACTAAACACTAGGTATAAAGAGCACTTACGCTCATTCATAAAAGATAAATCAGATTCTAACTTTGCCAACCACCTTCGCACACACGACACGAACCAGACACAATGTCAAACTCTATGAAACTGCTACACAAACAATCAAAAGGACCTAAACTTGACGTACTTGAAAGACTAGAAAT
Organism: Microvelia longipes; assembly: GCA_018340805.1. NCBI lineage: Eukaryota > Metazoa > Arthropoda > Insecta > Hemiptera > Veliidae > Microvelia > Microvelia longipes. The sequence goes on from JACMZG010001863.1 coordinate 55,467,764, forward strand.
ATACAAACACAGAATTACTGACAAGACAATTATTAACGAACAACTTACTTTCAATTCAGACATTACTTTTTCGGTACTTAAACCAGCACTTGACAAAAAACGAAAACGGGAAAACCATGACACCGGTACACATCATAATAAAAGACACAAAGCATCATAACGCCAGATGGCTCACCCGCACACCTGACTCACACACCTGACTACTCAGGGTCACGACCTTGACTCAGTACACATCCCCTTTATAAACCCTTTCCTACTTCCTCCCTTATCTTCAGAGGGCTCGTCGTGCTCATTGAGACTAGAAGTTAATCACTGATTCAACTTTATTAGTTGAGAGCTCGAGTGTTGCCCCGCCTGCTGATGATGGCGTTATGCCGAAACCGGTCCAGGGATATTTATATCCAACAGCAAGTATCGACGGTAGCTGATTCTTCGATTGCTTCTTCAACTTGCGGTAAATATAACCTTTTTAATTTTAATACAAAACAACAACAATGTGGCCGCGTAGCGGCTACGGGCCGTAAGCCCGTATGTATTAATGGAAAATAAAAGAGAAATTATGGTACCTTTTGTTCTGGGATTTCCCAATACAGCTGGAAAAGCAACTATGAGCTAGTTTCCAAAAGAGTAAGTACAGTTTTGTAAAAAGGCGGGAGTGAGTCACTTGTGTTTTAACCGCTTTTTTGGGAAACCAGCGCTAGTAAAGTTCGGGAATCAACTAAATAAATTCCTCAGCAAGCCTGAGGAATCAACTAATTGAATTACTCAGCAACCATCGAGAATCAACTAATTAAAATTCCTCAGCAAGCCTGAGGAATCAACTAAATAAATCCCTTAGCAAGAAGCCTCGAGATTTAAATAATATGGTTAGTTTGTTACTTAGTACGTTACTACGCTGAGGATTACTTATAATATCAAACAACAAATTCCGTCTTTTCCACAAGAATATCTATATTTAAATAGCAGAGCCGGCTTTCGCCATCAACTGTTCCGGAAAGGCGAGTCTCTATATGTTGTCCAAAATCTATGATCAGGGCTTGGAGCAGACTGCCGGCAGAAAGCCGAAAGCTGACTCTGCTATTTAAATATAGATATTCTTGTGGAAAGGACGAAATCTGTTGTTAGATGTTATAAATAATATGGTTCCTTTAGCTATGGCCTCAGAAACCAACTTTTTTGGTCATGGAGTTAAAAAACAAAGTTTTGTATGAAATGAAATGAAATTTGTTTTAAGCCCTGATAATAATATAAAATAAAAAACTTTCACACTCTTAATAAAAAAGTGTTATTTTCTTTGGCATCAAAGAAAGTGATTTCTTTTGAAAAATTAAATGTCAAAAAACAATTGCTCAACAGATAAAAACTTCTTTTAAAATAAAACCAAGAGGGATTGAAAAACTTTAAAAATGTATTAAAATATATCTCAACATCACTGTAGACTACAATTGAAGTATTTCTACTATCTAACTCCAGTGTCAGAGAAAATTCTTTACTCCGTAGCGACCTTAAGAACCTAAACTGAAAATACCTTTAAAAAGTTTTTCTTGTCCCATCTCATTTTATCTTTTTAGACTGAAATAAGACTTGAGACAACTTTTGATAACAGGACCGATAATATAAGTTTATAGAGGATTCTTTAAAAATTTGATATTATGAACTAAATTTTATGGCTTGTGTAATTTTTTTAGGAAATTTTTATCAGAAAATGACGCTTATGACGTGCTTCGGATGATTGAAGTGGAGGGTGGGGTGGGGGTTGTCGATTCCGCTTGGGCTCCCGATTCCAAAAATATCTAATCTCTAATTTTCTTCTTTGTATCTGCAAAATAATAATCTTCAAAATGCATCATTATCTTGCCAATAGGTAATTTTATTATTAATTGTATTATGCATATATTATGTATTAATTGAAGAATATCTACCGACGATACTTGCTGTTGGATATAAGTATCCCTGGACCGGTTTCGGCTTAACGCCATCATCATTAATTAATATGATATATTAATTGACTTAGTGTCAGAATTGATTTCTATGGACACATATCGATAAAAATTTTGCCGCAAAACTCCGCATGCAGAACGATTTTTTTTTCGCATGCGTGCATTCATTCTTATCAATGTTTCTCAAGTGTTCGGCATATATATATATATTATATATATATATATATATATATATATATATATATATATATATATATATATATATATATATATATATATATATATATATATATATATATATATATATATAACCTGAGCAGTAGTGTCACAACATGTTAATTAATTATTTAGGATTTTTTTAAGAGAAAATGCCCATTTTATCTCATAGTTTATACATAGCATGAGAAGTCTTATTTAATCTAGGCTAGTTTTATTGAATTCAGTGCCTCAAAAAACATCGAAAATATGAAAATACCTTACTCCGCATATAATGTTCATTAACCGTTTTTAGGTACCCGGAAATTTATCCCAGTTTTATCGCCTTTTTGCAAATTGAAGGTGGTCTTATTAATTTGCATCGGTTTTGTTTGACTCAGCATTCCAAAAATTATTGAAAATGACACCCTAGTCGAAAATAATTTTTTACCGACCTTCATTTTATTCCCCACAATCTTTTCCATGTATTCATCACTTAGAGTGGTCGTATGGAGACCTGACCGGATTTATTGATTTTAAAAAAAATTCAGCAATACAGGTTATTTACGTCACAACAACCTGGATTTCAATTAATTTTCTTATCCTCCAAAAGGTTAATTTTTGTACCAAGTTTGATTTAAAAATATTAATCCGTTCAAGAGATAGCGTGTTTACGGAAATTCTCAAGATATACAATATATATATATATTATATACAATATATATATATATATATATATATATATATATATATATATATATATATATATATATATATATATATATATATATATATATATATATATATATATATATATATATATTTATATATATATATATATATATATAATATATATATATATATATATATATATATATATATTATATATATATATATATATATATATATATATTATATATATATATATATGTGTGTGTGTGTGTGTGTGTGTGTGTATTATGAGACCTTCTTTTTTGTTGATTTTGACCTCTAAAACGGATTTTGGACACACTTCAGGATGCCCTCCCCCTACATGACCCATCTTTCTAAAAATTGGCTAAAATTTTCATGTTTGAAATTTCCTGAAATGAAAACGTCTTATTCGTGACATATCTGTAAAATTGCTCTTCTTCTTTTCTGTATATTCTTACAGTACTTTAAAAAATAAACCCAGGTCATTACAAATATATACATAACTTAAAAGCTATGGCAGCTTGTTTTGAAAATGAATAAGCACATTTTCCATTTTCATAAAATAATTAGGAAAATTTCTTTAAAATATTCAACAGGATATAAATTTTAAATAAACGATAAAAGGATAAAATTGCGTTCTGGCTGACATATAAAGAATGATGTCAAGAAATTCATGTCAAAATTTGCTCTCATACTGTCTGCAAGTGGGTTTTCTTTTGACAGAGACAACTTTATACTACTAAGCCTGACATTCCACAGCTCACACTGTAAACCACAGACTTTTCCATAGGGTAACAAAAGCAACAAATACATAGAAGAAACTTTTCATTCACCTTCTTATATTGTCTGTAGCAGAGGAAAACTTTGTGACGTCATCGGATATTTAACTTTTTTTAAATGAAACACTTAAAGCCTAAACTTTTCTACAACAAATAACGAATCAAGACAACGATTTGTAATAGAAACTTTAAAAGAAATACTACGAAGTCGTTGAGCAAATATTTGTCAATAATGCCTCAAGAAAAGGTAAAATTTATATTTTGCTTCCTAACCTCCTAAAAGTAGGGAGAAGCATTGCATTAGATAAACTTCTTCCTTTAAAACCCAATTTTTTCATCACTTGTCGACGTTTCAGTACATAGAAATCGAAAAAATTGAAAAAGATACATGCATGAATTCAGGTTTCTGTATGGATGTGTGCACGTAAATGTACAAATTTATTGACACAATATAATTGTGCAAGAGACACCTAGGAAATGTAACAAGCAAATGCATTGCTACATCTGGGAACTGTTCCATCATTCGACATTTGTCATCATTGATGGCTCGACATAATGTCATATTCCATTCAGTTTCGTTACGTCTAACTCATCAGGGCGCCGACAGAGCCTGAATTCACTCTGACCTTCAACTAATTCCGAAGATTATAATGTGAAGTACTTACCAGAGACGAGCGGTGCTCTCTTACCGCCATCATGCATGGCAAGCAAAACATATATCATTTGATACTACCGAGTTTTGCAAACCATGAATAGTTGACACAATATATTTGTGCGAGAGACACCTAGGAAATGTAACTAGCAAAATGCATTGCTACATCTGGGAACTGTTCCATCATTCGACATTCGAATGAGTTAGACGTAACGAAACAGAGTGGGACATGACATTATGTCGTGCCATCAATGATGACGAATGTCGAATGATGGAACAGTTCCCAGATGTAGCAATGCATTTTGCTTGTTACATTTCCTAGGTGCCTCTCGCACAATTATATTGTGCCAACTATTCATGTTTTGCAAAACTCGGTAGTATCAAATGATACAAATTTATTAATAACACAAAGGAGCTCAAACGTTTCATACAATTTTAGTCAAATTTGGCATTTAAATCAAGTAATATGATAGCAAGAACGGATTATATTTTGGTATCAATCTTACTGGTTTTATATATAATGACGTCACTTCAAACTTTTAAAAAAACATAAAAGATTCAGAAAAATATTTTTTGATTAAAATTGCTTTTAATGATACTTTGAAGTACTTTGTATAAAAAGAGACCTCAAACACAATTGGCTGTCGCTATTTTTAAATATTGACTTTTGAATTTTTAAACTTTATCAGCTATAAGTTTTAATCTCACAGCTATTTTTCAACTCACGACATATTTTCATATAGTATTAAATGCTATACAATAAATAGTGTCAATTTCATTGATTTTTATATTTTTAAGTTATTGGCTAAAATATATAGAAGTATGAAGTTTATGTTCACTTTATTAACTGTTGAACAGAACACGTGAAATGCAAACATTTTTATAATCGTAAAAGAAAGTTTTTTAATCTGGCACTTAACCTGTTTGCTGACTTACTGACTGACTGGTTCACTGATTCGCTTCGCTTTCCAGTAAATATTGTAGCTTCGGTAAAAATAATTACGGCGCGGTGGTCCCCATGTCGGGCGAATTTCATTTAGAATTCGTGTTTCCGTGCTTAACAACACATTTCTTGCTTAAGGTTCCGGTTCATGATTTAGAACCTAAGCAGTTACTCAATTGTCAAGCACTGCTCTTAACTCATTTTGTCTGTATTTTTCAAAGAAAATGCGCATAATTATACAGTTGGTTGTACAAAACTATGCCTCTAAAATTAGAAGTACGCACTATTATTTGCACTATAGTTTAAAGCTTAGTTACTTATCTTTAAGCTTAGTCAGTTACCTTTAAAGTTTTTAGCACATTTCCTTTGAAAAATACAGACAAAATGAGTAACGAGCAGTGCTTGACAATTTTGTAACTGCTTAGGTTCTAAAGCATGAACCGGAACCTTAAGCAAGAAATAGGTTGTTAAGCACGGAAACACGCATTCTAAATTAAATTCGCCCGACAGCGGACCACCACGCCGGAGTTATTTATTTAGTAGTCTAAACTTATATAATGTAAAAACTATAAAAATTATCTTTCCAATCAGAATTATTGTTTAGCATGGAAACACGCAACTCAGAGGCCCAAAAAACATGGAAAACGACACCCTACTCGAAATTTAATTTTCATTGACCGTAATTTTGGGTTTCGATAATTATTTGTGGATTTTTTGACTTTTTGATAACTTAGAGTGGTCTTATTGACTTAGGACCGGTTTCATTCGATTCAGCGCCCAAAAATACATAGAAAACGACACTCTACTCGAAATTTATTTTTTATCTATCGACCTAAATTCCGAATTAGCTTAAACCGGTCTACACAGTGATTGCGTTGAGTTTCTATAACGTTAAGAACCTTGTTTTTAAATAATCGTGAGAACGTAGTAATTGAAAGTCTAATTAAAAAGGTCGATAACAAATCGTGATAAAATTTGGAGAGAATTTTTACTCTCCATATTTTAATGTGGAGAGATTTTTTCCTTCACATTTTAATGTGGAGAGAAAAATCGTGATTGCTAATTATATTAAACATTTCGTCAAATACAAATTGGCAGAACAATTAACCACCAATGGTCAAACGTCAAACATACTCTCCCTTCTACGTTCCTTCCCAACTCTTAAACCTACCCCCACTATTCCTAGCCCTAATACCACTCTACCTAACTTCTTAACTCTAATTCCTTCCTTTCCCCCAACTACAACATTATGCTTTAACAATATACTTATAAGAAAATATTTTAAATTACCTCTACTCACGATAATTTTGTTTCATTCCTAACATCCAACTATACTTGACCTAGTCTAATGCTGCAAGGTCATGCTAAATTATAATTGACAATTCTAATCAAATAAAACTGTTATGTAGAAGAAGAAAATTAAATTTAAAATTTTACTCAATGATAGAACAATTTTACATCAATTCAATTATTCTGAACTACTATATACTTATCTTATTGTTCTTTTTATTTTATTTCTTTATCTCTTCTATTGTTCTTTATCTTTTATTTCATTTCCTTCGTTTAATTTTATTAGTAACTAGATGAGACTTAATATTTTTCTGGAAGTTCAAAGTTTAATGTAACTGTATATATTATAAAAAATAAACTTTTTTCAACCATGAAAAAATAATTAAATTTTATTTTGAATAAAATCAATAAATTAATATCTTCTATACTTAAAACATTTATATTACAGAAAAAAATACTTTTATAATTTCATTCTTAACTAGTTATTATATATTTATAAAATGTAAACTTACAAACGCATAACCTTAATTTTTGCAATGCTCTTATGCTGAAACCCTCCCTAACAAAAATTAAACCGTGATGTACTGTCTTCATTAGCGTCTCACACAATCTCTTCTTAATGGTAGTGAGTGCTTAACGAATTGTTCATACCAATTAGCAAGTCTGAATTTTCGAAAAGCCTTGAGGTAAAAAATCTTCCGATGTTCATGACTTAATAAGTCCCTCTTGAATAAGAGCTCTATCTACTGTCATATTGACGCAAAGAAATGTGATATAGGCATGTTATTTATAAAAAAAATATGTGGCTCCACGAAAAATCGATCATTTTGAATATATTGGGACAACAGGTAACCTCAGCTAAAACAGGTAACCTTCAGGTAACCTTTACCTGAGGCAACCTTCTGTTACCTGAGGTAACCTTCTGTTACCTGAGGCAACCTTCTGTTACCTGAGGTAACCTTCTGTTACCTGAGGTAACCTTCTGTTACCTGAGGTAACCTTCTGTTACCTGAGGTACCTTCCTGAGGTAACCTTCTGTTACCTGAGGTATCAGAGGGTTATCTATTAAGACCTAGGGTAACAGGTATATACCTTCTGAGTCTATACTTTCTGTAACCTTCTGATTTAACAGAAGGTTACCTCAGGTAACCACAGCTACCCTCGGGTAACCTCATGTAACCTCAGCTAACTACAGGTTAACCACCTCAGGTAACTACAGGTAACAACGGGTAACCTCAGGTCACGGGTAACCACGAGAATCCCCAGGTAACCTCATACAACCACAGGAAGACGCGGGTAACCTCTGGCAACCGCAGGTAACTACTAGGTAAACCTCAGGTAACCACAATTAACCTCTGATAACTACAGGTAAATACAGGTAACCTTAGGTAACCACGAGTAACCTTAGGTAACAACGAGTAACCTCTGGTAACAAACCATAAAATAAATCTCACTGACCTTTAATCCAACTAAACTATCAGTGAACCCAAATAAAAACACACAAGTTGAGTAATGTGAAGATCTAAATGAAACGACAACAAGCAAATGTAACAGAAAATAAAACAATTGAAAAATTCATGAGAGGAAAAGTGAGCAGATGTTCTTGTTGGTTTTCCCAGCACCCCTGGGGAAATAAGACTCCAAGGAGAAACAAGACTGGCGAGGAAAAAGACAAATCTTACACTTTGTTTTCCACCTTATTCTTCATTTATCATTAATTGCACATGTAAAAGTTTACACTTCAACATTAGAGCTTTTGCCACATGTAAAAGTTTACATAACTTCAACATTAGAGCTTTTGCCACATGTATTTGGGTTCACTGATAGTTAAGTTGGATTAAAGGTCAGTGAGATTTATTTTAGGTTACCTATGGTTGGTTACCAGAGGTTACTCGTAGTTACCTAAGGTTATTCGTGGTTACCTGAGGTTTACCTAGTAGTTACCTGTGGTTACCAGAGGTTACCCGCGTCTTCCAGTGGTTGTATGAGGTTACTTGGGGATTCTCGTGGTTACAATAGGTATAGACCTGTTACCTTAGGTCTATACCTGACGTAACCTTCTGTTGCCTCAGGTAACAGAATAATAGAAAAATAATAATAGATTTTTCTTATTATTATTGATCTGGAACTAATATATTTTCATGAAGATTTTTGTCTTCCGGTGGTGACCACGACAATGTAGATGAAGAATCCTTCACCTACATCGACGCGGTCACCACCGGAAGACCTAAATCCTCACGACAATAACCGCGGAAGCCTACGCAGTTTATTAATATATTTTTTTTCTAAAAAAATTTTCTGAAGTAAAATTAAATTTAATAGCATATTGTAAGAAGATAGGCGGATTAAATTAGACAAAGATATAGATCAATAATACTGATATATCCTCAAAATAAATAGTTGCACTTTGAAAACAATTATCGAATAAAAATTAAAACAAAATTTAGTTTATAGACTTGAGAAGACATAAAATAATTATTCGGCTGTCAAATTGAAAGCACGAATATAAGAGATATTTTGCTTTCAGACGTCTCAATTTTTTATGCTTCAATTATAATTAGTATTTACATAGAGGGGAGATTTCCGTAATTTTCTCTTACAAGGAAGGTCGTACTGGTCGTACTATGAAAAGAGACCCTCTTTCCCCCCCCCCTGGATTCTCTTAGCATCATTTAGCAAATTTCCAAAGGAGAAATAAGCGCATATTTGTGGTTGGGCTTATGAAGATGGAGGAAGGCAGTTTTTGTTAGGGAGTGCAGACTGAACAAGTTTATATGATATATACATACATACATATATATATATATATATATATATATATATATATTATATATATATATATATATATATATATATATATATATATATATATACAGGGTGGTCCAGCTAAGAAGGACAAGACCTTTTTTCGGAAACTATAACAGCTAGAAGGATGCAGTTTTCGGCGTTGGATTCAATGTAATAGTGAGCAGACGAGAAAAATCCGTTTTCGGGCGCGCTTCGCGCCTGTTATAGAGATGTTAATGCTAACTTTTTTAATTTTATAGTTAGGTATAGGGAACTTTTTTTTGTTCTTTAAAAAATGAAAAACAAGGAAGATTAGTGAAAACCGCATCAAAATCGGATAATTTTTCACCGAGCTATGATGATAAACATTTTTTAAAATTTAGTTCTCTTCGACGCCATTTTGGATGATGTTACATTTAAATAAAATTTATTATACGGACATATTTTTAAACTAAAAACATTGCTTTAATGAAAGAATGTCAAAAGTTTCAATTCTAACCTCTGTTTTAGGTGTAAAATAGTCGTTAAGCATAACAAAAACAAAAAAAAATATGGTCTTTCTAAGATAGCTTGAAAAGTAAGATAGGGAGCTATGGTTTTTATGGTTTGTACAGTTAGCCAACATAAAAAGCAACAAAATGAGTCCAATTTTAACAAATTCGCATCCTTAGCTCGGATACTCGGTCCTACAAATAAAAAGCTACGAGTTTACTAATAATTATAAGAAATTTGTTTTACTAATGTACTAAGTGCAGACTGATAATTACTAGCTGTTTTTATACAATTTTATTTAAAAACACCAGTAGGTTACAATTTTTGTCTTAGATCTTTTAGGAAACGATGATACATGTTGTACAAAACAACTTGTAGTTACAAGTGTCAAAATTGAGCGTTTCGCGAATATTACTACAATTGTAACCAACAAGAGTTATAATAAACAATGTGTCAAAATATTATTAAAACTTAGTTTCATTCATATGAGTAAATTATTTCGAATTCAGTTATTTCTAAAATACGAGAAGTAATACCTATAAAAACGTTTTACAAACTCATATTGAGCATTGAGCACTTTGCGATAAAAATAAAACTAACACTTTGGGATATAAAACTAAGTTTTATATTAATAAAATGAACATGTAACTCAGAACATACCTACATAGGTTCGGACTTGGGTAGAAATTTTACAAATGAATGGTGCAAGTAATTGTTATAGACAACAAAATGTTGGTTATTAAATTGAAAAATGCTACAAATGTAAGTCTATCTTTAGTAACCCTTGATTTTTTACAATTTTTGTAACTCCAAGACTTGTACTTTTGGGAAACAAGCCCCTGGTGTGGTTCACCAGATAAACTGTACAGATTGTATTAAAGTTTATATTCGGGAAACTTCTACTTATTTTGCTACCCAAAAAAACTTTAACAAAAATCGAATTAGATCAATGTTTGCCGCCCATTGCACTAAAAAAAATTGCACTTTGGTGAGTCCCCTTTTCCAAAAAATCTCCTTTTTCTATAATTTCAACCTTATAAGCTCCTTTTTCTTTGAAAATACGCTGAAATCAAATCCAATAAGCGTGGAAGCAAAATAAATTGAAGAAAACCATTATTTTAGAAAGATTAAAATTGATTTCTTTGATTCTCCTTCAATTGTTAAGTAAATGCCACAGGTCTAGAGTAATCCACACGATAGACTGACCTACATTGCAGTCAATACCTTTTTATTACCTTTTGGCTATCTAAAGAGAAAGCTGTGCTTTAGAAGAAAATCAAATTATATCGAGTAAATGATGTTTGTTTTTTTTTTATTTCTTGTTGGCGTGTTCGAAGTGACCATTGCCCATCAAACACCTCACATACAGGTGGAATGAAGAAAACTCTGACAGAAATATTACTTCAATTCTTCCAACTTTGCAAGTGATAAATGTTGGACAAGCAAATTAAAATTAATTAACTAATAATTAAAATTTTAAATTAATTAAAATTATTACTGTCAAAAGACAGTAAATATTTATACTACTAAATATTTAGATTAAAAATCTAAATCAGCCTATTATGTTTTTTATTTTGTTAGAGTTTGAAAAAAATAAAAATAATGTTAAAATACACATAAAATTTTAATATAATGTTTAAAATTCCTCAAAATTTGATATAATGCTTAGAATCTTCCAATCAAAGTAAGACAGTCATAATCGATTCATAGTCAGTTGTAGACATTATTTTTTTTAAAAATTGTCTGTACATAAAATAAACTTCAACAGGATTTAATAAATAGAATACACAATCTAAAAATGAGTCATTTTACACTTTAAAAGAAACAATGGAAAAATTCCATTATTCTTGATTTTTTCCTTTTCCTCCCAACCAGCTTAGGAAAGGAAAAGTATCATGCGAAATTCTTAACATCTAAAAGGCGATTTTAAAAATCTAAATGTCACTACTTATTGTAATGACACGAGCAAGAACGCGTACGCAGCTGTGTCCTTTTTGAGATTTGAATCGGGAAAATAGATCTGAAAGTAGTACAGCTAGTTACGAGTAAATAGAGACACGCACCTTTAAAAACGAATTCCTAGGCTTGAATTATTATCGACTTATATAGCGGCTACATTAGAAGCAGTTGTACACAAATAAATGAACATCTTATTCCCAATACATTATTGGTTTGACTCGTCTATAGTAATGGCTTAGATTAAGCAAAGTGACAGACGAGCTAAGTTTGTCTAGAATTAGATAGAGCAAAGTTGAAAATGAATTAAGAGGATGATTGGAGATTCGTACCAGACACATTCAAACCCGCTGATTTGCCGTCTTAAGATTTTAATGTGGAATATCTAATTTTGAAATGTTGGGAATATCTATTTTGATTGAAAGAGGAGCCTACATGTTGGCCGAAATTGAATAATGATCTTAATGAGGAGGAGGCAAATATAGAGCAGTTAAAAGAGGTTGCCAGCTGTTAATATGAATGATTTAGATCCAGATTGGTACTATAAGAAAATTGGCAAATTTAAAATTAACTTCGTAGGGGTATTTTCCTTAGGGAACAGTATTGGATTTTAGGTAGAAGAAAGTAATAGTAAAATGTGTTACTTGTAGGAGATTCGAGGGGACGAATTTTACACCACCTATGCCTGTAAAGTTAGTCCGAGAAGAAGAAGTTGTCAAAATTACCTGAGTGGACTTTCTGAGCCTCTAAAAGTTCCAGGAGAAGGAAAAGTGTGGGTGGATTTGTTTACTTGTGCAGTCTACCGAACTTGGAGCTGGTGCATGGGCTGTTGATCTCTGACTTTCTTTAAGCGTTTAGACATTTTATTGTCAGGATAGGTAGACCTTGAGTTGTTTTAATAATAAAGATGGTTCTGAAAAAGATGGTCTTGTATAATGATTCAGATACTGTTCAAAAGTAGTTAAACAAATTATTTGAATTTATTTCAGGAGATTTATATAGCTATAAAAAGTATTTCTACATTTGATATTATTACATTAGTGGCTTTATTATTAATTGTAACGAATTAGCATAATCGATATTAAAATTCAGAGTTCTATGTCCAAGAATGGTTTAATTTATGTACACTACTTAACTGTCACATTTATTATAGAATTATAATATCCTATGTCATGTTGAATCCAGGTTCGTGTAAACAGAATTACATCTAAATCTGTTTTTAAACTGCTAACGTAAGTAAAAAATTCGATCATATCTATCCATATAAAAAGTTACTCATACGGGCGAAAGATGTCAGATGCACACTAAATATATGGATTTAGCGTGCATTTAGATGCACACTAAACCTTTAAAAACATGGTCGTGTTCTTTTTTTTTATTTTCCATATTTTCATTAAATTAAGTTTATTAACCTACGGATAATAAAATCTTTTATAACTAGAGTTTATATAAAAACTTCTCAATTAAAAATTTTCCGCAGTGAGTTAAAAATGCGGAAAACTTTATAATTTTACGGCGCGATAAGTATTCCTGCACTCTCCTGGGAAATTCCGGGGAATGCATCATTCTAACTTTTAACAGGTTGAGGCTTCGTTTAATTTTTGAAATTATTCCAGAAATTTATATTTAAATTTTTAACTTTATAACAACATAAAAGTTATGAAAGAATAAATCATCACATTTGCTACGTAAGAATTCACAACATAATTTTCTCCAACTTTAAAACAAATTTTCCTAAAAAAATGTTTTAAAAAAGGCTAAAATAATTTAGTTTATAATTGGCACGGCGATATCTTTTCTTGATCGCACGTAGAAATAAAACTATTATAAATCGCGGAAGCTGTTCATTTTGCGCCGTGCTTTTTAAAGATATTTAGTTGCGTTTAGATTTGCCAATCTGTCGAAGCAATATGTTTTAGAGTGTTAAAGAACGGTATAAATGAGGAAAAGTAAATATATAAGCATATAACAGTAACACTTCTAATTAAAAAAAACAAAGAGATGTAGTATATGCATGAAGCCGAACTCAGAAACACAAACTGTTAACTGTAGCTGCTACGTATGCACTCTAGATATTTGCTTAATTACTTACAAACTAAGATACCAATTTAATTTAAGTTGTAACCTAGGGACACAAAAAAGTAAAAGTGGGCAGGTTGTGGGAAGAGCGAAAAATTTATTACAACATTAGCTGCAGGTAATGACCTGCAGCTAATGTTGAAATGAATTTTTAAATCATAAATAAATTAATTAATTAATTAAATCGGTATCTTAGTTTGGAGAATACCAATGTGTCAGGACTTAGATTAGAAGTCCACATCATTATGTGCACTTCTAAACTAAGTCCTGACACATATTCGCGATTCAAGAGATAGTTGTAAGGTTGGCAAATACCAATGGCGGGAAAACGAAAGGGTGATCAAAAATTTTTTATCATAGGATTAGCATGGGAGCCGTTGAAAATTCTTCTTTTATTTATTTATTGTTGGTTAATTTGTGATAAATGTGATGAAAATATTGAACGACCATCGGTACTAAAATTGCAAATATTTCGTAGATAAATATTTCGATAATTCCAGGATTTTAAATATAGAATCACTACAGACTTGGATTCGTCCGATTAAACCCAGAAATAATAAAACCTAAACGGATAATTTAAACAAACATTTTACAAAAAGTGAGTTTATTAAGTTATTAATTATTTTAGTGCATAAATAAAAATGATTAATAAATTAAAACACCATTACAGTGAAAATCGGCTTCTTATCAGTTAATTTAAATACCTGTTACAACTAATTTAAACAATTTAATGCAATTAAATGGTAATTTTGTGTGTCTGTGCAAACTAAAATTATTTAAAAGTAACATCAATTAGCAATAAATAAAATAAAACACTATATATGATCTTCATCTTCTTATCACTCAATTAAAATACTCGTGACAACCCATTAAAACGCTATTTTTCAATGAAATTGTGATTCTACTGAGTTCATACACCCTAAAATTAGTTAAATTAAAGCACTTTGATAAAAAATTTAAAAAAATAATCGTCACAAATAAGAAAAACCAGAAAATCCCCATAAGGACTTTAACAACGATCACCCTTTCGTTATCAATTTCTTATCAGCGACGGTGGCGCTGCTACGGACTTTGAATCGCGAATAGGTATTCTCCAAACTTAGCATTCATCGTAAACACTAAAAACCAATAACGGCAGGGATTAGACACAAAAGACCTAGCAAACACAAGAACAAGATCGATAATGACAAAGCAATAACTTAACTTTTAAGAATGATTCCAGAAACAATATTTAATAATTAAAATACAATGAAACTGACCAAACTTAAGACCACAGATTTAATCAACTTTTTCTAACCCGTAAAAGAAAATTAAATAAATATACATAAAAACAGGGCCCGAGGCCCAGGTTGGGGCCCAATGCCGGAGAAACCTTAAGGGACTTGTAAATCGTAATCATCGTCACTTCGTAAATAATGGATTGGAGAGAATCATGTGACCTCAAATGACCAATAAGAAACATCTACCTTGCCGCCAGTATATAAAACTCTGGGTTCACTACACTGTTTTTTATATTTTTAATTTGAAAAAATAAAAATCTGCGAATAATAACATAAGAGTAGCCATATAAAATTTTACTCATTCATGTAGAAATAAATATCCTTATTACTAACTTGAAACTCTGTAAACAATGTTATTTCTCCAGTAGATATATAATGAAGTCAAAATGTTTACTTAAAAATTACTAATTATTTATTTACTTGAAATAAAGAAAATACTGCAGAGTACTAACGAGAGGGTTCAGAGTAAATAAGGCTCTCGGGAGGAAAAGGTTAAAGGGCAAGGGAGAATATCCTGAGGGACAGAAGTCTGTTAGACACTAAACAATCAGACCGGGGTAGGACCTTCAGCGAGGTGTGTCGGACCGTCTATAAGAACACGACCTTTAAAGGGGCTAAATATTGACGGTTACGCAAAATGATAAATTCACTCATTTAGAACGAATACACTACATACATAAGTATGTACTACATTACATGATAATTATGTACTACATTACATGATAATTATGTACTATAGTACACAAGGAACGAATATGTAGGA
Organism: Microvelia longipes; assembly: GCA_018340805.1. Classification (NCBI taxonomy): domain Eukaryota; kingdom Metazoa; phylum Arthropoda; class Insecta; order Hemiptera; family Veliidae; genus Microvelia; species Microvelia longipes. Next base: position 55,483,613 of record JACMZG010001863.1, read on the forward strand.
CACTGTTGAACCTTTATATATGTTTTTTTTTATGTTTCCTCTAGTAATCACTACTAGAGGCCGTTTATTTTCAGCACGTTCCACAACTGTATTACATGCCTTTTAAAAACAAATATGTATAAATATGGGTTTTTTCTTCTTAATATTTCTTTTCTTCTTTTGGTTAAAAAAGTGTTGAATGTTTTCAATCGGATATTTTCATTCAAACTAAAATGTTGAGATTCATAAAGTTTCTTTTTCTTTTTTTTTAATGATTCCAATCTGATATATTTATTTAAATTAAAATACAAATAAATTGAAACATAAAATTTCAATTTTCCAAAATTTCGTATCTCTTCTTTTCTTTCAAACTGCAAATTTTATAATTTTCTTCGGGGTTTTGTTTTCTTAGATAGCTTCAAAATCTATGCTTTCAATAAAACGTATGAATTGTTCTTTTATATCTTTTTGCCAAAGTTTAGTAGCGGGTAGAGGCCAGCTATGGCCTAATGTCAAAACGTGTTGGATGAGTGGTTGTCTTTCTCTATCTAGTAAGGAGCAATCATTGATAACATGAAATGAAGTTTGATCTTTGGCAGGATCGCATTTGCAACTACTATAGTATCTTTTATATTAAATCTTTTTAGGTAATAATTAAATTTTCCATGTCCTGTCATAAACATAGTTAGTTTGTGAGAATAGTCCCAAGGTCCAAATTTTAATCGATGATTAATTGTAGGGAAAATTAATTTTGTTATAGATCCATTGGAAGAATTCGTCCAAATGTTGTTCCATTTTTCTAAATTTAGTTTTTTTGCCGTCTGAAGTATGTGAGATTTCGAGTATAATTTGTAGCTTTCTGTTAGGGTGTCATTTTTAGTTGCATCTTTGGCCAAAAAGTCTGCTTTTTCATTTCCTTCCACTCCAGAATGGGCTTTTACCTAACTAAATAGAATTTGGTTATAAGAAAACATACTTAATAAATTTCGAATTTTGAATAATAATGGTGTTTGATTCCAAATACAATTTAGGCTTTCTAAAGTTGACCTGCTATCTGTTCTTATTATATATTTTCTGTTTGGGTCATTTTTTTTTGCCTAACCATTCTAAAGCCCTTACAATTGCAAATTGTTCTGCTTGATAATTTGAGCAATATGTTGATAGCTTAAACTTTTCACTGGACACGATGTTGAACCTTTATATTATAAAATAGGGTACAAGGTACCTCAGAACTTTTTCTCACCACATCGGATTTGCTTCGCTCATCCTCCCTACTTGTGACTCACTTCGCTTGTCATCATAATATACAAGTCGTTAAATTTATATTGCAACACGCCTTCAGTCTCGCTTCGCTCGTCCTCAGATAGTAAATACGTCCGTTTCATTCTCAGCGGTCACAACACGCTTAACTTTTATAATCGTGGACATACTTGTCGTATTGAAACGAAACTTAGTACTTATATATTACTTAATGTTATATACTTTTACCGAATTTCAAGTCAATTATATTATTTTCCGATTTTTTACAATTTTATAAAAAAATTACTCGAGTCATTTGATAAACATTGAACTAAAGCTGATCATGAGATAAAATTTAGCACATATTTTAGTCTAAACATTGCTACATGCGGGCCAAATCCGATCTCATCATTTTTCCGCATTTTATGATTTTTAAAAATTTTCTCTGTCATTATTGAAGGTAAATGACTTCATATAATACATTTTCCGGATAGCAAAAGTACACCTATAGACTGATTTTTGCACAAAGTTTCAACTCTATAGCATAAATACACTGAGAACTATGATGATAACGCACACACAGACACACACATCCAGTCAAATTTGAAAAAACCTTTCAGGAGGTCTTAAAACACCCGAAACGGATAATTCCGGTGACAGCCCGGTTTCAAATTTTTTTGCAAACAATTATTTTCCTATATACATACGATATAAATAAGGAAAAGTAATAATAAAAAATATGCAAGTGATACAAAATTATATAAAATTTAATCAAATATTCGCAAGAATAAAAAGATGTGAATACGCTCGAATGTTTGTTGGGTCACTAATGATTATAGATGAGCCAGTAAGGTACAATAGGTGAAATAATGTATGAAACCGATACAGGTTTTTTTTTTTAAATTGACTAAAATCAGTTTTATTTACCTTAATATGAATAAATTTATTAAGGTTAAAAAATATGTGTATGTAAAACATACACACTTTTACTTACTGATGCTATTCGGTAACAAAGGATATTTGTGTATTCTACGTGCATTACCTTGATTGCTATCGATTCCATGTCAAGGGCTTGATATAAAATACAGAAATAGAGCTTTTCTATATTCTTTTTACTTCTTTATATATTATGCGGTATTTTATACAGGATAAAAAGTACATCATTTACACAAGGGTTTTAGGCAAAAATAACATAGGTTTTAAAAATATTTGAGTGTCACTGTAGATGTTAAGCAGGCAAGTGAGCATGATTTTATTTTAACAGACGACAATACATTGTAAACAATTAATAATACAAAAAATCGGGTACGGGGTACCCCGGAACTTTTAAGACGTCATAAAAAAGTATTTTCCGGATAGTACAACTAGACCTATATCTGCCAATGTCTGCCTGTATGTGCGAGTGTGTTTCTGTTATCATCGTGCTCCCTATGTGTTTATGCTAGAGAGTTGAAACTTGGTACAAAAATCAATCTTTAGGTCTTTTTTTGTCTTTTTCTTTTTTAGGTCTGATTTTTGGTATTATTAATTGTTCACAATGTATTGTCGTCTGTTAAAATAAAATCATGCTCACTTGCCTGTTTAACATCTACAGTGACACTCAAATATTTTTAAAACCTATGTTATGATTAAATGACTGACTGACTTTTAAATAATTATGTAGACTTTTATAGTTAAAATAATTAAAACTGGTAAAGCGTTGCATCAAGAAATCACGTCAAACGAATACATCAAATAAAAGTATTTATTTAAAGCGAGCTTCGCTTGCTAGGTTAGATATCTTTAAAGTTTTTCACATTACAAAAGGCTCGCTTCGCTCGCTACATTAAGTATCTTTAAAATTTTACAAAGTTAAAAGACTTGCTTTGCTCGCTAGATTGAGTATTATAATAATAATAATATATTTTTAAAACGGCTTGCTTCGCTCACTAGATTGCGTATATTTATAATAATGCATAGGAAAAAAGGCTGGCTTAGCTTGCTAGATTGAGTATATTTATAATAATACATAATAAAAAAGGCTCGATTCGCTCGCTAGATTGCGTATATTTATAAAAATGCATAGACAAAAAGGCTCGCTTAGCTCGCTAGATTGCGTAGTAAAAACTACTCTACTCTTTAAAAGCTTTCAAACGATATACAACACAATTTCTTTGCTCGGAATTATTTTTTTTTGGTCCACCGTATTTGCCGCTATTTTGAAAATATTTTTCGTAATATTACCAAAAACTACACAGCTTTGACACAGAGTCAGTTTTACAAGTATACAAGTATCTAAAGTATATTACAATTGATCTCATGTAAATACATATAAAATTTGTAAAAACTAATTATAATATACAATTATGGCCGCCATGTTGAATTTATTGGAATTTAGTATATATTATGTTTTATTTTACTAATCAAGAGCTTTTTAATGATATATTACTCGAGTTATTTTTATTCTTTCGTTCTATTATCGAGTTATTCCTTTAAAGTTAATGTTTTCGAGTTCATTATTTTTGCCGCCATTTTTAAATTTTGCTTAACCTAAGAATTATTAGGGTGTACAATTTAGGAGTCATTAAAACTTCATTTTACAGCAGATTGCAATTCAACTAAACGTTTCTTTGTTCACAAAAAAACTTCAAAATACCAGTGGTTACACTTAGCGGCTAAATTTATTATTTCAATCCTTCAAAAGAAAAATTGCTATATATTTTTCATACATCTATACTAATTACTGTTCTATCATTGCTTGGTAAGAATAAAGAATCATGTCAGTCAAAAGAATAATTAGTTTTTTTAATTGTTTTCTTTTATTCTCGTTAAAAACCAAAACTTATTTAACAATGATTATCTTTACGTTAGTTTAGTTACATTAATTTTATTATTATTTTATATGTTTTGCAATTTCATTATTGTTTTATATGTTTTGCAATTTCATTATTATGAAATTGAATTGATTTTTTTTTTTTTTTGATTTTGTCATTATTATATGTTTTGCAATTTCATTATTGTTTTATATGTTTTGCAATTTCATTATTGTTTTATATGTTTTGCAATTTTATTATTGTTTTATATGTTTTGTAATTTTATTTTTGCGTTAAACCGTACATTTTTGACAGATGCAAACGAATTTTTTTAATACAATTTTATGTATCAGACCAATAAATATACATGTTTGACAATAGCTTACAAAGAAACTATTAATTAGCTTTCAAATGTTGGTTGACGGAAAGATAAAAACATATCTTGTTTTTCGCTAGCTATTGATATGTCGTACGTTAAAAAACAGTTTAAAAATCAAAAGTCACAGTCCACCAATGTTTTAAAAGCCAACATTTTGATATTACTCAAAATAAAATGGAGAAGAGGGCTAAAAATGTTGTAAGTTATAAAATTACAGTAATTTATTTTGTCCGATGCATCTTAAAGCGTAATTACAAGCATCATGCCTATTTCCGCGCGGTTAGTAAATCGCTATTTCGAGTTAAATTTAACATAAACAAAGTGAATATGGAGCAAAAACCAAATTTAATTGGACCCTGCTTCAACCCGTGTTTCCTAAAATTTCAAGAAATGCTTTGCATAAAATTGTATTCCATAATGTTTCGTCATCAAAATATTTTATCTTAATAGAGCCAACATCATCATTATCGTTGTGATTGCATAGTAAACTAATAAAATAAATCCCCAGTGTTGGGTTTATGGTAACATGAGGGTTTCCAATAAGAGGGAATCACATATTTAGAAACGCGAGAATCGATTTTATTCTGTCATTTGGAAAAGTGAGCGAGACAGATTTAGGCTGCATGTGGTACCCTTTAAGTGCTACCTTTCATTTTCCCCAAAATTGCTCTGTCACTGCTGGTCGGAAAAACTTGAAATTCTTATCGTATGCATAACATACGCTGCTCACCTGTAATAGGTGCTAACAGTTTTTAGAAGCCCAGCTGTAACGTTACATAGCAAGGGGATATATATTGTATAAAAATACAATATATATGTTGTTTGTATATTGTATATATCTGCGTCCTAATGATTCAGAAAAGAGTTTGGTGGATATCATCTTATAGTTGTCGAATGAAATTTAAAATAGAAGTTCTCATGATCTCTGTAATTTTTAATCACAATATTCGTTCACTAAGTACACGGTATGCAGTTCCGATCTGACGCCTGAATCTTGATTCAAATCTGACGTCTGAATCTTGATTCAAATCTGACGCCTGAATCTTGATTCAAATCTGACGCCTGAATCTTGATTCGAAATCTGACGCCTGAATCTTGATTCGATCTGACGCTGATATATTGATTCAGATCAGACGCCGGAAGATCAATACGTTTCTCCAGGTTAAGTTACAAGGCATATCTTATCTTTGACTTACTTAAAGGAAGTAGAGATCTGTTTTGTGTTTCCTTCTTTTTGAAGTCTGCTTCCACATGACATTCGATAATCACTTATCTGCCCTCTGAAACAAAAGCAATCAGTCGAGCATTAGCGTCTACAAGAGGAAACGAAATTGAGTCAAGTTAAAGAGCTTCAAACAGAGTAGAATCTTATAACGGCACTCATGGGATATCTAACGTTGAAAAGTCAACTTTAAAGAACTTAGACTACAACTTCTTTAAAATTTCAACTATGCACTTCTTGTGTGATGTTGTTAGCCTTTAGTTTCTTTTTATACCTCAAAATTGTATTGTATGTGCACTTTTATAATAATATATTTTTATATTTTTTAGGAATGATTATGACCAGATTGGTCGAAACGTTACACTTGTTACCAAAATCCAAGCTTGCCCAGCTCAGTCGGCTGCAGTATGGGGTGGGACTTAAACTATGGGGCTTACTGAACCTATGGTAACCAACTTTAGAGGTGTTATATAGTAAGTACTTCAAAAGTTGATCACAATAGGTGAGGTTCAGCACTATAAAATAATTGTACACTGACAACAATCGGTAAGGTGAATACGAGCAAAATAAAATGATTTTATTTTGTATAGTAAATTAACATGCATATGACTTAACTATGTAAATACTTAATATGAGCCTACAACCCTTAAATATCTTATCATACATCGGTGGTATAGAGATACCAATAGAGCTCAGGCTTAGCTCAGGACTTATCAGCCAGTTCAAATAAATAAACGATCAATAAACTAAACTTATTAAGTATAAAATAAAACCTGCATGCACGTGCAAAACTAACCTAGTATAATATATATAATAATAATAACAAGTATCAAAATGTATATGGGCAGGGTAGCTACCTATCTAGCACCTATCATGGAGAGCTCTGGTTCTATGAACAATCTAAAAGTTAAGTACGAACAACTTTATCTCTATAGAGAACCAAGCCAGATAAAAACTTTACGACAGACTACAAACTAATACTTAAGGTAAGACTTATCTTATACTTACAAATGTTAATCCTATTGATCAGGTATCCAGTACAGGTAATCTCCTCAGGTAACTTAATATTCCACATTGTAAGTATATCTCGTATATCATCATGACCATTGTATCACAGTTTCCATAACCATCATCACAGCCATTAAACAACATAATCACAGAGACGTAATAAAATAAGTTCCTCAGGTAAGTAAGAGATGTTAGGTAACACTATATCTACACAAGTTCAATATAGGTTATAAAATCCACATTTTCACAGGTAAGTATATATTAGTTACTTTAACTTAACTATATTACTAAACTCATCCACTACTTATTAACTAACTTTGACTAAGCTTTGACAAACTGACAAAAGTTAATAAACTATTTACTGAACCTCTGACAAACTTTAAGAAATTAACATTAGACAACGGATCTGACCTAGGCGTCCATTAATTACGCCTCTAATTTTAAAGGGAGGTCAGAAACACCTGGCTGGTTCTATACGCCAGCCCAGAACTGCCGGACACATAGACTCGTCTACGAGGAACACGCTATCCACGATGATAGAGGGAGTCATAATCTCAGGAAACCTTGTTTATAAACAAGCCTCTGCTGCAATACTCGAAATCTTTAAACCTAAACAAGCTAGGAACAGGTTTTAAAAAGACCGATCACGTCATCATGCATCCAACCAGTTAGATCCATATCTAAACTGAATATACAACTAAACAAACAAACTAACTAATTTAATTAAAGCTTAAATTGTAACACACTAAAATCGTTGTTTTTATTTAACCTAATGGATACAATCTCTTTATCAAAGACATTTATTAAGGGTACAACCAGCATCAATTTGATAACGGTTAGTAACTGGATGGAATGATAAATCAAATAGAAACATGAGTTAAAGTGGAAACGCTAAATAGTAATTGTGTCCATGTTGACCAGGCAATGCCGGAAACATAGCACCGTTCTCATGGGATTTAACTAGGAAAAGAGTAACACATTTTGCATTAAATCCAATACTCATAATCCCATAGTTTACCCATGATTTTAATCCTTAGAGCTTTGTTTAGGTAATAAATATAAGTTAAAACCCAAGTACTAAAGAGTAAATCACTTTCAAAAAGTAAAATGTACAAAATTAAGAACTCAAACAATTATTGTTACTTAAATATGATATTACAAAACTTAACAACATGATGAACTTTATAACCATTCTTAAATGATATGGATACAAAAATAATATTTTTGTATTTATTACTTTTAAAGAGGAGACCTTACGTCTGCTATTACGTTTACCTTTAACGTAAAAGCAATAAATTCTCTCAAGAAAATGCGAAACATTTTCCAGAGTAGAGAGATTATAGTTCTTAGAGCTAATAAGGGTCATTTCTCTACTTCTATCCGTAAAACTCCGTATTTTTTTAAATTACATGTTTTAAATAAAAAATCGAGTTCCCTATTAAACATTAAAACGTTGGCTAAAGGTCAGTTGTTCAGAGAAATAAAACTAACTTTATTTCCCTATAAAAGTTTAAGAACAAACATATTTTTAGTAGGAACATAAAAACGACAAAAAGGGCGAAAGGCAGCAGGAGGCACGTAATACAGGGAAGAGCACACGAAAACGCCATAACAGTGCAATAAACGCCCACTGTTTATGTAATTTACTTGTTAAATACTCATAAAACAACTAAAAGAAAAATTGTATTAAACAGTTAAATGTTATTATGGAAAATAAATTTTATTTTTTAGAGTTAATATATTCTAACAAGAAAATATCGATGTTTAATTGTATTAATTGTATCGATTATGTAATTTTAATTCTCGTCTATATCTGTTGACAGGATTTTTTTTTAATTGTAACTCGAATTCCCTTTGAACCATTACTATAGTGGAATAAATATTAAACATTTACCGTCAGCTTGACTAAATGTCGCTAAACGATTTTGTGTATAATAGTCAAAAATAGTTGGTCACCTACCGTCTTTCTTGACGCTGGACCTGCTTTGAGTCACCTACGTCTTTCTTGACCTGGACCTGCTTTGTCACTCTACGTCCTTACTTGACATGACCTGCTTTGTCACCTACGTCTTTTTTGACCTGACATGCTTTGTCCCCTACGTCTTTCTTGACCTGAACTGCTTTGTCACCAACGTTATACTTGACCTGACCTGCTTTTGTCTAACAACGTCTTACACCTGACCTGAACCTACGTCTTACTTGACCTGACCTGGCTTGGTCACCATATCGTCCTTACTTGACCGCTGACCTGCTTTGTCACCAACACTTTGTCATACTTTATCTGACCTTTCCTCTTCATACAATTATCCACGCAACGATGAGTCAAAACAAAATATTACACGTTGTTTCTCACCATAAATTAATCAAGTCAAATACACATCAAGCCTTGTCTACTCGGTGCCATTTTGACTCAAGGCTTCTTCGTGTACATATGAAGAAAAAAGGATCGAAATATATAAAAATAGATCGAATTTGGTAACAGCACCGTCTTTTACATCTAAACAAGCAGTAACTATTTCGCTTCAATGTTTCTATAAAATAAGAATAGAACGGAAGAGTTGATGCGTCGTAAATGATTAACTACTTACAAGCGGTAGGGAAATTTTCATGAAACTAGTCAACCTGCTAAAACTTTTGTAGTTGTTACATTTAACTTTCCTGACC
>JACMZG010001863.1:55495607-55553107 GCA_018340805.1 Microvelia longipes
TTAAGGAAAATTTAGTTTTTGCGAACAGAAAACAAAATGAGTAACGTTTTTTGGGCCTGGCTCTTGGATTTTAGTTTACATCAACTTCTGCCGATCTCACCATAGACTCAAATAAATTCAAAATTTATTTATTCCGGGATAATTGTTTATAGCAAATCAAAAATGTCTGGGTCGCTTCGCTCGGTCTTTTGGGTTTTTTCTAAAGCGGCATGGAGAAGGCAGGAAAAAATAAGACTTTTGTCTCTGATAATACCTGACACCCAGGTTACGTTTTCCCGGTTTGTTTTTGAAGTACAAGATTTTGACTTACAAAAGTAGCGTTTTTTTGCTTTGCGGGTTTAGCATGCTTAAAAATGGAAGTTGTGGCGGCCCGCGACTACCTGTAAAAATATTCAGTTGGCCCCAGTCTGCTGAAAAAGTTTGCCCAGGCCTGTTCGAGATGATATTATACCTATTATTGAAATATAAGAGACAATATAAAAGAAAAAGAATACCAATTACATCAAAATAAATAAAAATACATTCTTATAAAAAAAATAACAATAATATTGCACACAAAATCAAATAAATGAAATGTACTTAAACAAAGAAAACTGAAAAGCAAAATAAACAGAAGGATATCTGGAATAAAACTTTTTCTGTAATAAAGGGATTTACCATTTCTCTTTTATCTCTCTCAATATTGTTCTTCGTATTTTTCTTGATGAAGAAGATGTTGTTATTTTTATTTCTATGTGAAACCAGAGCTTGTAGTATGAGGAGGGTATAAAACAACCAATGATAGGGTAGAATAAATAAAGAGTAAAGAAGACGAAATTGAGTGAGATACATTGTTGTATACTGCGACTTGTTTTTAATGTCGTTTTAATATATTATATGAATTGTTTTGATATGATAAAAAAATACCTTAACGATTTATTTAAAAAATAAAGAATCGGGTACAGGGTACCTCCTAACTTTTCCTTGCCTTATTCGTATGATAAGCATAGCGAATTTCAGATTCTCTATGCTTATCCTTACCACTTTGGACTCGCCTCGCTCGCCTCAGAATATAAAAATCACCAAATTTATAAAGCTGTTCGTCTTCAAACCCGTTTTGCTCGTCCTCAGACATTAAAAACATCTGTTTTAATCACAGTGGTTACCATCCAGATACTGAGCTCGCTTGATGCTGCTAAACATTAGTTATACAAAGAAAACCGTAAATACACTAGCTATATTTAAAACAACATAGCATTTTATATCGACATAGGCAACATAGGCATATATCGATTTATTCCTGACGTCAACATCTCTAAAACTAAAAAATATATCGATACATAGTATTGATAACAGGGTGCACCGTATACCGACGTTCAGCCGCTATATTTAAAAATAACTTAGTTAACTTATATATATCATAAAGATATACACTTGTACCAAATTTCAGTTTTCATTATGATCGATGTTTTAAAAAACGTATACGTGTCATTCCAAAAAAAAGTATGCTGATTCCGTAATAAAACAGTTTTTTTTTGTCTTAATATACTACATGCGTGCCACTTTTGAAATCGATCCGATAATTATCTCATGTTTTATGAATTGTTTAATTAGCTTCTTAGCCATGAATAACGGTTGATGAAGTCTTGAAAAATTTGTTTCCGGCACAGCTAGACTTAGAGATTGATTTTTATACCAAGGATCAACTCTCCATCATTAGCACACAAGGAGCTATGACGATAACACACACATGCAGAGTGAACTTGGTTTTAAAAACTCTTGAAAGGGGTCATTCAGACATCCTGGTTTTAGATTTGAAGCACTGTACTTTTTTATCTACCGTTCGGCTCAGCTAACGTAAATTGCTTGATCAATCAATTTAATTTCAATTATAATATTTATTTATGCCCTTAAATAAGGCAGAAAATGGAAATATATTTAATATATTTTTCCCGGGCTTATCATTTGAGTCTAACCTTAACAAGACCCTAAACAAGAATGATAAATCCTGAAGTTTAGCAAAAGAAATTAATTATTTCCCTAAAGAAATATCCCCTTGGGCCAAGAATTCACTACGTTACATCCTAGAATAGTTTTAGCCTCATGACATAGAAATGTCGTGACGTTGCGGCCTATGATGGTTTGGCCTAGTATTGTCATCATGATATGGCCTAGGTTTATCATGATGTTATGCCATAGGGCTATCATGATGTTACGGTCTAGGGTTGTTGTAATGACTCTGCCTTTAATTGTCAATCATGGTTCTGGCTAGGATGGTGGTGATGTTACCGTCTAGGGTCGTCATGATTTTACAGCCTTAGATTATCATGGAGTTAAGGCCCAGAATTATCATTGTGTTACGGCCAAGGATTATCACATGTTACTACCTTATCAATTAAGTTGCAACAAACATATCAGGTACGTTTACTTCGAAACTTTATCTCTCCTTATCGGAATCTCTTCGCACATCCTCGCCACTTCATAGACGCTTTGCTCGTTCTCGCCACCTTTGGCTCGGTTTGCTCGTTCTCGCCACCTTTGGCTCGGTTTGGTTCGTTCTCGCACCTTTGGCTCGGTTTGCTCGTTCTCGCCACCTTTGGCTCGGTTTGCTCGTCTCGCCACCTTTGGCCTGTTTGCTCGTTTCCGCCCCCTTTGGCTCGTTGCTAGTTCACCTTTGGCTCGTTTGCTCGTTCTCGCCACCTTTGGCTCGGTTTGCTCGTTCTCGCCACCTTTGGCTCGGTTTGCTCTTTCTCGAAATATAAAAAAATGTCTCCATTTTAATTAAGTTTATCATCAGACAGGCAAGTCACTTATTCCTAAACTGAAACTCAGTTTAAATCCTAGCGGCCAACCCATCCAAAAACTAACCTCGCTCCATGCTGCTTCAAAAAAATGTTCTAACAAAAACTAACCTCGCTCCATGCTGCTTCAAAAAAATGTTCTAACAACCTCGCTCCATGCTGCTCTCAAAAATGTTCTAAAAAACTAACTCGCTCAATAATGTTCAACAACAACTGTTTTTATAGTAACCGTGTAAAAATATAAGTCTGTATTATTGTATACTCTATAAAGAACACCCGGGCCAAAATTCCACTCACTTGGACACACTTGGTTGTTAAAAAAGTATATATGTCATTCGATAAAAATGAACAAATCCTTATTCCTTGAATCACTTTAATGCATTTGAAATATGAGAACAACTTAAATTGAAGTCGAGTTTTAATCCGTTAAATATATATAAGCCACTTATGTAGGGCATGTTTCATAAACTCTTTGCTTATTTATATAAAACTACATAAATGTTAAACTCAATACCTTATTTCACTGGAGAATTAACCTGGATTCCTAAGGATTAAAAACATCCCTTGTTCTCTTGTTCTTTTAAACTAGAGATCAGCGATTTTATTGTTTTTAAGGAAAACTCTTGTCTTATTGAGTTCAGTATTTACTTTTTACATCAGATTGTAAGGTAAAGTTTAATATAAAGGAATTTGTATTACTTCGTGTGGAGAAAAGGGTGGGACAAGAGGGAGGGGCGATTTTCTTGTTTTCTTAAATTAAAAGTTCAAAAGGGTTTTTTAAAGACAACTTTGTTTTTTACTTTTCCTAGCCTATTATGTTGACATTTTAAAAAAGTATTGGGTCGTATAATTAAACCAAGTTAAATTCAATTAATTTAATTCAGGTTCTATTATTCTTTTTATTTTATTTTCCGTTTTTTAAATATTTGATGAGGCTAATATAGGTATTATATATATATATATATATATATATATATATATATATATAATATATAATTTATATATATATATATATATATATATATATATTATATATATATATATATATATATAATTTATATACATTATATATATATATATTATATTATATATATAATATATATTTATATTTATATTTATATTATTATAATATAAAAAATTTTATAATAATTTTTTCCCATATATATATATATATATTATATATATATATATATATATATATTATATATAGAATCACTTATACCGGCTATTTATCCGTTTTTTAAATATTTGATTGAGCTAATAATAGTTATAATATAATATTATTATATATATATATATAATATATATATATATTTATTTATTTATATTATTATATATATATATTTATATATATATATATATTATATATATATAAATATATATATATATATATAATTATATATATATATTTATATATTAAGGTATATGTATTTAATGGGCTAATATAATAGATTAATATAGTCAAAAAATGTTGTCTTCGAGGCCAAGTTGTTAAGTGCCATGTTTACTCCAATAGAACACAGCGAAGTCATAAGAATTCGGACACAGACAGTATAATGTACCAATTAGAACGCCATACATGAAGTACCTGATACGGATGGTTAAAAAATACTATCCTTTAAATACAAACATAAATACTTCTCCTCTATATCTATGGCATAAATACTTCTTCTCTATACGTATACGGCATAAATACTTTCCTCTATACCTACGGCATAAATACTTCTTCTCTATATCTTTGGCATAAATACTTCTTCTTTATACCTACGGCATAAATACTTCTCCTCTTTATCTACGGCATAAATATAGGAAAGTAATAAAGGTAAAATTGCTTCTTTTGGCAGAACCTTAATCAAGTTAAATATTGATCGCACTACAACGATTCAAACGTTAGTGTAAGCATATCTGTACGGCAGATAAAAACACAATAAGCTTTTTAAACTGGAGCATGTGAGACTAAATAAAAATTAATGAGAATTTCGATCTTTATACAAATCCTGCCCTCCCCCCCCTCCCCTAACCAAGGATTCTTTTTCCCTTTTACAAAGGATTATCCATTTACTCATTCATTTTAATACTTTGATTTTTTTTTCTTTCTTTTCATCAAGTTTTTTGTTTTACATATTTGTCGACTGTTATTATTATAATAATTTTGCTTGATAAAATCATGGGTTTCGTTAGTCTTAGTGAGAATCTTAGATACTACTATACGTCCAAAATGTTTGGTACGATCCAACCAATATACCGGGTTTTATGAATTTTATAAATTTTTGCCAAGTCACCATTGCCCGTTAATAATGTCATAAAAATATTCAACTTAACCTGAAATCTCTTTTTAATTTTCAAATGCTTGAGAGTTGAAACTTTGTGCAAAAATCAATCTACTGGTTTAGTTGTGCAATTCGTAAAATATTCATTTATGACGTCATTAACCCGCAATAATGACTAATCAAAACATTAAAAAATCATAAAACGCGGAAAAATGTTGATATCAATTTCAGATGTAGGTCGCATGTAGCTATGTATAAGATTCACATTTAAGCTAAATTTCATCACATTATCAGCATTAGTTCAATTTGTATAGAATGACTTGTGTGCCCTTAAAAATAAATGAAACAATTGGAAAATTATTAAATTGAGATGAAATTTGGTAAAAGTATACCTTTGCGTAATAAATAAGTAAAGTAAGTGACGGTTGAAAAAGGGTTTGAAGAAACATGGCAAAGATTAGCAAATGACAGGACAGAGTGGAAAAGGTTGAGAGAACTATACCTAAATGTCTGGTTGCACGAAAATTTATGGCTAAGTAAGTATAAAAAATAAATAAGTATAAAAGAATGTCTAAAATAAAAATATGAATAAATAATTTTAAAAAAATATTCATATATATAAAATAAAAGACAAAAAATTGAAGTTAGAAGAAATATAAATTTATAATAAAAATGATAAAATATATAAATAAAATGAAATTCAACACTAATACTATAAATTGAAT
This sequence comes from Microvelia longipes, assembly GCA_018340805.1. Lineage (NCBI taxonomy): Eukaryota > Metazoa > Arthropoda > Insecta > Hemiptera > Veliidae > Microvelia > Microvelia longipes. Next base: position 55,501,383 of record JACMZG010001863.1, read on the forward strand.
TGTAATGTCAATACTATTAATTAATATTAGGAAATTGTATGTATCAAATATTAGGAAATTGAAGTTAAGCAAAGGGTTGAACCCAAATCCCACCAAAGAAACCAGGGCTTTAGCCGATTTGTAACTTAAAAATTAAAAAATGTTAAATCTTTAATTTATATTTTTAAGAAAATGTTACAATAAATGGTATAATAATAATTATAATAATATCTACATTTCACACACACGTATATACAGACATATTAACTACTACTCGAGGGTCTTATATAAAGCCAAAATGAATAATTTTTGTGAAATTCCGGTTACGGGTCTTTTCAAATAAAATACATAGCCTAGAGATTGGTTTTTGTTCTATGTTTCAACTTGGAAACATGGAACGCAAATACTTTATCCCTAAAACAATAACGCAAACGCGATACTTTTTCGATATACCTCTGATATAAATAAGGAAAAATGAACTCTTCTAAATAATTTCAATAATTATTACTAGGGTCAGCAGGAAAAAGCTCATAAGACAATTTTTTATATTTTTTTTTATACGATTAAAGTATTTCTCAGACCTTACTTAACCAAACGTAAAAACCACTTCAGTCAAAACTATCGTTAAATAAGATAAATGAGTAAAAATACATTATGACTAAATCCAAATTTTTATTAATTTGATAAAATAATAATTATAACAATTATAATAATGACTTATGTGCTTTTACCCTCCGACCCTAGATTAATTTTTGTGTATGTATTATTATTTTCATTTTTATTATATTTTCAATTTTAATTATATTTTTCATCATAAGAAATTTAAGTTGATAAGTAAATAATGAAGTTATAATGTAAACAAACAATATAAGAAAGGGTTCTGTAAAAAATTGAAAGTTATGCAATCCTTAATGAATATCATAAAATAAAAACACAAAAAATACCTTTTCGTTTTAAATTCAAGAAAAAACGAATGCGAAGCTTAGGTCCCCTTCCCTTTCAGGAAAGAGGGAAGCAATAAAGAAGTACTTAATAGAGTTAAAATAAACTTAAATAAAACATACTTTAACATAATTATGTTAACAAAAAAAAGGAGAGAGACGAACAATTAAATGAAATTATAAGAATTATAACTTGAATGTTAAAACCTTGACAAAAGAAATAAGTAAGTGAATAAGAAAAATGTTAAGATGCAAAAATCTACCTTTTTCCCTTTTTCCTGAGGATTTTAATTTACAAACAAATTAAAAAGAAAATAGTCTGAAAATGTAAAGAAGAAATACAAAAAAAGATGCTTAAAATGAAGAGTATTTTGTTAATTCTGTCTAAGTTTTTAGGTATCAACAGACTGAAGAAAACCTAAGTTAATAGTACTAATGCACAGTTTTTAAAATGAAAATTTAAAAAAGTATTAATTATACTTCTTACTGCATATATTCTTACTTAAAGATAGAGGTATTTTTATAAAGAAAATATTGTTTTTTTTTTTAAGAGATTCTTGTTTTTGTCAGAAGGAATTTAAGGAGCTGTCTACAAAATAAGAGCTTTTTAATGAAAGATTACGGCTGGGATTATAAAAGAGAAAGGGTCATAAAATTCTTAAGGTAAAAAAAAATGCTTGCCTGTTAATTTAGGAAGCATAGTAACTGTTCTCTAAAATAAAGAAAAATTTTTAAAGAGCTTCCAGAGAAACCCAATTTTTGTATATTTTGTTTCATTGTATTATTATAACACTGAAATACTTTTCATCAATAAAAGAATAAAGCAATGACATCAATAAAAACTTTTATGTGAAAAAAAACATTATTTCTATTCAGCTTTATTTTGTATTTTTCCAATAAATAAGGAACTTATTTATCAGACATCAAATAAAAAATGTACAGAAAATTTAAAATTAATTATTTTTTTAAAAAATTGGGGGAAGGGGTACTACGAAACTTTTGCGCACAGTATCGGATTCGCTACGTCCATCCTCATCAATTTGGCCTCGCTTCGCTCGTCTCCAGATGTAAATAAAAACCTCTTTTAATTTATGAACCTAATTTATATCGGACTCGCATAGCTCGTACGCAGGCATTAAAAGCACTAGTTTTATTCCAAGGGGTCAACATCCATTTACTGTACTTGCTGCACAGACAACACCTACAGACAGATAACTTTGTATAAAACCACTTAGAAAGGCTTAATAACAGTTAAAACAGATAATTCAGATCACATCCCGGATTGGATTTTTTTGAAAACACAATACTTTTTCAAATATACATACGTTATAATTGTGGTAACGTAAAAATAAAAATAAACAAAAACGCATTAAATAAATCAAGGCGTCAAAATTTCGCTGGTATTTTTTTTTTTTTTAATTAATTCCGGAGGAAATAATTTCCTAGGTACTTAGACCTCGTATGTGGGTCCATTGTACCTGCTATGTCGCTGGTATATAAACAGCAACAAAAACGCATTAAATAATTCATGTCGTCCGAATTTCGCAGGTATGGTAACAGCAACAAAAACGCAATAAAAAACCATGTCGTCTGAATTTCGCAGGTATGTTAACAGCAACAAAAACGCATTAAATAAATAATGTCGTCCGAATTTCGCAGGTATGTTAACAGCAACAAAAACGCAATAAAAAACCATGTCGTCTAAATTTCGTTGGTATGTTAACAACAACTTCACATATTGTTCTGCTTCAAGACTATGAATCTGAAAATTCGCTTATATGCTAATGTATTCATCAACTTCTCTCTTCTCATGAAATTCGCCTCGTCATATTAACATTCCTTACAGAATTTACATCTTTTCTAATTTCATTTTGTTTGTCTTGTCAGAACTAAAGTAAACTTTCCCAGCAAATCCTGTTTGTTTGCTTTTACAATCTTCATTTTCTTAGAGAAAAATCGAAGAAAAGCGGATAACTTTAAAGGAAAAAACTTATTTCCTTTTCCTTATTAGTAATTAATATTTTCTCGAAAGGAGAAAATTATTTGTAAACTTTCCTGTCAAGTCCTTTTTTTATTTCCTAACGATGTAAATTAAATTATTTCCTTTTTACAAATGAAATTTGTAAAATGACAATCAATTTAATTTATTTAATTTTTTTGCTACAGCTTACATTTTTTTACAAGATCTTTACTGTAAGAAAGTTATATAATAGTAATGAAAGTCTTTTCAATTACTACCATGAGTAGACAGAATAAATTACACAAGGTGCTAATTATGGAACGAGTCATACTTCGTAAACCCTTTAAAATTATAGGTAAATAATGTTGCTATGGAAACTTAAGTGTTCACAAATGTGCTGTCAAAAAATAAGCTTTAAAAAATGGTCTCTTCGTTTTGCATATGACTTACAAGGAACCACTTATTGCAAGAAAACTTAACATTGTGCGACTTTATAAAATGTTTAGCAAGCGTATTCATATGAAAGGCTCCACTCTGGATTGGCAGACTATGCTTTTCTTTCGTAATTTAAGATATATTTTCAGAAAAATTTTGTTTGAAGTAGTACAAAATGAGTCACATTTTTTAGGCTCTTGGACTATAAAGGATACTGGTAAGGCGTGAGTAACCGTTGCCTTTTAAGATTCTTTGAATTATCTCAAAATCAGCTAGAAGCTAGAGCTTTGTGGGACGTACGAACTCCGGTGATTGTTAAACCCTACGCGCTGTACTTCATGTTGCAATCTTGCTATGGAGCTATCTGTGGATGCATTTACGCATATCTATATCTTCCATTATCTCCATACTAACACTATTATATCTACTCTATGTTTTTGTCGTTGGCAACTAATTTATATATGTGTCTATTCTGTGTTATAGCATTCCTTTTTTCCCACATATTATCATTATTGCTATGTATAGTTAGCTTCGCTATTGGAAAACCATTGATCTGCTTATCTTGTTTTATTATATGCATGCGCTTTTGTTTGTTTCTATTTATTAGTTTTTATTTCAATCAATCTAATATACAGTCCTCTCAAATTACAAAGTAGGGAATCCTGAGATAGCAAGATTTCTGTTATAGAGTTATTTAGTGTTTCTGCAGACCGGACATCCACTTTCGGATCCCTCTGATGGGAACCACAACTTTGACGGTGCATTTTTATCTTATTTAAATTATTGTGAGGGCTAAATCAAATAAAATAGGTCCCAACGCTAAACAACTAACACAAAATCTACCAATGTGACCGCAAAGCGGGGTCATCAAGCTTTTTACATATCATATACTTTATTTTCCTCTCTATTACCACATTTTTCGTGGTATAGTACTAAATATGGAGAAACCTACAATACTTTTATTTAGTTTTCTCTCTTTATTGAAGAGTTAAAATTGATTTTGTAACCATATTAGAAATATGAGTAAACTAACCTCACCAGAATTATATATTACTCATCTGTGCCCGCATTAAACCAAGAGAAAAACAGGGGTGAAATAATTAAAAAAAAACTAAATAGGACGGACAACAAGCCGCAATTAAGCAATAAAAAGATTTTGACCTTAATGAGAGTCCTAATTTCGGGATAAACTTAGCTATTTCAAGCCCTGATTGTTATAATGATGAATATATTTAACTAAAAGTTTAAGAAAAACCTTACCAGAATGCAAATTTGAAATATTTACATAGAGTCGTTCAGTAGAGTTGGATTATAACTGAGATAAATAACTAATTTAAAGTCATTTTCACGTAGCAAAAAAACTTTATAAAATCAAATTATTCTTAAACTTTTTGTTTTAAAAAATAATTATTGAAACTTTTAAAAATGCAAATCGATGTCATACTTAACGCTATAGGATCTTGTCAGTACCTTGTCAGTTTTTTGCTCACATAAGCCTTGATTGCTGCACAAGTTTTAATATGAAGCGGTTGAAATAGCTAAGTAAAATAAGAAATAAACAGCGTACTTTGGTATTTGGTAGCCTCGAATAGTCAACAATAAAAGTCGCTAACTGAACAGTTCAGTTTTGTAGAAAATCGTGTTTTCAGCTATGTTGTCCTAAATCCCTGAAGATGGCTCCCACAGTGAAAGTGAAACGTTGATCTACATTGACGAGGTCACCACCGGAAGAAATAAATCATCAAGACAGTAACCGCGGAAGCCTACGCAGTTTATTATAGAACTATCATCGAATAAAAATAAAAATCAATTTATAATATCAAGTAACACTTACAAATATTTTCAATTCTTTTTTAAGTCCATACTTGAGATTTATACATGGTTCAGTTATTTTAAAAATCTATATTCGAGATTTATAAGTATTTACAGTTCTTTTAAAGTCTATACATATGAAGTATAAATATTTTCAGTTCTTTCAAAGTCTATACATATATGATGTATAAATATTTTCAGTTCTTTTTAAGTCCATACTTAGGATTTATAAATAATATATTCAGAAATATTTAAATTTACTTTTCATATCAATGATTGTAAAATGATTTGCAAAAATACTGACTCTGTTCAAAATTTTAGCTAATTTCATTTAATTTATTAATTGAAACTAAAATATTTCGGCTCTCCTATAGTCAAACTAATTCACTACTTTAGCTTGACTTTTTGACAAAAAATGTTAATGGCAACTTGAGTAAAGCCTTAATGCAAAATAAACAATTTAAATTATTTAAAATTAATTTTCATTATTTTTTTTTTCACCCTTTACTTAGGTAATCTAAGGACTTAATTAATAAGTCCCGGATCCTTGTTCCCTTTACTTAGGTAAACTCAGGTGAAACTTTACCCTTTTTTACCATTTCCCCAGGTAAAAATTCAAGTCTATATAGTTATGTAAATAGCTACATTACCATTAATTCTACAATTTAAGTTTAATGTATGCCCTTATACAAATAACCTACGCATTAATGGCAAGTTAATGCAACAGGTTCCAGCATTGATCTCACCTTTGGCTGACCTCAACCCCCGGTAAATCGATACTTCATTTCAAAACAACCTCAACTAAACATCACTCTGGACCGAAACTTATCTATTATTCAATATTTGTTACATCCATTATACAATGAACATGTAGATACTGACAACAACCACATATGTGGCAATGGCAGAAAATAGTAAGTATCAAATAGTTTAAAATACTGATAGATCTAGTAAGCTGTTTGAATTAATAAGAGTGAAGCATTGTAATATTCAATTAAATATCTTTCAAGTATCAAATAATAATAACTTAACATTTAATCTTATGCTAGAATTTGCTGTCTTTTAGCGAATTTCTGAACAAAAATATGCATATACACACATAAGAAAAAGGGGTCAGCGGTAAAAATGAATATAAAAAATATATATAATAGATGTTTGAATAGATGTTTTGTTAAGTAAAATAAGTACACAGACAATCATTCCACAACACAGGGCTCTCTGCCTTAAAAGTGGAAAGTCACCAGTTTTTGATTGACGGTGTCAATGGTTCATAAATATTTCATCTTAAGTTCTTTATATATTTAACTGTCATGTTTAATGTTAATAATTTGTTTATGTTGCTTAAATTATTTTAATGTAAATATGGAAAATAAATAAATAATATATATATATATATATATATATATATATATTATATATTATATATATATATATATATAATACATATGTGTGTGTGTGTGTATACGAGATTTTGTTCGTGGACGTTTCTATGTAACACAATAACATTCAAACGTTTTTTCTAATTTGACACTTGGTACAAAAATCAACCTTAATAATAAATGACCCAAATCCTTGTTTATATAATGTGTAAAAAATTAAAAGAAATCTAAAACCTAGAAAAGTTTTATGATCGGGGTGACTTTAATACACTTCTATATGTATGTTACATACTGTACAAAAAACCTCTTCTCGCAGTGCAAACGGGTTCAATTTAGTTTAATCATCGACCCCGACACAACTCAATAATAATAACTGTTAAATAAATATATGAGATTAAATTTATTAGTATTATTTCTGACTTTAATGTTAGACACATATAACTTTATGTAAACAAATAACTTTTTTTACAAATACATATGGAAATTTGAAATTTTCTTTTGGGCAATTTACCTACTTTTATAAACTAGTTATAAGACAAACTGATATTGAAACTAGCAGGGCAACAACCACGTGGCCGCAAAATGACCATAGGAAGACGCGAGGACTATTAATGAGCGGCCCCCAGTGTCTAAAGGTCTCCTTTTTTTATTAAGCGAATAAACTAGAATAGTAAAAGAGAAAAATATAGAACCCACTAAATAATTAATGAAAAGAAGTCTCTCCACAAAACAAAACTTCATTGAGAACAAGCGCCGTCGTCATCTGCTGTCAGTCCGACTCAAATACCTAGTAAGAGAACATAGGCTTACTTCTCTACTTTGTTAACATCATAACGGTAATTTCTTATTAATCATTTTATTTTGTTATTATTTATTTATTTTTATTTATGTTTTTCCTTTTAATTACATTTATATACAAACATATTTTATCTCCCATGTATTTTATTCAATATGGTTTATTTATGTTTATATTTTATTTATTTAATTATGTATTTATTATTTTGTTTTGCTTTTATTTATTCTATTGTAACTTGTTTGTCAGGTTTTGCACTGATGATGGCCTCTAATTAGATTGAAAGCGCTTTGCCAATAAAGTTTTGTTTTGTGGAGAGACTTATTTTCTTTTATTATTTATAATGGACTCCATTCACGCTCATTCTACTAGTATAGAACCCACTGTTCTACTCGGCAAGTAGGCACAATTTTGAAATAGTCTCAAAATAATCAACGAAAGGAGAGCAAGATAAAATGCAAAAGAAATGAAAAGCAAAAAAAATAATATTATCTTAAACCAGTACAAAGAAGATTTTATTTCGAAGAAAAATAGAAAGTATTGTTGTGATGTTTTAGTCTGAAAGAGAAAAAAAAACTTGAGAAAGCGGCTGGTTGGGGATGCTTTCTACTCAAGAGAAACAACTTTTAAAAGGACACCATTAATTAATTGTCTCTTTCCTATTCATTCCATCTATCAAATTCATTTACACTTAAAAATATTGAAAAGAAAATAATATCAATTCTTCTTCCTTTAGGAAACTGAAATGCATTAATTTTATTAATAAGTATTTTTAAAGTATTATTTTCTACAAAATTCAACTTTATTAAATTCAATAGAAGATAACTAAAAAATAGAATATTGTTTAGCTCTGAGGTAGAGAGAGAAAATTAGTCATCTTCGAAAGCTTGCCGAGGGCGTCTCATTTTTTGCCGAGCATTCATTTCCACAGGTTCTGGAAAATGCTATACGTTGAAAAATAGAAAAATCCATGAGCGTTATAATGTCCCCCAGGTTATAATTTAACCATTCCATTTTTTATGGAATAAAATGAACTATTTCATCCATATCTTCTAACTTAATTCCTGAGGCAGAGCCAAAGGAATTTAGGTATATAAACCCCAAGGCAAAAGATTGAAACTTATCATATCAAATTAAATTCAATGAAAACAAAAACATTGTTGCCAACATTCTCCAAAACTCAGTATTTTGACATCACTATAGTACAACACACGGCTAACATCAGTTGACAGACAGCGTGGAAAAATATTGTGAGGCCGGCCTGATTTGAAATTGAGGGAATGGTTTAACATCCAGGACTAATCTCATTGGTTGCCTCGCATTATTTTCTCGAGCTATAAACAGATTTTAGCCTGATGTCGTACTATAGCTACGTAATAATTAAGTTGGCATCTCTGACTGAATTGAGTTTTTATCCCGCATTTTGTGGTGCGGGATGAAAAGCATTACTTTAGTCTCGTAAATTTATTGTAAAAAGTTATTTTTTATTTTTCGGATAAACACATGGGGAGTGTGGGATAATGTTCACCACAGGCGCATACAGACAGCATGATATAAACTTCTTAAATAGACTTAATATAAGAATTTGGTAGAATAAACACGATAATTTTCACTATATACCTACTGTAGTAGGTGAAAATAGAATCAGTTGGCTCCACTGATTTTTCCCTTTGCCTGGGCGCAGTAAACTGAACTGATCTCACCGCAAATACCATAGAGGTATTATTCCTAGAAGGGCCCTATAAGTTAAATCGTGAAACATCAAAAAAGTAACCATATAATAAATACAAAACAAAATTACAAAAACTTATAAAGGAGAATGTTAAAAACACAAACAATATGTGGAGAGCCAAAATCAATTGATTTATTTATAACCTTAACTCTCTTTTGGAGAAGGTTTCAATGAGGTTATACAGAGCCCCTAAGAGCCCCAAAACGATGTTTCAGGCCTCACAATGTATTTAGATAAGCTACGCTGCCTCTAGTACACATCTTTATGGTAAATACACGCATCTCAATTTTTTTTTACACAGGTTAGTATAGGAATTTCCCTACTTGGTTTATATAGATATTACTTTAGTTCATAGCAATAAAATTTTAATCTCACACCACCACGTTATCAAGTTAAAGAGTTGATTTAAAATAATGGTTAAGGTTGTCCGGGTTAAGCATCTCCAGGATAATTTTGGTTTTAATTTAGGCTTTATATCCCCACTAGCACCAATGTAGCCCCCTCTCCTACTCTATGAAAATGAAAAACACATTTACTAATTAACTGAATGCTTACTACCTTCTATAACTTTAACTAGGGATCATAAAATCCTCTAAATATACTATAAACCATGATGTGCCGGGAAATTAGAAAATCTACAAGTGTGGAAAGCAAATGGAAAAACTCAGGTTATACAGCAAGCATTAAATTATTTATCCTACCGTAAAACCACTGCAGACATTTTAGAAAAACCGCAATATTTTCATTTTCAACTTTTACATTTAGGAAAAGGTTGTGATACTCGTACAAAAATTATAACAACACAAACCTCCGTCCCACGACTATCTCTTATTGCTGGTAGAATCAAACCAAAAGAACGATAAATAATTTGTGAAAACTTGCGTTGCTCTATTGAATAAATATAATGCTAATTGAATAAATAAATTCTATATTGTCAGAGACTTACAATAGAATACTAGTCAATGGAACGGTTTTTTTTACTTATTCTCACTCATACCGTAGGTATAAAGGGAAAGTTCTGTGTTAGCACTATAATTTCAAAACCAGGTTTTTACCTAAATCTACAGTTTGACATGTTTTGGGCCCTTTTTAGTGGCTTTATACAAAGTTTATACCACTTGTTTGCAAAACATGAATAGTTGACACGGTATAAATTGTGCGAGAAGCACTCAGGAAATGAAACTAGCAAAATGCAATGCTACATGGGCACTGTTCCATCAGTAGACATATTGTTATTTTATCGAAGTTTATGATTTCATCAAGGTTTGAAATCTGGTTGAAAATTTGTCATGAGTGTATTTCATTCCATACTACACAAATATGTTAGTTTTTTTTCAAATACAGCTAGAATATCTATATACTTTTTGTAGGACTACTTTACTTAAGGGGCGTCTAGCGTGGACAGTACGTGAATGGGTTTCCTATTGGCAAAAACCTGATCATTCTTGCCTCAGAATGAGCAAAGCGATACTAAAAATGTTCCTAAATTATACGAATAAAGCGAATCCGACACATTGAAGACGAGCGAAGTGTGGGGATCTTAACTGAAGTTTTAGCATGCTTCGATCACCCAACATATATCAGAGCTCCAATCCTCAAGTAATGAAGGTTATAAGAACAACAAACTATTTAACTTTAATCATTTATTAATATTACTGTAAAAGATGTTTGACCATATCATTATTAAACTTAGAAGGAGACTTGACTCATTTTTCCCTGAAGGGGTTATTTCTAAATCATCTTTAATTTCATGTCATAATTACATACCTCTGGTACTTTTCACTCCGGAACCTAAAACCACTCTGCCCTCTCCAGGCCAACCACCTTGCTTCCCCACTCTGTGTTCCCTCTCTCTAATCTTACCCCTTTTTCTAGTTATAGATGAACCTCCCTATTTTCTAGCTGAGGTAATCATATTTGGACTTAGAATTAGTTCATGCAATCTAATCAAGAAATAACTATAATTTGAAAGGACCGGAGTTAATGCCCTTTAAGCTAAACTAGGACAGAATGTCACGTGTATGAATTTGGTCAATTGGATCCAAATTCATTCGTGACAGAAGCGAATGTTTAAAAAAGAGTAAAATTATTCAATTTAATGCCATGAATTTTCAAATAATAGAATTTTTATTTAGCAAAATTTAGTAAAATCAAGTTTTGTTACTTATTGAGAGTATTTTGTGAGAAGCAAAAAAGAGGTTAATAAGTTCGGACCAACTCATCTGCTAATACAGAACTGTGTTGAAATTTAGCTAAGATCGGGCCTTGTTGCAGACTGAAAGATTACAATTCGTGCAGAATTAATGAACACATAATATGTGCCGTTTGTTTATTGACCAGTTCAGTAGTTCATTTTACATTAAACAAGCACATTTCCTTTAAATAAATGGAAAATTGTCAAAGACACTTTTACAAGGTTTTACTGATCAGACAAACTTCCCATGAAAAGAATGAAGCAAGAAATGATGAGTTGACAAGACATTTCAGAGGATAATAGCCTAGCGTGGAGACACCCGCCCGGCAAGTTAGGGGACACCTGCCCGAATAGCTTAGGAAAAACCGCCCGGCTAGCTTAGGGACACCCGCCTGGCTAGCATGAAGACCCCCCCCCCCAAACCTAGGTAGGGAACATCCGCCCGGCTTAAGAACCCTGTGCCAGAAATGTTTATTATTTGATGTCCCTAAACGAATCCTTACCCCTTTAAATGAGCTCTCAAAATTAGATTGGTCAGTATTATTACTATAGTACAACATACAGTAAATAGCACGGAAAAATAGTGTTGAGGAACCAATAAGGTTGGCCTGATTTAAATTGAGGGTGTTAGTTTAACATCCAGGTCCAACCTCATTGGCTCCTTCACATTATTTCCCCACGCTGTCAACTAATTTTAGCAGTATTCGTACTATATAAGAATGTGGTGTCAATAAATCAATAAATAAAATTCGTCGCTAAAATAAATTTTACTACATAACAAAGAATATATAAAAATATAATACTTAAACACTATAATGTATAGAGATTTTGTCAGTTATAAACTAGTAAGGCCATTAATATCTAACATTTTTTTCTAGGTTTAAAAATACAAAAAAGAAACATTTTACCCAGAAAATTTTACAATAACACTTTAAATCCAAGAAAAAGCTCCGAGCTGGCAAAGTTTCAAACTACCAAGTATTTCCCTACTACTTAAGCAACCTAAGCTCACAAAACAATACTCTTACTTCTCACAAATCTATATTTTAAGCCTTCAAGCCCCAAACCGTTATTTATCGCGTCGCGAATAAATGGAACACTTGAGCAAGCGATACTTATAAATATAAAACTATATTTATAACATTTTTATAAAAAACATAACTTGAAACAAAGCAGAGTATAAAAGAAAAATAATTTATAATCAGAGTAAGATTGTTAAATGTTGATAACTTCAAATTGTTTACCGGAAAAAAATCGGGTTCGGGGTACCTCGGAACTTTTCCTCATTACATCGTATTCGCTACGCTCATCCTCCCTTATTCGGACTCGCCTTCGCTCGTCCTCAGAAATACAGTTACGCTAATTTATACTGAAACACGTCTTTAGACTCGCTTCGCTCGTCTTCAGATAGTAAATACAATTGTTTCTTTCTCAGCGGTCACCCATACAGCACTGACCACGCTCAATGCTACTTACCTTTTATTATCCAACAAAACTCATAGATATAATTGTCATATTGAGAAATACTTAATGAACTTATTTATTAGTTTATATATATTTGTACAAAATTTTAACTGAATTTGACCATTTCCCAATTTTTACAACTTTTTAAAAAAACGTACACAAGTCATTCAATAAATATTGAACTAATGCTGATAATGAGATAAAAGTTAGCGATATGTTAGTCTTATTCATTATCACATGCGTGCCAAATCTCAATCGGATAGTATTATTTTTTCGCTTTTTATGATTTTTCGAAATTTTCGCTGAGCTATTATTGCTGGTTAATGGCGTCATAAAAAATTATTTTTCAAATAGCACAAATACAGCGGTGGACTGATTTTTGTGCAAAATTTTAGCTCTCTAGCATGAATATACTGGGCGCTACGATGATAACAGACACACACACACACACACGCACGCCTCAACATTTTAATTTGAATGAAAATATCCAATTAAAAACATTCAACATTTTTTTTTTTACCAAAAGAAGAAAAGAAATATTTAGAAAAGAAAACCAGATTTATACATATTTGTTTTTAAAAGGCATGTAATACAGTTGTGGAACGTGCTGAAAATAAACGGCCTCTAGTAGTGATTACTAGAGGAAACATAAAAAAACAAAAAAAAAAACACTGACACACATACTGACAGATAACTTTGCGAAAACCACTTAATGGGCCTTAAAAACGCCTAAAACGGATAATTTCGGCTTCATCCCGGTTCCGGATTTTCTTTGGCAAACACAATACTTTTCCTATATACCTACGGTATAAATGAGGAAAAGTAATAAAGAAACAAAATGAATACTTTGTCAGTCAGGAAAGTGAGAATTATAAATCAGTTCAGAATTCAGTTCTAACTTTTCTCCTCCAACTATAACGTACATATAAAGGTACATATACAATACATATATGTATTGTATTCAATGTGAAAATCCGAAACCGAGACTTCTTTATAATCATCCGTTTCTGGCATTTGGATGACGTTCTAGGTGGGTTTTATCATGCAGTCTGGTTGATTATGTTTCTGCGTAACGCATAACGCTCTCGAGCATAAAAAGTAATGCTGCATCTGGGAACTGTTCCATAATTTGACATTATCATATAAAAGATTGCCAAACTAAAATGTGTATAAAAATTAGAGGGGAGCAACTTAAATGTGTATAAATATCTGTGGGAACATCTTAAATGTCCTAATGTGAAATATTCAGATTAGACCATATTTAATTAGGAGCAATGTAAGTAGGAATAATGGATACGTGAAGTTGGAAGCAGACCATACAGACTAATTCATAAGATAGTGAAGCATTTAAACAGAGAACAGTGGCAAATAGAAAATTAAAACAAGAGCACAAAGATTATTCCATAGAGATTTCAAATGGCAAAGGAAATGCCACAATCAAGATATTTCAGATGCCTTATCTGGACTACAAGCCATTCTGAGAGCTCACAAAGTAAGAAGCAGTCCACAGGTATTTTGAAAGATAAAGTCTAAGAAATGGAGTTAGACTCCTCTAGACATAGCACAAATTAATCTAATATACTTCTTATCGATTTAACTAAACTTTTAGAAAGCCTCTGAGGCTTTAGAATCTAAGTACGAATCAGTATTAATGGATATTTTAGTCAAAAGGAAAACTGAGCTATTACAGAAACTTGACTAAACTTACCTCTCTATTAAAGGTTTTTTAAGTTAGTACTTTCTAAAGTATGTTAAATTAAGTTTAAAACCCAAGCTATTATTACTTAACTTTAAGGTCTAAAAACTAGCTTGATTCAACGTCTCAGAAGTACAGGTCTTTTACATCCTTAAAAAGTTAGCTAGGAACAAACTTTTGAAACCTTTTTATTAAGTTGAAGTCTAAACCTGTATACGAAGTCATACTTCATACATCTCTTTAACCGTAATATTTTTGAGTCTAACGTTCTCTGACGCTAATGTTTGTTTAAGACTCAAACACCTAAAATATAAGTTCATATTTAGGGAGGCGTTAACCCAAAAAATGACCTCACCAACATTTCGAAAAATTATAAATCTTTATGAAATAATTAAATAGGACTGCAAGTTTTTACACATATACAACTATGCATGGTTCACAAACATACCAAGGGTCATTTTACTATCTGTATTAGTTTGGGTTTTATTGATTGACATATATATGTCAAACAAAACATTGTCATTGATTGACATAATGTAAACAAATTTCGTATTCTGGCTAATACTTTTGAAAATTGGCTTATATCGTGGCAGTATACCACATATATAAACCAGTAATTTGACGAACTAATACAATACAACAACCATGTGGCCGCAACAGCGTCGGCCCCTGCAGCGCCGACGCTGCGTAGGGACTTAGAGGCCGAATGCAAGACCATCTCACCTTCATCCATCGTAGCAGAAGGTTGGATGAGGATAATCTTACGGTGGTGTAGTGGTGGGTGAACGATTTCGGGGTTGGTGAAAAGGATCCAAGAGGAAGGTCTACTCACTGGGCTTGGCCTCCCCACCCCTACTACTACTACTAGAGGCTTCTTTATTTACTATATAATACCTAATGGGTGCCATTAGTTGGCGCTCCAAATCGTTGGAGCTCCATGGAGCTCCAACGATATGGAGCGCCAACGAATTGCCTGCACTTACATTTTCTCGCGTGATTTCTCTAAAAATTCATAGACGCTCCAAGTCGTTGGAACGCCATTCTTTGGCACTCCATATCGTTGGAGCTCCATTTGAAATGGAGCTCGAAAGATTTGGAGCGTCTATGAATTTTCAGAGAAATCACACGAGAAAATAAAAGTGCAGGCAATTCGTTGACGCGCCATTCGCTGGCGCTCCATATCGTTGGAGCTCCCCTTTAAATGGAGCTCCAACGATGTGGAGCGCCCATAAATGGCGCTCTAACGAATTGGAGCGCCAACGATTACACCCGAAATCAATAATATTCGTTGGCGCTCCATGTTGTTGAAGCGCCATTTTAAGTGGAGCGCGTTCTTAAATGGCGCGCTTACAATTTTTATACAAAAATAATAAATTGCAGTTCTCCGAGCATAGTAGAGTTTAAGTAACTTTGTACTTGATAATTCAAGTATTTCGTCATAAGTTAATTTTGATTGGTTGGCTGCACTGTTTTGAATTTTAAAAAAAGGAAGTTAAAAGTCAAGTTTGATTTATTACACGGTAATTTGGAGCTCCAACGATATGGAGCGCCAACGAATGGCGCGCAACGAATTGCTTGCACTTTAATTTTCTCGTGTGATTTCTCTAAAAATTCATAGACGCTCCAAATCGTTCGAGCTCCATTTCAAATGGAGCTCCAACGATGTGGAGCGCCTATAAATGGCGCTCCAACAAATTGGAGCGCAAATGATGGCGCGCGAACGAATGGAGCTCCAACAACTTGGAGCGCCAACGACTGGTACCCATACCTAATTACTAAGTTTAAAATAAATACAAATTAAAAAAGCAACGATTAAATTAATAAAAATTATTAAATTAATGTATGAAATAAATTTTTCTTGGTCAGAATTTGGTTATGGTACCAGGCTCGATTCCCACCATGACGCCTATCCTATTAGCATATTTTTGCAAATAAAACTCGATAAAATAAATGCATTTTTCTCTTCACTTAACAAAAATGAATAAATGTTAATTATAGATTAAAATTTTATCTATAAATATGTAAATGGTTTTTCTCCAATATACTGACACATCACATAGAGATATAAATCCCTGTAAAGGAATAAACTGCTATTAATCCCACTAAAATATAATACCTAGTAAATCCCATGGGACTCTTTTACCTCCAGTGACTCCTATCGGCCCTATAAACCCTCACTTAAACCCTATCGTTTGACCTCGTCTGCATTTAGATATGGAAAATTGTATGACTTTGATCTTATCATTCTAGATTAATAATAAAATATACAGGAGGTGACTACAGGAATAAAGCAAACACGTTACTGAAAGACTAATGTTATCCTGTTGCTGCTACGTTTTATTTAAATATAAAGGTTGTGACTACAGGAATAAATTAAAAATGTTACTAAAAGACTAATGTTATCCTGTTGCTCCTACGTTTCATTTAAATTTACAGGTTGTGACTACAGGAATAAATTAAACATATTACTAAAAGACTTATGTTATCCTGTTGCTGCTACGTTTTATTCAAATATACAGGTTGTGACTACAGGAATAAATTAATAATATTACTGAAAGACTAATGTTATCCTGTTGCTGCTACGTTTTATTTAAATATACAGGTTGTGACTACAGGAATAAATTAAAAATATTGCAGAAAGACTAATGTTATCCTGGTTACTAAAAGACTAATGTTATCCTGGTTACTAAAAGACTAATGTTATCCTGGTTACTAAAAGACTAATGTTATCCTGGTACTAAAAGACTAATGTTATCTGGTTACTAAGACTAATGTTATCCTGGGGACTAATGTTCCTGGTTACTAAAAGACTAAGTTATCCTGGTTACTAAAAGACTAATAATGTTATCCTGGACTATAATGTTATACTAAAAGACTAATGTTATCCTGGTTACTAAAAGACTAAATGTTATCTGGTTACTAAAAGACTAATGTTATCCTGGTTACTAAAAGACTAATGTTTCCTGGTTACTAAAAGACTAATGTTATCCTGTTACTAAAAGACTAATGTTATCCTGGTTACTAAGACTAATGTTATCCTGTTACCTAAAAGACTAATGTTATCCTGGTTACTAAAAGACTAATGTTATCCTGGTTACTAAAAGACCTAATGTTATCCTGGTTACTAAAAGTTGTTATCTGGTTACTAAAGACTAATGTTATCCTGGTTACTAAAAGACTAATGTTATCCTGGTTACTAAAAGACTAATGTTATCCTGGTTACTAAAGACTATGTTACCTGGTTACTAAAGACTAATGTTATCCTGGTTACTACCTAGACTAATGTATCCTGGTTACTAAAAGACTAATGTTATCCTGCTAAAAGCTATGTTATCCTGGTTACTAAAAGACTAATGTTATCCTGGTTACTAAAAGACTAATGTTATTCCTGGTTACTAATCCTGGTACTAAAAGACTAATGTTACCCTGGTTACTAAAAGGCTAATGTATCCTGGTTACTAAAGACTAGTTAACTAAGACTAATGTTATCCTGGTTACTAAAAGAACTAATGTTATCCTGGTTACTAAAAGACTAATGTTATCCTGTTGCTGCTACGATTTATTCAAATATACAGGTTAGGACTACAGGAATAAATTAAAAATGTTACAGAAAGACTAATGTTTTCATGTTGCTGCTACGTATTATTCAAATATACAGGTTAGGACTACAGGAATAAATTAAACACGTTGCAAAAAGACTAATGTTTTTCGTATCCCATAGAAACGTCTAGGACACACAAAAATCTTTTGCAAATTCATACATAAATAAATATATATATATATATATATATATATATATATATATATATATATTATATATATATATATATATATATATATATATATATTTGTGTGTGTGTGTTAAAAAAATATAAAAAACAAGTAGGATAACCCCTACTAACTTATTAACGTATTCAGACATGCGTAATCAGCTGATAACTGGCTTGGAAATATAGCTGAAATTCGAATAACCGCGCATGAGCCTTTTAGGGTTTATATTTTATTACTTAATTTTATTAGCAACTCTGATATCATAAGGTGAGTTTTACTCTATATCGTGTTTTCGTACTTTTATAAGTACGTGAGAGTTTAATGATTTTGTATTCAATCCTGTGAAAATAATTGATACAACAAATTAGTTAAAGGAAAACAGAAACTATAGTAAAGGTAAACCACATGTTTTTATTAACATTTTAAAGAACATAAAGACGACAGAGTGTTGCCTTAAATATATCTTAAAATAGCGATTGCTTTATTACATTCAAAATGTTTAGGTTATAATTGTTAAATTACTAATTACAATTAATATTGAGAAAAATAAGATATCACTCGCAAAAATGTACTGAGTTAAGAAGTGGACAGGAAAAAACGTTTAATTAGCCGCTCGATTTAAGTAATTTAAACAAACCTAGTATTTAATGATTTGCACTTAAACCTCTTTTGGATGTGACAATACGTATTTCTTACACAAATTATTAACATTTTATACTGAAAAGTACAAATAAATGCAATAAAAACAAAAACGTTGAGAACCCTAAATAGTTACTAGGGTAAAACAAAATGGACGCGCCCATAGAAAAGTTGAGCCAACTCCCTAGTGGATAAAATGTGAACTACATGCCAGGTCTGACAGAAATCGCATTTGTTACCCATGCATTAATAATCAGGGAAACCCCCTCTTCCAAAAAATGTACCATTACCTTCTTGACCCCGATCTCATATGCTCATTTTTTCTTAGAAAATTCCCTAATAGGATTTTCATAATGCCTAAAAATAAAAAGTTTGAAAATATAAGAAAACGAAAAAAGTTCATTAAAAAGATGTAATCTCAAATGAATTGTAATAATAGGTTGGGTTGAAAGGTCGTTAGGCTTTGTTTCAGAATTTCACCAGTTTCATTGTACCGGCAAAACAAAGGGTCAAAGTACAAAAGGGGAAAACCACTTCTCAAAAAATACAAGATGAGAAAGTATTATTTTCGGTTAAAAAGTTTTCCAGTTTTTTAATACAGTTGTATATTGTCTTATTGTGCTTTAGATATGCATTGCCTATAACATACCCAGTACTGTTTTCATGTAGTTTAACAAATAATTTAATTTTAATATATTTACAAGGGCCGCCTCCGTGGCTTTACACGTCTTTACACTGACCTTTGACACCCACGGAGGTCTGGGGTTCGCATCCCAGATTACGCTGTCAGTTTATAGAAGATTATTGTTTAGATAAATTATCGCCAGCTTTAGAATACACTTTGAGCGTAACGGTTGCTACTACCACCCGAGGTGGTTCCCGCAGGGGTTATCCCTGATGAGCCTCAAGGCTCTACACTGGCATTATTATTATTATTATTATATTTACAAGGAGTCTTCCGTGAAAATTAGTTGTGGAGAAATTGGATACTTAATCGTTTTCTTTATTTATTTTGTGTTTCGTTGTAATAAAACTCCGAAAGAAGGATTTCAAAATAATTATCCTTTTTAAGTGATTTCAATACCTTTAGAGTGGTTTTGACTAAGCTATCTGTTTATATTTGAAAGCGCCTGCTTGTTATGATTGTAACTTCTACTCTCCTTGTAAGTAGGTTTATGCTAAGAATTGCTGAAAATTGGATAGAAACTTAAATTTTGTAAAAATTCAATATTTTTTAGCATTATGATAGATTAAATAATTGATGTCTCATTAATTTTAAAAAAATCCTTTTATTTCATAAAACCCATAGGAACACTGCTACAGGGAAAAAACTTATTTTGGGGCCATTTTCCGGAATTTGAAGAAGCACAGGGCGCTAATTCCACGACCTGATACGGCAGACCACCTGATCCTTAATGAGAGAGCCAAAATAAGTCAATCTATTTGTAGTTTACAGGAATGATATAAATTGCCTTGAATTGATAAAATCAACTACAAATATTTCAAGCCATATCTATTTGCATCATTAGTGGAGAAAACAATAATTAAAATAGAATTAATAGTAAACTTGAAAAAGAGGAAAACAAATTTTCAAACCCATATAAAAGTTACGTTGCAAATCAGAGCCGCATACCGTTGACATTTATTCCAGAGTTGATGCGGTTTTCTGCAACAGCAAGTCTACGAGATAAAATTTACAATCCCCCGTCCCGCATATCTACTAGGGGAAATTCCAGAAAATTGGAAAATTCAATAGTATGTTTGGACCCTAAAACCTAAGTCTACCTATTTATCATCAAACAATAAAAATTGTATACCAATCCAAGCTAATAGAGTTTATAAGGTAAGTTGAAGGGTTTTCATGCATAAAAACACTAGACGTTATAGCGAGCCATTTGGTTAACACTTATTATATTAGATGTTTCAGCTCGCAGTGAGATAGGAATATAGTTATAAGATTCCAGTCCCTCCACCTCGTCAACCACGAGCTCTTTCTATTCTACCCCTTCACATTTTACAGTTCTTCCCTTATTCTACCTCGCAAAGCGACTTGTCTCTTAATTATCATCTTAATTGATTAATATATTGATATCAAATTTAATCATCGTGTTTGTCTAGTTCTCCGCTTTATGCGTGTTACGTATTTTTTGTATCTTTAAGTATATAGCTAATAAATTTAAAGTAATTTAATTGTATAAAACTGAAATCAATTGTTGTCTTCTCTCTGTATATGATTGTATTTTATTTTAAATTATACATTGCTTCATATTACATTTTGGTTTGATTTCTAATGACTTATATATATATATATATATATATATATATATATATATATAATATATATATATATATATATATATATATTATATTTTCTAAATATTTACTTTGAATCAATGAATGAAGAGACAACTTGATGTCTGATGACTTCTATCTATTAATTTACTTTGATTCAGTAAAAGAATGTCTTGCTGTTGTGTCTTCATTTTGTAGTTGTCTATGAGTTTCTCAGTTATTTGCGTTTAAAACTTTAACGCAAATTTATTTTTCTCCTTGGTTAGGCTTTTGAATTGTGTTTTCTTTTTTTAAATGTTTTAAACGAAAAAATCTCTTTTTGCGGCAATTTATAAAACTACTATAATTAGTGAATAATAGCAAAATCAAAATATTTGGAAAAAGTAAGTGTAGGTTGTAGGTATTTTCAAAACACTAATTTAATGTTTGATTTAGTACGTTCACACACACTTTAGATCCGCGTATCGTATGGGATACGATCTCTCAATACGGTAATTTAAGCTGTATGAACCATGCGGAGGGGATCCGATCGCATACGCTAGAACTAGGGAGATGGAATCTAAATGGATCCCCGATACGCTGTCTTTTTGTGTGTGTACCTTTAGAGACATCGTATTTAACGGATAACCTTCTCATCTAACTTTTATTTCACTTCTATATAACCGTTTTGATCAAATAACTTTGGAATATTATTTTTAGTGTAACTTATTATTATGCAAAGAAATCACAATTTAATTAAATATATTTTTAGTTTTAATCTTCCTTATAACCAAAAGTGAAGGTTCACTATACAAGACGCCATGTTTTGGCGGGATCAGTTATCACTCGATCGACTAAACAAATACGCTGCAAGAACCGTGAAGTTAGTTGACCGTATTGCATACGTATTCTATACGATCCGCGGATCTAGAGTGTGTGTGAACGTACTAAATGACGGTGATATTGATATTATTATGATATGAAATAGAGACGAGACCCTCTCGATTATTGGTTGCTGGAGACTCGAGAATATTACTCCCCACCTCTCTCTACTATATACTTAAATATACCTATACAGTGATTATACATACTAGAAGTGTTAACCAAATGGCTCGCTGTAACGTCTAGTAATAAAAACACATTTTTGTGTACATGTTAAGTTATAGTCCGACAGTGACGTCATTGCAGGAATAAAATTCGCTAAAATTAATTTAAATTATATAGGAATTATACTTTGCATAGAGCCCAGTCACGTAAAATATGATCTCTAGGAAAGATATTTGATACACCCCCCCCATGTAATCAGAGGTAAAGTTTAAAGAATTCAGTATTCAACCAAATATCCATAAAAACAAAAATCAGCCGTTCATCGACCTAATTTAAAGCACAATAGAAAAGAAAAACATTTATTTAGAGATGTTATAAATTGTCAGAGGAAAACTTTTCCATCATTTCCCTTGAAACTAATTAACTTTTTGTAAATTAAAAACTTTGTTATTTAAGATTTAATTAATTTTGAAATCGAAATTTTTAATAAAGTTTAAATTACATCTGCTTTGATAAGAAACAACTCAGACGGTGAGATCAAGTTTTCTCATATTTAATTTATCAGGTTTTTTATTTAAATTGGCTACCTAATTTTTAATGAGGAAGATACATACATTTTAATCAATGGATTTTTGTTTTGTTCAGACAAGAAAAATGTATTTAATAGAAAAATAAAATAATTTTATACATTTTTACTGTCAATTAAGAAAATTAAAAAAGTACGGTTCGCGGCAAAAAGCTACTGATTGATTCATGTTAAATCTCAATTTCAATGCTAAAATGAACATATTTCTAAAGTCCAATTTTTGCTATACTAGTTTTTAATGGATTGCGGGTTATTTTTAAGCCAGCAATGCTTAGAATTGTCACAAAAACCTGGGTTGTTATTTTGTTTATCAAGTAAGTGTAGGAAATCTAAAATGTTTTAGGTTAAGCCGTTCGGATATCAGTGAAAAAACTAGGTTTTAATTGATTGTTGTTTACCTTACCTTTCGTTCAAATTATGCAATTATTGCTTATAATTTAGGAAAAATAGTTATTATTTTATTAATCTGCACTATATTTTGTAAAAAAAATCCCGTGGAAAATTGCTAGTTTTTAATTATTTTTGTTTAAATTAAGTGCGCGAATGTATCACCTCCACCGATTTCGGGCAGTATTAGTTGTTGAGATTACTACAACAAGAGCTCTGTTGATTTTTATGATTCGACGTTATTATTTCATAAATGGAACGAAAATAAACAGCACTTGAAAATTAAGGTGTAAAACATCACTTGAAAGTTAAGGTGAACAACAGCACTTGAAAATTAAGGTGTAAAATAGCACTTGAAAATTAAGGTGTACAACAGCACTTAAAAATTAAGGTGTAAACAGCCTTGAAAATTAAGGTGTAAACAGCACTTGAAAAAGTGAACAACAGCACTGACAATTAAGGTGAACACAGCACTTAAAATTTAAAAAGGTTGAATTAAGGTGTAAAACAGCACTTGACAATTAAGGTGAACAACAGCACTTGAAAATTAAGGTGTAAAACAGCACTTGAAAATTAAGGTGTAAAACAGCACTTGACAATTAAGGTGAACAACAGCACTTGAAAATTAAGGTGTAAAACAGCGTAAACAGCACTTGAAAATTAAGGTGTAAACAGCACTTGAAATTAAGGTGTACAACAGCACTTGAAAATTAAGTGAAAACAGGCACTTGAAAATTAAGGTGTAAACAGCACTTGAAAATTAAGGTTAAAACACTTGCAACAGCACTTGACAATTAAGGTGAACAACAGCCTTGAAAACAGACTTGAAAATTAAGGTGAACAACAGCACTTGACAATTAAGGTGAACAACAGCACTTGACAATTAAGGTGTAAAACAGCACTTGACAGTTAAAGTGAACAACAGCACTTGGAAAATAAGCTGAACAAGATCACTTGAAAATTATTCACTGATAGTTCCTTATGTGCACATACAAACCATTTTTATGGCACCAATTTATGCCAGTCTCATTTTAAATCGTCTTAAGGAGTGGGTCAATAAAGAAAATATTCTGGATGAATGTCAAGCCGGCTATAGGGCTGGGTATAGTGCGATAGATAACGTATACAATCTTACACAAATAATCCATATATCGTTAAAAAGGGGAAAGAAAAAGATTTATGCGTTTTTCGTAGATTTCTCTTCAGCTTTTGACACAATCTTTAGACCAGGCTTGTTTATAAGTTAGGATGTTTAGGTTTGACTCAAACTATTTTAACTGCCTTAAAAAGTATGTATATAGGTACAAAATCTGCCGTGTGGGGGCATGACGGAACCTCAGTGTTCTTCGAAAACAATATGGGGCTGAAACAGGGTTGTCCGCTTAGTGCCCATTTATTTGCCGTTTTCATAAATGACGTCATAGAATTCATAGGTGGAGGTTTAAATATTAACACGAAAAATATTCGAGTCTTACTATATTGTGATGACTTGGTATTATTGTGTGATAATCCCTTTATACTAGGAAAAATGATACAAGCATTGGAAAGGTACTGTGATCTATGGAACTTAAGAGTAAATATGGCTAAGTCAAAGATAATGATTTTTAGGAATGGAGGTAAGGTAGAGGATTACGGCTGGAAATATAAAGGAGAAAAGATAGGAATCGTATCTGAATATAAATACTTAGGAGTAATGTTAACCCCAAAGCTTAAATATACTAAACATATTGAAGAGAAAATAAGGGTAGGAAAAAGTTTAAATATAACATGGAAGGAGTTTATGATGTCCAATGATATTAACATAGAAAGCAAAGAAAACATTTTTAAAGCTGTGACTCGTACTATGCTTAGTTATGGTGCTGAAATCTAGGTGTCAATAAATATGATCAGTTAGAAAGGTGCTTGCGCTTATTGGAAAAAACTTATGGGAGTAGCTGCTTCTACACCAAACTACATGATCAGTTTAGAGACTGGAAAAGAGTCAATGTTTAGTCATACCCTTAAAATAAGCTCTAAATATCTAAGTAAAATATTAATAATGGGAGAAAAACGGTTACCCTATTTCCTAACAAGGGAAGCTGCAAGAGCCAAGGCGGGATGGGTAGAAAGTTGGGTTAAGTTATGTAAGGAAAACGAGGAAAGCTTAGAGTGGGAAAATATAGAGGGATGGAAGAAAAAGATAGATACAGTCATAGAAAAGATAAGGGATAAAGAAATTAAAGGGTTAGACAGCAGGAAAGAACGCTAGGTTAATACTTACTATAATCAACTCAAGTATCCAGCCATTGATGGCTATAAATACATAGATAAGAATGATAATAATTTAACTTGGGTGAGGTGGCTGTATAGGATAAGATGTGGTATGCTAGATATTAATGATAAGCCTTGGAGAGACGAGGAGGAGAGATTATGTAAAGTATGTAATAATGGAGAGAAGGAAGATATGTATCTTTTTATCTACCTGTTCAGCTTACCAAGATATTAGAGATAACATTTTAATACACATAATATGGAACTATCTTTTGCACAATTCCTCAACTATCTCAATAGTAAAAATAATAATGAACTACAATCATTAGTCGCTTATTCAAAAGAAGCCTCTAGTTATCGAAGATCCTGTCTCCAATTTCAAAACTAAATTTGAGCTTTATAATTATGTTTAAAGAAAAATAATAATAAGTAATAGTAGTAATTACTTATATATGATAGTATATAATAATGATAGTAATAATAATAATATACAGTAATTGAATGTAATTTTGTTTGTTGAGTTTGTGCCAGCCTATTTCAACTTAATTTTTGTTTAGGAGAAGTTTCAAGTTTATTATTTAAGTTTTAGTTTAATTTAAGAGAAAAGGTTTTGTTTCGTTTATTATTTCACTTATTATTTCACCTTTATAAATACTAGAATCAACTAATTTGCACTTAATATTGATTATCTATCAGTTATTGATTTCCAGACCTAATAGAATATTTGAAATAAAAAGAAAAATAGATATAGAGATTATAGAAAATAGAAGAATAGAGTTAGTATTTTAATTTTATAAGGAGTTATTGTTTATTTAATTTGGAGATGTATATATTTTTTGTTTGTTTTGATTTAAGGTCATTAATATTATAGTGTAATCATAGGTATAGCTGATATGAAATAAAAATAAACAAACTAGAAACATTATCAATAGAACGACTCTTCAAATAAATTAGATTAAAAAATACATACATCAGTGTGCATGTTTTTGTATAAGTCTTATGTGTGCGTATATGAATGTGTGTATGTATGTATGTAAGTGTGTATTTGTATCAAATAATAATAAAATGTCGTGGCACTCCGACGGCCATAGGCCAGGAGATTTTATTGATATATTTTGTAAAATTATTTTTGTAAACTTTTAATTAAATAAATCAATGTTTTCATTCATACAAACCATTTTGAAACGCAAAACAATAATTATACTTTTTAATAACATGAAGTAGTATAAATATAATTGTAATATTGTTAAAAAATTATAATTGAAATACATCAATAACATATAAATTATTCGTATCACATATGATAAGAGTGATTTCCCACCAAACTATATTTTACTTATAAAACTGTAAAGCGGTTTGTCAATGGAATAAAACAGTTAGAAGTCTGCTATTAAAAGGTACGATGAGTAGCAAAATATCATCTACTAATAGTTCAAAATAAATCCGCTGTGGTGCGATACCAGTCCTGTTTTGAACAACACGCCCCAACAACAACAGTAAGTTTTAAAAATGAATTTAAATTAATTGAAACATTTTAAAATTATTTTTGAACATTTAAAAAGTGCAATGCTGCATTTAAAGTATTAAATATAGTATAGTTATAAATAAAATTATATATTGAAATTCTTACTTCTTTATAGGAAGTTCACACTAAACTTTTATAGAAAAAAAAAATATATAAAAATTGTAGAAATATGCAAAATTTGTACGTCGCATATCACCGACAAACATATGGAATACGTGGGAAGTAGGGAGCTTTAAGGTTTGGAAACTTATGCATGACATGCTCATAAAGGAGCTAGAGATAAATATAATTACACACAAAATCACAAATATAATGATGGTAATGGTAATGAGATGAAACTTAGCATATATCTTAGTCATATAAATGGTTACATGCGTGTCAAATCTCAACCCGATAGCAACGTTTTCTCGCGTTTAATGATTTTTTTAAAATTTTCGCTGATTCATTGCGGGTTAATGACGTCATAAAAAATATTTTCCTAACAGCACATCTACAGCGGTAGACTGATTTTGTTCGAAGTTTTAACTATCAAGCATAAATACACTGGGCGCTACGATGATAACAGAAACACACACATACAGACAGACAACTTTGAGAAAACTGCTCAGGAGGCCTTAAAAATGCCTGAAACGGATAATTCCGGTTTCATACCGGTTTCAAATCTTTTTGCAAACACAATACCTTTTCATTATACCTACGGTATAAATGAGGAAAAGTAAATGACGTCATTAACCGCATAAGTGCGGTTAATGACGTCATAAAAAATATTATTTTCCGGATAGCACAGCTACATCGGTATAATAACCCAGGAGGTCTTAAAAACACCTAAAACGGATAATTTCGGTGACATCCCGGTTTAAGATTTTTTGCAAACTTAATACGTTTCATATATACACCTACGGTATAAATAAGGAAAAGTAAAAAAGGTGGGGGTGTTCAATAGATAACATTGTTCTTCCCTACCACTCTTTTTAAGTTCACGAAAATAAAATTTTAAACGAAAAATACAAAAGCAGTAGACAAATGTATAGTAGGAATAGAATAAACAAGAACAATCTAATCTAACAAGAAAAAGTTACTTAACCAATCAGAGAGGAAAACTATATTTTGTCAAAAAAATAGAAACCATTAAAATTAGGCAATCATAGGGATTATATTACTAGAGGGGCCCTATTGGTTGAATTTTGAAACATCGAAAAAATAACCTGACTACCTTTGACTATTTATATGAACAAATGAACAGAACAAAATTACTGTAAATTATATAGTGTAACGTTTAAAAAACACATCAAAACACAAAAACTGTGCAAGAAACCGAAACAATTGATTTATTATAACCTTAACTCACTTTTGGAAGTAAGGTTGTAATGAGGTTACACAGAGCCCCTGAGAGTCCCGAAATGATGTTTCAGGCCTGTTAATGTATTGAGATATGTTATACCCCCTCTAATATATATATATTTATGTTTTATGGGGTAATAAACAACATAATAACAAAACTAATGGAGCGAAATTGGAATAAAGCTACAAGATGCATTCAAATGAAACTTTGTGTACTTTGTATTTATACTTCTAAAGTTAGAAATGCATTTTTAAAGAATTCATTCCTAAAGGAGTTATTTATTACATAAAAGGATTCAATTGTACCAAATTTCAAACCAATTTGATTACTTTTCGCTTTTTGTTTAATAGACATTTAGTACGTTCACACACACTTTAGATCCGCGTATCGTATAGAGTACGATCTCTCAATACGGTAATTTAAGCTGTATGAACCATGCGGAGGGGATCCGAACGCATACGCTAGAACTAGGGAGATGGAATCTAAATGGATCCCCCGATACGCTGTTTTTGTGTGTGTGTACCTTTAGAGACGATCGTATTTAACGGATAACCTTCTCGTCGAACTTTTATTTCACTTTATTTCACTTCAATATAACCGTTTTTGATCAAATAACTTTTGGAATATTATTTTTTTTAGTGTAACTTTATTATTACGCAAAGAAATCACAATTTAATTAAATATATTTTTTGTTTTAAACTTCCTTATAACCAAAAGTGAAGGTTCACTATACAAGACGCCATGTTTTGGCGGAATCAGTTATCACTCGATCGACTAAACAAATACGCTGCAAGAACCGTGAAGTTAGTTGACCGTATTGTATACGTATTCTATACGATCCGCGGATCTAGAGTGTGTGTAAACGTACTAATTGAATTGAAAAAAATTGAATTGAAATTCCGGATTCGGATATATATGGTGCAAACATAATACTTTTCCATTTATACCTACGATATACACGAGGGAAAGTTTTATGTTTACCAGAGTTACAAATATTGAAATTAAAATATAATATCCTTTGCACCTTTATTAAGAATTTGCATATATTTAATCAAATAAAGGAAAGGTTAGTTGGTATGAAGATATAGTACGCTCAAATTATTGTTACCGAGGTCTATTAGAAGTGTATAATGTCGAGTAAACAAAAACTTTCATATGATTTTCTTAAAAAAAATAATAAAATATTAAGAAATCGATAAGACTTACATAGGGGCTTAAATTCAAATTATCCTGGCGATTTCATAAATTCTAACACACTTGCATACCACACTTTTAACATATTTATATTTTACACTATTTTACAAAACACTTTAAATTTATTTATTATAAGATTTTTTTTTTTTATTAAATATAAATTTAAATAAAAAAGAGAACACAGAAGCACTATAAATTCGCAGAGGAGACAACGGAAGAAACGTGTAAACTAGGGGATGTGAAGTGAAATTTGGAGCGAACGGTATGGAAGCTACAGACGAACTGAAGCAAATGGGGTGCCCCCACACTACGTCCCCCACCCTACGGCCACCTGTAGCCCTCGCCGCCCCTTAAACGTAAAATCCTTAAGCCCTACCCTCTCTACAATATTCAACCTACACCTTTAAAACCTTTTAATATGAAAGTTTTCATGAAAGACAATTCCTAATAAATATTATTGTCTAACTATAAGCTCTGTCACAAGTTGTTTTCTTTAGTCTTGATGGTATAATATACTTATGATAACCATAATTTAGTAATAAGAAGATCAAGAGGAATCGATTTACCCCCCCCCCCCCCCCTCCTTCTGTCATCTGAATAATATATAATATTAGAGTTTGATTTTAATCAACAAGCGGGGTTTTTGCGAAGTTTTAAATAGTTAAAATTATATTTTAGAAATATACCTTCTAAAAAAGTCCCCTAACTTTGCATCACAGCTGCGATCGTAGTGGAACAAAACGTGTCCCGTTTTTTATGTTTTCTTTAATATCTTGGTAGGAATACAAAATTTCAAAAATTCTTAAGTGTAATGTTTGAAGCTAAGTAAAGTGTCTAAAAATAAGTTTCTAGTGGTTTACTCTCTATTTTATACCGTTAGCCATAGATAAACAATATTAACATAGATGGTTCACTCCCGAGTGTAGTTGGAACACTCAATTGAAATGTTTGTGTTTATGATTTAAGTTGGGGGCCTCATCACTAAAGTCTAGAAGAGCGCTAGTAGTAAAAATATATTTGCTCTATTCTCTACTAGATTGTGCTGTAGTATTTTTTAAATACAAACAGTTGCCAATCGTTTAGTAAAATAAAATAAAAGTAAACAAAGATCTATGGTATGCTGTAGTATTCGCGATGTATTTTTGTTTTTCAAAACTTGGGGGCCTCATGACACGAAGCAGCACCATCGTTTTCTTAAAAAAATAACAATAATTCATTTCTAGTGTTTTAGACTTAACATTTAAATTTGCTATCTAAATATAACATCTCGGGTTGGCGCAAACGGATAAGTAAAGGAAACGAACAAAAATTGAAACTCTGACATTAGAGGTTCAAATTCAAGGAGGGACGAAGGAATGGGTGAAGTAAGAGCGAGAAATTTTTTTTTTTGTCTTTTTACCAATTCATACGAAATTCTTATATAGAGCTTTCTTGGGATCACTCATCCATCGACTCCTCATCATTCTAGCGCTGAAAAGCGGATGGAAAAACTTGATTACCCTCAACAGCTCGTTGTTTGGTTGAATAAAAATAAACAAATAAAAGTGTCAGAAATAAAAATATCTGACAAATTCACGCTGTACTAGACTGTACTACTTGAGCCTCCTGCATCCCGTCAACTATTTTTTTTTTAAATCTTTGAGTGAGCCATCTACATTAATATTGTTTATCTATGCCGTTAGCAAAGTAAATAAATTAAAAATAAGACATATTTTCATTTTTTTTTCAACGTAAACAAACTAAAAATTGTTACTTTGACGCAAAATTAATCCACATTCACTACTTTAACTTAACGGCAAATCGATGAAACATTATGATTTTTGCATATGACGTAGTCAATTACAGAACAAGTTATTATCCCAAAGCTCAGCCTTCAGTATTTATAGCAGCAGAGCACTGGCCCGATAAATTTTTCTTTTGACGTGAAACAGAATTTCAACTGAATGTTTGAAACGCCCACTGTCCTTTCAATTAATGAGGAGATCAAAAAGAAACAAGACAAAATTGCTTTAAATGTTTCCTCTTCCATTTTCTTCTATTATCAATAGAAAATGTCCCCTAGGAATAAGAATGAAAATTTTCCAGAAAAACTCACTAAATTGTCGAACATTTTGTTAAATACTCAAGTTTTCCTATGAGATTGTCATATTTGTAAGTTTTTTCAGACAATTTTTTGTTTTCATTCCCGAAAGCTTTTCTTAGGGAATCCCAAAACATATCCAAATAGATTCCCAAAATAAAAATTTAACTATTTGAAACTTCGCAAAAACCTGTTTGTTGACTAGTCTATTTCCGAAATTCGCTATTGTTCAAAAATTTGTTTCAACAAATAAATAAAGTAAATATAAACCTACCAAGAACGGAAATATATCATTATCGGA
This sequence comes from Microvelia longipes, assembly GCA_018340805.1. NCBI lineage: Eukaryota > Metazoa > Arthropoda > Insecta > Hemiptera > Veliidae > Microvelia > Microvelia longipes. Next base: position 55,533,161 of record JACMZG010001863.1, read on the forward strand.
CATATGAAAAAACACCGCCCGCATGGTTGTCTGCTTTTAACCTTAAATATCCCAGAATCTGTGTTTCTTACAGATTTGGTTGATTCACAGATTACAGATTTACTAGAATGGCCTTATTGGCTGAATTTTGGAACATCGAAAAATTAATCTGACCACTTTCGCCAAAAATGTAATCTAATAAATGTTAAAAAATTACACTAACGTATATAGAAGAACGTTAAAAATATTAATCAAAACACTTAAACAATGTGCAAAAAGCCGAAAACAATTGATTTATTATAACCTTAACTCACTCTTGAAAAAGGTTTTTAATGAGGTTACACAAAGCCCATGAAAGCCCCTAAACAATGTTTCAGGCCTCTTAATGTATTGAGATAGGCTATGCCCCCTCTAGTATATATCTCTATGGTTATAATGTGTATTACAGAGCTTGAGTTATGTTTATGATTTCTTATTGTACTTATTCTACAACTAAATATACTTTAGATCAGCGTTACGTAGCATATTTAATCTGCGACCAAACTTGTAGTTCTATTCTATTAGATATTATAATGAAAAAATAACTTATATCATATTTATTATATTATATAAGTTATATAATACTTTTTCATTATTATAATATTCCTCAAATTGAATAACGGAGTTTTAAAAACTAAACATGTTGCCATAATGTTGCACCTTTAGCCTATGATACCTTAAGACGTATGATATAAGACCTTAGCTTAGATACTAAGCTTAAAGCATGGTATATAACTTATGTTCTAGATGTAATATCCAATTTATATCAAGATAATATTCAAAAATTTAAACTGATTATGCCAAGCTTATTTCTAAGCTATACATTTTCATTTCACTCCATTATAATGCTTAACAAGATCACATCTAAAACTATGTGTGGTTGAGCCATGTATCGCAAATCTATTATTTACTCAACAGAGACAAAAGAAAAAGAAGAAGACTAATTCTTAAAAGAACGAATAGAAAGAAGAAAAATCTGGCACGGAGTACCTCGGAACTTTTCTCATTACATCGGATTCGCTACGCTCATCCTTCTTGCTTCGGCCTCACTTCGCTCGTCTTCAGAAATACAGTTTACCAAATGTATACTGGGACATGCCTTTGGACTCCTTTAGCTCGTCTTCAAATAGTAAATGCATCCGTATCATTCTCAGCGGTCACCCATACAGCACTGACCACCCTCAATGCTCCTTACTTTTTTTGATCCAACAAAAATCATGAATATACTTTTCATATTGAAACAAAACTTAATGTACTTATCTACTAGGTAATGATATACACTTGTACTAAATTTAAACTCAATTGGACCATTTCCCGATTTTTTACAATTTTTGAAAATCGTATATACAAGTCATTCAATTAAAATTGAACTAATGCAGATATGATATGAAACTTAGCACATATGTTAGTCTTATAAATAGTCACATGCGTGCCAAATCTCAATCCTATCGCATAATTTTTCCACGTTTTAGATTTTTCGAAATTTTTAATGAGTCGTTATTGCGGGTTAATCGTCTTAAAAAAATATTTTCCGAATAGCACAACTACAGCGGTAGACTGATTGTGTACAATTTTTCAACTCTCTAGTATAAATACACTGGGCACTACAATAATAACAGACACATACACATACATACACACACACACATACAGACAGACAGCTTTGCGAAAACCACTCAGGAGGCTTTAAAATCGCCTGAAATAGATAATTCCGGTTTCATCCCGGTTTTGGATTTTTGTGCAAACACAATACTTTTCCTATATACCTACAGTATAAATGAGTAAAAGTAAAAAGATAGATAACTTCAAATTTATTAGAGCTTAAAAATCACGGTTACTTGATAATATTGTGGTTTTTTATTATATTAACAGAGCGCAGGATGTTTATTCATTGCTTTAGCTTCATGTATACCATACAAAATTATCACGCTGTATAATATTACAAAGAGCTCGAAGTAGTGAGAATAAGTGTAGTAAATTCAAAATGGTAAGGAAAATTTCCGAGGTACCTGGTACCCCCTTTAAGATAGTTTAAAGAGTTCTAATAAAATTAAACGCAATATGAACTACCACTAGAATTGATAAATGTTATAACTAAGAGCAGTGGATTTATTAGAAAATTAAAAGTGTAGGATATGTTTAAATAACAGAAAATGCAAATAAAATACACATGAAAGAAAATTGAAAATTTATTGGGAAATTTACCTCGCTTATGACGTTAGAGTTTTACTGAATTTCCATTATAATTGTATTCACAGAAAGAAATATATCCAATTATCTATTTCAGAGTTGTTACATTATTAAATTTCATACCCATGTAGAATTATGAACATGTTTTTGTTTAACAAATTTGAGTATGAGGTAAATTTATACTGCAACACGTCATCAGAATCGCTTCGCTTGTCTTCATATATTGAATACATTCGTTTAATTTTAGCTGTCACCCATCCAGGCACTGACCACTCTCAATGCTGCTTAATTTTTATGGTCCAAAAAAGTCATGGATATACTCGTTGTTCTAAAGCGAAACTTAATATTCTTATTTATTACGTAAAGAAATACACTTGTACATGGGCGTACAAATGCTATTTTTTCTCCCGAATTTCCTCCCTCGGCTTTACCTCGGGAATTAAACACATAAATCTCTCGGGTTTGCCTCAGAAGTTAAATACTTTGGTTCCCTCGGCTTACGCCATAAGAATCAACTAACTGCTCAGGGAAATAATAGCATTCTTTACTCCCTTGGTGCATAAATAACTATTTTTTATTGCAAAATCTAGTAGAATAGAACAACAAGTTTGGTCGCAGATCTAATAAGCTAAGTAAAGCTGATCTAAAGTATATTTAGTTGTAGAATATGTACAATAGGAAATCATAAACATAACCCAAGCACTGTATAATACACATTATAACCATGGTGATATAATATACTAGAGGGGGCATTGCCTATCTCAGTACATTAATAATAATAATAATAAGCTTAGCTTTAGCTTAGATTATACAATAGCTTAGAAATAAGCTTGGTATAATCAGTTTAAATTTTTGAATATTATCTTGATGTAAATTGGATTAGATCTAGAACATAAGTTATATATCATGCTTTAAGCTTAGTATCTAAGCTAAGGTCTTATATCTCTGTATCATAGGCTAAAGGTATAACGTTATGGCAACATGTTAAGTTTTTAGAACCCCGTTATTCAATTTGAGGAATATTATAATAATAAAAAACAACCTCATTGGCGTCATTTTCATAATGAAAATTCGCTAAAAGTATTATATTACTTATATAATATAATAAATATGATATAAATTATTTTTTCATTAATAGAACATCAATGTCTTTTTTTCATTAATTTTTCTTTGAATATCTAGTAGAATAGAACAAAAAGTTTTGTCGCAGATCAAATAAGCTAAGTAACGCTGATGTGAAGTGTATTTAGTTGTAGAATATGTACAATAAGAAATCCTAAACATAACTTAAGCTGTACATAACATAAACACTTATAATGTGTAATACACATTATAACCATAGAGATATATACTAGAGGGGGCATAGCCTATCTCAATACATTGAGAGGCCTGAAACATCGTTTAGGGGCTTTCAGGGGCTTTGTGTAACCTCATTTAAAACCTTCTTCAAGAGTTAGTTAAGGTTATAATAAATCTATTGTTTTCGACTTTCCGCACATTGTTTGTGTTTTAATTTGTATTTTTAACGTTCTTCTATATAAGTTAGTGTAATTTTGTAGTCACAGATTACATTTTTGTCGAAAGTGGTCAGGTTATTTTTTAGATGTTTCAAAATTCAGCCAAGAGGGCCTCTCTAGTAAAACTGTATTCTGTAAATCAACCAAATCTGTAAAAAACACAGATTCTACCTGTACCGGTACTTGCAGACAATATGTCTATAAGAATGCTATCTGAGGTACTTGAAATAATATTCTCATCAGACTCTAGAAATAAAGCTATAGGCGTATTTTTAGAATTATGTAAAGCTTTTTATATAGTCAATCACAGTTTAATATTATAAACTAGAACAAATTGGAGTTAAAGTAATAGCACTAATTTTTGTTTAAAATCATATATGAGCAATAGAAAACAGCAAGTTAGGATTGATGAGCTTCTGTGTAAAGCTGTAGAAATAAACATAGGAATTTCTGAAGGAACCTGCTTAGGACCAATATTATTTATCATTTAATTGAACGAGCCTTCTAGAGCTACAAAGTGCATATTTTAATTTGACTTCTTTTGCAGGTGATACTGTAGCAAATTTGTATATAAAATCTCGGAAAGATGTATTTAGAGTAGTTAACTTACGAATTAATCTAATCAAAGTTTGGTTAGATGAAAATATGCTCTCACTAACTGATTCTTGAGTTCATATTGTGTCACCAGCCTGATTCAGTTGAGTTCATATTGTGTCACTTGACAGCATGATTCAGTTGAGTTCATATTGTGTCACTTGACAGCCTGATTCAGTTGAGTTCATATTGTGTCACTTGACAGCCTGATTCAGTTGAGTTCATATTGTGTCACTTGACAGCCTGATTCAGTCATATTGGTGACAGCCTGATGTTGACACACTTGACAGCCTGATTCCGTAGAAATTAAGAGTTGCAGGAAATACAGATTGAAACGAATTCTTACAATACTAGAACAAGAATTCACAGTAAGAACCTAAAATTTACCCCTCCATCTCCTGATGTAAGTGATTAGCAGACTAATTATAATAAATTTATAATTAAAATTCAAAATGTTAAACGGAGGTAAATAAAGGAATGGAATAGATGAAATTTTCCATACAACCTTGACCCGAGTATAAAGTTAGTTAATTTATATCAATTAAACCACAAATCGTTTACAAAGCAGAAAGGTGTTGGAGAGCAAGAAAGGGTTTCCAGGAAGGGTCCAGTCGGGTGGAAAGTAAGGCTCTCGGAGCTTTCCACTCACAGAGAAACCGAAAAGGAAAAACTATATCAACAAGGAAAGTGAGAAAATTGTATTAAAACTCTCCCGGGATTATATACTTTATGTAGTAGAATATATAGTAACCAACAATTTAAACTTTATGGAGTAAAAAAAACGGGTACGGGGTATCTTGGAACTTCTCACCGTATCAAATTTGCTAAGCACACTCTCACTTTCTCTTTTAAATAAGAGAAACACTTAATCAATATTGCAGTTAATATATTTTTTTACTCCCAACAGTCACCCATTCAGGACCTGGCCTAGCTCGATGCTGCTTAATATTAATAGTCCGTAGATAATTTTACTACTATTTTATTTTAAAAAATTAGCCGTATTGAAATGAACCATAGCGTATAATAATTTATTATAAATGAATACAGTTTGTTTTTCAAATTTAAGCTTTGTTGCATTATTGATATCTAACCCTTTTCAGTTAGACCCCGGTAAGTTAAAATTCTCAATTATTTTATTGGTCATTGTCTGGCATGTATGGTAATCTGATTACCAAAATGTATTTTTCTGTGATAACTTTAAAAAGTTAAATTAAATCATACCTTTATATTATCTGTTTTAGAAACTGTGTCATACCTTAAACAATTAGTTAACAATATAATTGAATTCTGGTAATTTTTCCCCGAACTATCGTTTGGCATACGTAAGGTCTATTACACATTTACAATTAAAAATAAACTTACTGGTAAACCAGAAATCATCAATTCTAATACAAAGGTGGTTGTTCCCGCCTGGCAATATAGATAATTACACAGGAAAGAGAACAAAACCACTGCGCTGATTCGCAACAGGAGAAAACCAAATAATGCCAAGCTTAATAACCAAATTTGGCTCATCTTTGATGTTTTGAGGACTGTAGTTTTTGATGCCTGGTGGTACCACCGTAGATGCCTTCTGAGTGAGTATTTTGAGAGCCGTTTTCACCCGAAAACGGAAATACCCATATTTTAAAATACCCATTTTAAAGTTTGTAAAATTTAAAGAGAACGGAGTGTGCTGTGCGAGAATATAACCAATGATCCAATGATAACCATGATTGGATCATTGGATGATGATCCAATGATCCAATATAACGTATGATCCAAGTCATACGGACACGACTAAACAAGAAGCCACATAAAGGCGGTAAAACTAATATTAGTAACTAATTAACAAATTGTATAGATAGCAGCACTAATCAATCAAATTTTACATATATTTAACCTCATTTTTAACCCCAAGGTCTGGGAAAATTTACCGGAATTCAACGATTTTGGTATAATTTTTTTCCAAGATATGATGCAGCAACTGAAATTACCTTTTTTAATAATAGTATGCTCCAATTCAACTCTATAGACTTACCGCAGAAAAACAAATTTTGGTAATCAGTTTACCATACATAGTAGGCGATTACCAAAAAAAAAATGTTATCGCTATGGCTCCGGTTGATGTATTGGAAATGTACCACCCTGTATATGATTACATGCGTGCTAAGTGTTAAGACATTCCGATCATCATTTTCTGTTTTTATGAGTCTTTGAAACTTTTGCAGAGTCATAAATAATGGTTAAAGACGTCAAACTAAAATTCAATTCTCTGGCATAAACCCACCGGGGGTTTTAGACTATTCATACAAAAAGACCCTCTTCGTTACTTTTCTTGACCATTTTTGTAAATTTAATCTCCTTTTTTAGCAAATATAAACTTAATAAACTAGGTACATAGGTAAATATAAACTAGGTACGCCCCGTACCTAGTTTTCCGAGATCCATCTCGGATCTCTTCCCTTTAAGTTTAGATTTGCTTTACTTATCCGTACAACTACAAGATAAGTAGTTATTTACTAAATTTGTTTTGCTCGTGCTTTAATATAAAACTTCACCAAGCGTTACTTTGATGAAGCGGATAATTCGTTATCATTTGCCAATCCTAGCACCAGACATTATGCTCCTTGTTAATCAATTTATACACCCACATAAAAATTAACTTACATGAAAAATGTTGTAATAGACACAAAATTAGGGTCACATACTTTAAACCTGAACTAAACGAAACGGAAAATTAAAAAAAAATCTTTCGCTTGTGCTAGATTTTAAATTAAAATAAAATTTAAAAGCAATTTTACTGAAATTAGGATAAAATTAAAAAGTAATTTTTTACTAAAATTAAGATGAAATTAAAAAGCAATTTAAACTAATATTAGAATATAGTAATTTTTGCAACAAATTACATTTAGTTAATAATGCTTTTAACATTATGTATAATAAATAATTAACACGACTCATACAAGCCGTAAACGTTGCATGTCCAAAAATCATAAAGTTTTTAATTAGTTTCGAACCTTTTTAAATTTCTTTTACCTTAATTATTTTCAACATATTTTTTGAACAAAAATTTGTATTACACTATAGAATCTTCTATTTTGTGATATGATTTGATGCAATTTCTTTCTAGTTCTGCGGAAGAAAAATTTTGTAATTTAATTTTGATAAAATAATTTTAATTTTTATTTTTATGGTTAATTTTTATTTGTTCAAGCAGTGATGATTTGATTCGACGCGGTTATAAGACGATTATAGTATTGAAGAATTGATTACTGACTAAATAGCGACCAAAAATTAGCGACAGAATCTGCCCTCCATCCATTCATGTCCTCCAAATCTGAACTAGAGATTGGAGACGAGGGTGACCCTATTTATACCTGTCTCTGACATTGTCCTCAAGGACGAAGATAATAACCATTAGAAGGGATAGTATGGTTCGATGGTCCAGTATGACGTAATCCACTTTAAGGTCCCGAAGTGGTGTTCTGTCTTTCTGATGTATTGGCTAATAGAGAAGTTCCATTGGATGGGGTAATCGGTGGGTGGGTGCTGCGTGGCGTAGTTGAAGGCTGAGAGAATTATCCGAAAAACGTAGTGATGAAATGAGCGGTGTCAACGTGCTGGAGATCTTCAACCCCGTGTCTCTATTGATGTTATTCTTCTGCTATGCAATCTCTATAGCTTCCCTGACGAGCCTGTCGCGATATCGAGAAACAATCGCTAGCACCTCGGTTTACTCAAAATTATTAGGATGACCAGTATCTCGTGAAAGCTCTACGGCCGCGGACGACAATTGTCGTCAATGGTGTGTTAGATGTGCTCAGCTAAACGCATAGACATGAGTCTACCTGTCTCTCCGATATCGACCTTATAACAGCTACAAGGGGTCTTATAAAGCATTGGGTTTTTATCCATGGTGCCCTATTCCCCTGAAGATTTCTCCCACAGTGTAAGCTAAACGTCGGATTCTTCATCTACATTTGTGTGGTCTCCACTGGAAGACCTAAATCTTTATGGCTATAAGTCGGAAGCCTTCGCAGTTTTTGAGAACAAAAAAGTCAAAACTACACTCTCTGGCTAGGATAGGCTTATAGGAATGTTGTAATAGGGGTTATATGGAAACATAGAAGGCGGAATCTGTAATTTAATGAAGGATTATGTATTTAAGTATTAGGAGGCAGTTGATATCGTAAAGCGTAGCAGAGCCCTGAACTTTAGTCCCTTATTCACTCCAACTATAGACTAGAAATGACTAATATACTAGACTATAGAACTAATGTGTTGAATAGACTAGTCCACTCAGACTGTTATATAACTGTAGACAAGAATTGACTAGTCTACTCTGACTGTTATATAACTGTAGACAAGAATTGACTAGTCTACTCAGACTGTTATATAACTGTAGACTAAAATTGACTAGTCCACTCAGAATGTTATATAACTGTAGACAAGAATTTATTAGTCTACTAAGACTATTATAAAACCCTGACTATTACAGACAATGCTATAATACGTATAATATTAAAGTTAACAACTATACTACTCTAAAAACTACTAATGCTGTAAAATAACTTATACTACAGATTACTAAAAAATTTAGATTAGACCCTGAAAATATGTGGTCTGACCCCCAGGAAGCATTGATTATGAATTACAAGATAAAAAATGAATTCATTTCTATAACACTAGCTTTGCCTAACTTCATTTATATCATTTAGCTCCAACATGCTCCAGCGTTTCGTGACTTGGTTAATAATTTAATTTTCTTTACTAGGAATTTCCACAACAATTCAACAATCAAGGTACTTAGAGGAAATTCCGACCTCTATCATAGGAATCAATTTTCAAATTGAGGAAATATAAGTTCCATTCGATATTTAATAAATCACTTTGGTTGCGACGTGTATTGATCACACGTAGGTCCTATCTCAATATTATTTATGTTAAAAGACTAACTTATCTATCATCTCGTATAGATAAATAAGATTAATAATAATTCGTTATTTTATCTATTTAGAACTATCTCTTTGACCTTTAAAAATGAAAAAATATAACTCTTATTCACAGGGTGGTCCAACCCCCCCCCCCTTTCTTAAATGTTGAATCGTTAGACATAAATGATACTGCCGAGTTTTGCAAAACATGAATACTTGATACAATACAGTGCAAGAGGCACCTAGGAAATGTAACAAGCAAAATGTAATGTTACATCTGGGAACTGTTCCATCATTCGACATTCGTCATCATTGATGACTCGGCATAATGTCATGACATTATGACGTAACGAAACAGAGTGGGACATGCATGGCCCACTCTGTTTCGTTACGTCTAAATCATCAGGGGGGGGGGGCTAAATCATTAATGTCGAGCCATTAATAATGACTATTATCGAATGATGGAACTGTTCCAATGTGTAGCATTGAATTTAGCTTGTTATTATATTTATTATATATATATATATATATATATATATAATATATATATATAATATAATATATATAATATATATATATATATATATATATATATATATATATATATATATATATATATATATATATATATATATATATATATATATATATATATATATATATATATATATATATATATATATATATATATATATATATATATATATATATATATATATATATATATATATATATATATATATATATATACCATTTTAATTAAGACTATTAAAGCCATTAACAAAAAAACAAGTCTTATTAAATTATAAGTAAATGCTTTGACCATAGAGCTAAAATATTCATTGGTATTCAAAATTCTAAACTTTAAGCAAAGTAATTCTAGAAACACGGAAAATTTTATGTTCTTTAGGTGAAAATTTTTGTCTCCCTAGACTGTGTTTTACTTCATTCTTGCGTCAAACTTAAACAAATCCAGGGTCTCTCTGGAGAATAAAAGCACAGACGGTTTATGGCTCAAAGCAAGTGTGAAACTTTACATCACCATGTTGTATGACCTCATTCCTTAACATATCCATAAAACAGTGAAAACCAGGTCATGCAAAGATCACTAGGTGAAAGAATTGATGTAAATTTGACGGGAACAGTGCAACTCAACTAAATCATTTTGAATATTATTCGATATTAGTCTTTTTACTTTTCCTCACCTTCATACCGAAGGTATATAGAGGAAAAGTATTGGTTTCACCCAAAAATTGTAACCCAAGATTTCACTTGAATTATCCATTTTAGGTGTTTTTAGGACCATCTGAACCGATTTCAGCTTGATGTCTGTCTCTCTGTGTGTGTCTGTGTCACGCATACCTCCCACTGTGTTTATGCTAGATAGCTGAAACTTGGTACAAAAATCAGTCTTTGGGTCTAGTTGTGCTGCCCGGAATATCAAAATTTTATGTCACCATTAACCCTATTTGCTTAGTCAGCAAAAATTTTAAAAAATCGTAAAAAATCGAAAAATGACCCGATGAACTTGAATTTTGGAAGGAATATACTTATTATTATAACAAACAAATCGTCCGATTTTCGTTTTGATATTGGTCGCCATTTTGAAATTATTTACTTTTGAAATTTAAAATTTTGACGATTAATGATACCAAAAGTATACACGTGTTTTTGACATATAAACAATTTTTTATAACAAATATAAAAAACTCCGATCAAAATCTATTAATTAGTTAAAAAATTATAAGCGAACTTAATGATTAATTAGTACGACACTTTTGTTAAACGTAAAAGTTTGTTTACATTTGTCAATTTTACAAATTTCCGCCAAAAATTCAAATAATTTAAAAAACCGAGTAAATATCGGAACTTTTTCTCATTTAAGATTATGCAAAGTTTAACGTTGTATGCTTTTTTATACGGGTACGGGGTACCTCAGAAATTTAAAAACCCAAGGCCATTTGTTAACTATTCCATTCTGAGGACGAGCGAAGCGAGTCCGAAGGGTGAGGAAAAGTTCCGAGGTACCCCGTATCCGATTTTTTTAGAATAACTACATGCCACTAAAGTGAAGACAAACAAACATTTAAAAGTGATTGCTTTAAATAGAAACAAAACGAAACAACAAAGGTATTACCTTCCCGAATGATAAGAATATATAACAATTATCTAAAATCTATTATCTATGACTGTTAACTTATTATTACAGGGTGGTACATTTTAAATACACTACCTTGATTAACTCAGCTTGGTGTAAAGTTATCGCGATAACATTTGGTATCTGCCCCCACTAAAGTGACCACTGGATGTTCAAATACCTGATTATATGTTTGGTAATTGTCTGGGATGTATGGTAATCTAATTACCAAAATGTGTTATTTACCGTAACTTTAAAAAACATAAATTGGTGCATACCTTTTTAATAATTATTTCAAAAGCTGTGTTATATTCCAAACTATTATATTTCACAATATAATATTGTTAATATTAAATTAATATTGTTAAAATTGTTTAATACATAATATTAAACAATATTATTATATTCCGGATATTTCCTGGAGCTTTGGTTTGGCATACATAAGGGCTATTACCTATTTATAATTAAAAATAAGCTTACTAGTGCACCAGAATTTATTATTTCTAATACATTGTATAGGAAAAATATAGGTCCCTTAAGCGTCCCTTGTTTTTCATAGAAGTTAAAAAACATGGTATAAGCTTAGTTTTAAGTTCGGTAGCTTAAACTTCTTTGTGATTCTTATAACAATCTTTTTAAAACCATTATTAATATTCTTAAATTAAATTTTATATCTCCGGTAACCCGATTATGGTAAACAAATATACCTCAGGAATTAATATAGGAAAATATTTAAATTATTTATCCTTTTCAATGTTAAAACGGTTAATTTCCCCCAGCACCAACAGTTAGATTAAAATATCAATACTTTTAAACGTTGCTGGTTTAATGATCTTTTCAAATTACAGGGGACAAAACCTGTACCTGACTTGCTTATTAACGTTGTAATTTTAGAAACTCATGAAAACCCTTGATGCATTAAAATTTCTTATTTTCAATAATAATAGTTCTTTAATATTCAATGCATTTCAGAGCCTTGAAGACCTTATTAGACAAGAAATAGTTAATACAAATTAAATTTAAAATCTGAGGGCACGGCAGTGCCCTCGACAAGTCTAGCGGTCACTAGTGTGCCATCCTTTACGGGAAGCATCTCGAGGCTATTTTCACCCCCTCGTATCTTTTTATTAAGGATATTAAAAAATATGTTATTATTAACTTATAGATCTTGTTGAGCTGACCCATTCTACCGAAATTCATATCTTTACCATTCACAGGCGTTGAGATATAATGGCTCAAATTTAGGCAGTTTTGACACTCACTCACTCATCAAAATTTTAAGGCACTTCCAGCAATCGTTGATACTTGACAGTTTGGTATATAGATAATTTTTGATGTACAAATCAATGAAAAATTGTCAAAATCTATCATTTTCAGTTCCTACTACCTACTATGTTTTACCTAAGGTAAAAGGTAATCCTAAACTCAATTTTACGTATAAAGAAAAATGTTGACAACTAGCGCTACCTTGTAAAGCTGTAAAATTAAGTAAGAATATTAAAAGTGTAATGTTGACAGAAAGTAACAAAATATTTTTACCTAATTTATCTCTTGCTTAATTAAAGAAATTGGAACTGTTTAGTAATAAATAAGTTGTGTAATATGCTGTAACTAATTAATAATTTAATAATATTTCTTGGCGTATTTTTCTAAGGAATAATGTTCAAGCTCACAAAAATGAATGAAATCCCAACAAAAACACATGCGTGTTAAAAAAAGTCAAGCCGAGCGTAAAAAGTTGTGAGATCGATACGCATGCGTTTTAATATCATATTCAGATTTCAGCATCTGTTATCACACCATTATTTACTTATTTAACACGTTCTGTGATTTTTATTACATTTTGTTTCCAATTTTAAGTTTTCCATTTGTGGGATTTTTGCTTAAAAAAATGTCAGGAGGCCTCGGTGGTACCTCTCCCAAATTTGAATTTAATTATTTAAATTTCATTTAAATGATGAGAAACAAAAATAACTATTGTACATTGCACAATTTGCAAAAGATAACTCATTGAGTGGATTAATTCCTTACAGGTAATATAATTTTAATAATTTAAACATTTCTAATTAGTTTATATAATTTAATTAGAAACAAATTATTTCAATAAAAATCGTGTTCTGAAGGGTGCCTCACTTATCCTCAATATAACGGATTCGTTACGCTGGTCGTCTCTACTTCGGCCTCGCTTCGATCGTCTTAAGAAAATTAAAAAAAAAAAGAAACAGGAATTCGCGATAGCCACAGCAGATCACTGACGACGCTGGATGATGCTTTATGAATTTAAATTTAAACGTACTTTTTGTGTATGTAGTCTTAACTTAGTAATAAATAAAATAAACCTTATTTTATTTTTTAACAAGGTGGTTTTTACACTGTTTTGCCTCGTAAAAAATAATTAGGTTTTCTACGTGAGTTATTTACTCTTAAAAACTATACGCGACCCTTAAAATACGCGATTCAAAAAAGCAAATAGTACAACTCTGTGTGTATTACGTCATTATGTTAGAGTTGTACATTGCAAGTTTTAAATTGCAATGTATACAAATGTCATCTTTTTAGTCTTAGTTGTGCTAGCAATGCAACGGTTTAACTCTCGCAATGCAACGGTCTAACTCTCGCAATGCAACGGTCTAACTCTCGCAATGCAACGGTCTAACTCTCACAATGCAACGGTCTAACTCTCGCAAAGCAACGGTTTAACCTCTCGCAATGCAACGTCTAACTCTCGCAATGCAACGGTCTAACTCTCGCAATGCAACGGTCTAACTCTCGCAATGCAACGGTCTAACTCTCGCAATGCAACGGTCTAACTCTCGCAATGCAACGGTCTAACTCTCGCAATGCAACGGTCTAACTCTCGCAATGCAAAACTCTCGCCATGCAACGGTTTAACTCTCGCAATGCAAATTTCTAACTTTCGCCTTGCCACCTACTCTCGAATATTTTACCCTTGATTTTTTCGAATGGAAATCTCTTAAAAGAAACTGTCGTCTTCATTTTGATGCCGATTATATTTTGCCACAGTCCAACCGTACCTGGTTATTAAATAGCTATGTAGCTAGAACAGTTATTGTGAACAAGTAATTCTCAAACAGTTGCCATGGAAACACAGTCAGTCGCTTCTCTAATTCCTATTTAATTATGCATCCTAATTCCCTCACAACATTGGATTCTCATTACCAACATACCCTGCAACATGATACAAAATAATTGCTTTTGCAAAATCGAATTTAATTTCAAATGAAAATTTCTCCTAGAATTTGAAACCTAAAATTATTAATTAAATTTTACATTAAAGGAGTTTTCTCGTTTAACAAACAACCTTTGGGTTTAATTTCCTTTTTAATTCTCTTTAGCAATTGAAAATTATTAAATATTAGAAGGTCATTGCACGGTTTCGAAATTCAATTTATTTAATTTTTTCTCAGACATTCAAAACGTCTGTCTTATTCCCAGCGGTCACCCATCCATGAACTGACCTCTCTCGAAGTTAACTTTAGTTATGCTACAAAAACTATTGGTATACTAGCCGCATTTAAATTAATCTTAGTATACTGAATGATTACATAAAGGGTACACTCGCACCAAATTTAAACTCAATGGAATCAATTTTTAAAAAGAGTTTTCAAAAAACATACTCGTACACATGTCACTTGATTGGTCTTATATATACATATATATATATATATATATATATATATATATATATATATATATATATATATGCGTGCGCAAGTCTTTCCCGTTTTATGAATTGTTAAATGTTTGCTGAGTCATCATTGCCGATTAATGACGTTATACAAATATTTTCCGAAACGTACAACTAGATCTAGATTGATTTTTGAAAGATTGATTTTTGTACTACGTTTCAACTTTCTAGTATAAACACGCTGAGAGCTGATGATGACTGTCTCTCTTAGACGCACGCGCACATACACATGCACATACACACACGCTCATACCCACACGCACATACCCACATACACATACACTCATAGTGACAAACAACTTTTTCTTTGTTAAACTTAAAATTACTGAGGGGGTCTTAAATATAATTTATCTACTCCTTGTATTGTAAGTTCTACATACAGTCTTGTTATCTCACACTGTAAATGTACGTTTACTCCCTAGGGAGGAAAAGTAAAAGTGTTGCCAACTTGACAGAATTTTTTTAAAATTTTTTAGGAATTTTAGAAAAATTTTAGGATTTTTTTCGGTGTTATGTTGGTACTACGGGTAGAATATACAATATACACAATACTATTACAAATATAGTATTACACATTATTCTATTGACAGCTTACAATAAAATAATGTAAAGATAGTGGCTTTATTCTCTCTTCAACAGAGTAATTGACATGGTAAGAATAAACTAAACTAACACAATAACAATTAAGGAGCTGATGAATATATTAATAGTTGTTAGTATTAGTTCTCCTCCTTCGGCGCTGCCTTAGGAAAAAACTTTAACTTGAGCTGTAAAACTTACTTTCATCCCTTGTTGCATAAATAACTATAATTAAATAATTTAGGTGAATTTCCGGTTTTGGATTTTAATGGAAACATAATACTTTTCCAATCTACGTACGATATAAATCAGGAAAAGTATAAATCTTTTTACACGACTAATTAAAAAAACAGAGTTTTATTAATTAAAAAGTGTAAGAATGAGTTAAAAGTAGAAAAATGAGTCTAAAGGAGTGTAAGAGCGATAATGTCACGCAAGGATAATAACTTAGAGATTTTAGCTTAAGCTGCTTTATCTAGGCCAAGGTTAATTAGAAACCGCTGGAAACAGGTGAATAAAGCTTGATATAACTGCTCTCTAGTTCATAGTATATTTCTTAACTGCTTGTTATTTTCTAGCTATATTATGTAAATGATCAAATCAGAGATTAACGATTTTTTTATGTTTTTGTTTTTAGCTTTTGCGTTTAAACAATAAAAGCGGATGAAAAAATAGTGACAATTTATTGGAGTTTATTACATGGGTTGGAATGTATATATATATGATAAGGTATGGTAAATTGTCTAATAAAGTTGTATGATAAGTATGATATAATACTACAGAAAAAATTTATCACGTGAGAAATTTCTAAAGCTCTGTACAACATACCATATTGAGCTAACTACAGTGATACATATCGAGATAAATACTTATCACTTTAAACAGAAACTACTTAAGATAAATACTTATCACTCATCCACATACAGGTTCTACACGAGATATATTTTTCCTACTCATCCAGTATCTATAGATACTGCTCGAGATAAATACTGTCCCCTTATCTATGAATCGATACTTTTTTATAATAAATATTTAACCTTAGAATAATACTTTATATAGAAGGAGCACTACTGATAACACGAAAGCCGGTTGACTGGTGCAACTAAGTAATGCTGCCAACCTGACAACAACATATTTTTTTGCTTTTATGTTGCCATCCTTACATAGTCGGTGTGCTAGCCCGCCATTATTTAAATTTTTTATTAGTTCCTGTCGTATTTAAATATTTTGACTCCCCCCACTATTATAAATTTAAATATTGTATGATAGCAATACAGTAACAATGCAAGTATCCAGTTCTGACGTCATACAATAGTCTCATACACTATTTTTTGAACACAATGATACACATTATTATTTATTTCGTAAACTAAATAAGTTTGTTTCATTTACATACGTGGGTAAACACGGATCTATTGTACAAATTTTGTTTAGTAAAAAACAAACTATATTTTTCATAAACACGAGAAAGAAATAGTCGTAAAATAATATGAAAAATATTCCCTCTGTAAATGACTTGCATTATTTTAAGTAAACACAAGACGCATCGAACTATCGGCCATCTCGATAATTTATAATTAAAATGTTTCTTGTTATAATCGTTCAAATACATTTTCTTATACCTAAAATATTATAATTAACCATTTTATACATTTAGAATTAATAAGTAATGAAGCATTAATAAACATTTAATTAAATACTTTAACAACCGGAAATATTGCCAACTTTGTTAAAAAACATTTTATATTGTTAGGTTGGCAGCATTACTTAGTTGCACCAGTCAACCGGCTTTCGTGTTATCAGTGGAATTACATTGTGTTTACGGTCCTGTACTCCTTCTATATATAGTATTATTCTAAGTATTTAACACTCATCCACTAATACATACTACTCCAGATAAGTATTTAACAAGTATCCAATTATTGCTTGGTAATAAACAAGTACCTATTAAAGTTAGAGATGTATACCTAACACTCATCCATAAATACAATTCTTGAGATATATACTTAACCCCCAACCATAACGGAACTACTTTAGATCATGATATTTGGTTATGATGGCTACCTAATGGTGCTGATGATTTTCTTTTAATATAGATATGTCTATAGATAATATTTAAAATACGTACATACTTATTCAGATTTTGTGCATATGGATTAATGACTATTTTTCTAATGGAAGCATTGCGTCACTAATAAAAAATGATTTCTTTGTCACGAAACCAAAGATAATATTAGTTTGTTTGTTGAAACTGTAATTCCTGGGTTTTAGCCACTCTTACAAATATTTTAAAGAAAAACCTAAAAAGTTTTGTTAATGCGGGCCTATCAAAATTATTCATAAGCATTGAGACAATAAAAGATAGTTTTCATCTACTCTTAAAGAAAAAAAATTATAATAGTCAGTACGGTGAGTATGATCGCTTAGTGGTTGGATTAATTACTATTGACAAACCTAAAATTTAAATTTAATTAACTTAGCAATTTTAATTAGTTAATTCATTTAATGTTATGAAAGCAAGGTGGAAATCATGGAATGGTGCTTCCTACCAAATGACTTACCAATTATAAAACAAGGATTCAAGAAAAATTTTTTAAACAATATTATAATCTAGAAATATAAACATCTTTTTATAGAGAACTGTGTTAGCCACAGATGTGGTTCAGACTTTTTGTACAGTAAAAACTTTGAAAAAAATCGGTAGAAATATTTTTTAATCAGTCTTTTAAATGTTTAAAGTGAATGTTGATCTGTATGTGAATGATGTCAGATACAGCCATGTAAGCTGCCTCTTAAATTTTTCGATTTCTCTAATACTCTTATTGTGTATGATTTTAGCATTAATCCATTCAATTCAGTTGTCCTTTTTCAAAACATGAGCTGCTATTTTTGATAAGTCAATCATCTTTTGATAAGTCAATCATCTTTTTATAAGTCAATCATCTTTAATTAAAAGCCTCTAGATAAGTCTCTGTTAGTGGATCGTAGCAGTAACATTATCAAGAGATCAGTATATAGAAAACCAACCCATACAGACAAATACCTGGACTAAACATTCAACCACTCCAACAGCATATACAGTGTATCGACGACTTTAAAAATCTTGACAGCTCAGTTTAGGCACCACCGATTCTAAAAAAAAATCCCTACAAAAAGGCAGCGGGGAAAAAACTTTGTAAACAAATCAGGTTATGTTACCCGTGTTTTCTTGGCGATGTTTCTACATTTCTTTTGTGTAGTTTTATTATTTAGGAAGTATGCAAATGTGAAAAAATGAACTGTGAAGGGAAATAATAAGTGTACTCATATGTTTTTACATTAAAAAAGAATTGTATGTTTACTAGTTTTGACAGCTCTTAAAAATTGCTGCATAAAAGGCAGCCTTGAAATAAAAGTTTCAGTTATGCTTTTATTTACTTAAGTTATAAAAAAGAATATTTGAGTGCAATAATAATGTTAACAGTCCAACACAAACACAATTCACAGAACACACACAACACAAAAACTCACAAAACGATGTAAACACAAAAAGAACCACAAACGAAGTGAACGAATGCCGGGAAGGAGGTTATTTCCCTACAGGGGTTATGGGAGTATATACGAAATATCGTGCAAGGGTGGAAGCGTCAACTACGGAGAATCTGGGAGTCCACTAAATGTTAGAATTCAGGACTATAAAAGATACGTTCGGGGAGAAAAGATCAACTTAACAAAAATAGCAGCTCATGTATGGAAGAATGACCACCGATCGAGTGATGCAAATATCATACACAAAGAAGAGCATTTGAGTAATCGAAATATCAAAGAGGGAGCTTACATGGCTGTATCTAACAAGTAGCCACGTCAGTTACGTGATAAAAATAAACTAAGCCATCTGCGGCCTTGGCGCTATATATATATATATATATATATATATATATATATATATATATATATATATATATATATATATATATATATATATATATATATATATATTAGATAGATACATTTATATGGAGGATATAGAGTGCTGCCGCCAAAGTTGGAATGGACAGGTAGACAAGGGTAACCTGGAGATAACCACTGTATCTGACTTTGTAACCTACAAATAAGAATTATTTTCTAAACAAAAGAATTTGCCAATGTATTAGCATAGGACCAAATCTTTAAAAGGTGTTTTTTAATATAATTTACTGTATTTAAGGGTTGAATTGTCATAAAATCAAAGGTTGGACATGTATATCATCGTAAGAAAAGAAAACAAGTGTGGTTTGTTCGATTTTTTTTAAATAAAGACGGTAGTGA
>JACMZG010001863.1:55558107-55600607 GCA_018340805.1 Microvelia longipes
GTTTGGAAAAAATCCAAAATCGGGATGTCACCGGAATTATCATAATTATAATTATATAGGTGTTTTAAGGCCTCATGAGTGGTTTTCACAAAGTTGTCTGTCTGTTTGTGAGTGTGTGTGTGGGTGTGTCTGTGTATGTGTGTGTCTGTTATCATTGTAGCTACTAGTGTATTCATGCTAGAGAGTTGAAACTTTGTACAAAAATCAGTCCACCGCTGTAGTTGAGCTATTCGGAAAATATTTTTTATGACGTCATTAACCCGCAATAGTGACTTATTAAAAGTTTCGAAAACACATAAAACACGGAAAAATAATGCGATCCAATTGAAATTTGGTACCCATGTCGCCATGTATAAGACTAATATACGTGCTAAGTTTCATTTTTTTGGTTATTGCTATTTCAATGTAGTGAGTCTGTAATTACTTAACATTAATTACACTGAATAGCGATAATAAACAAACCAGTTTTTGGGGGTTTTAACTAAATCCCTTTACCATAGAAACCTGACGACAAACCAAGTTATTAAATGAAAATAAAAGTGTTTTCGTGTTAGAGCGTTGTAATCCTCACGCGTATTGGGCTACCATAACTGGATACACCACGATAGTTTTGTTTGTCATAAAGTGGTTGGTTGAGGGAAAAACGCTTTCTCTACATAAGAAACCCGGGTTACGCTATTTTCATTGATCAGTTTTTCATGTTTAAATACACTAAATTCGTTGGATTAAAGAAAACGGAAATAAAGCGCCAATAATTATGCCAACCGTGAAAACTACAAACTGTCTAGAATAGTTATTTATGCCATAAGGCTGAGAAGTGTGTCTTTATGTCACGGCAATTAGATTTACGGCAATTAGAAAAATTGCCAAGACATAAAGACATTCTCAGCCTGATGGCATACACTATTTTTTTTGAGGTAGCACTCATTAAATAAACTGCGATATATACTTAATTGAAAAAAAAAAACGTCCAATTAACTCCATATTCGTCGTCATTGAATTCATCCATAACTTCCACTTTTACTCAAAAATGTAGAAGCTTTACAAATAAACACACAAAAATTGTCAATTAGAACACCTTTTAAAAGCGAAAAAAAATAATCTACGAACAAAAACAGAAACAAAATGAACGTTTTTAAAGAAACCTCATGAAGGATTTATACAGATTGTTTTTTTGAACACGCTACATTACAGTAATGGCGGAAATATATGAATTACTTTTACGTCCTAGGAGTTTTTTTTACATTCATTATTGTCCTCGGAGGTGAAAAGTACTAAATAATCTCCTATAACAATAATATTTGGCTTCTCATCCTAAAAACGGTCCAATAAAGTGCTCAATTACGTACTACCTCAAAAAAAAATTAATTTCCTCACCGATATAGTCTCCAATGAAAGAATTGGAGTGGTGGAAAAACCCATCGCTTTGGTTTTAAGACTAACATAAAAATAGTCAGACTCAACCCAAGAAATGCACTTAACTTACTTACTTAATTATTTACTTGTGCTTATATTGTCTGTTATTTAGTGGTCCTAGGACATCAGAAGGCTTCTCATATTATGGTCAGGGTATAAGGAATTCAACTGACGGTATGATCTACTTTGAAGCTTGGGATAATGGTAATTTAAATTAAAACTTATAACGCCTGATGTTTACAAGGGATTATGACAAAAAATGACGCATCATGTGTACTAGGGTTTATGACAAAACTTATGATAAATTGTGTGTAGGGTTTACGACAAACCTATACGAACTTGCTCAGGTTGTCGGTTCATACAACATACTGTAATAACACTTTTAAATTATCCTGGATTTTTTAAAAGTCCAACACAATATTGAAATTCTAAAGAGACAACTGATATTACCTTACTGCGATTTATCCATGATTTTTGGTGGGTCATAAAAGTTAAGCAGTATTGAGCGTGGTCAGCTGTATGGGTGACTGAGAATGAAAGGGATGCATTTACTATCTGTCGACGAGCGTAGCGAATCCGATTTGATGAGAAAAAGTTCCGAGGTACACCGTATACCCGATTTTTTTATTTTAAACTTTTTTAGTAAAGAAGTTTAATAATAGATATATAAAGATAAATAATACATAAGTCATAGATATATAAAGATAAATAATACATAAATCATAGATATATAAAGATAAATAATACATAAATCATAGATATATAAAGATAAATAATACATAAATCTAATATCTTTATTTGCATAAAACAAAAGTTTTCTACATAAATAAGTCTTATAGCTAAATAAAAAAAATAAAAAAAAAGTTTTCTTATTAATTATAAAACAAAAGAAACTTACTTCTTCTTTGCGTCGTTATTTTCAGGAGCAAGTGTAAATTAATTTAAAAAGAAAAAATTATAATATATTAAAAAACAAATAAGCTAATTTAGTTGATCCTGTCTTATTTTTAAGGATTCTACAAAAAACCAGTACAATTTCTGCAGTATGTTAATATCGATTTCGTACAAACAAGTCTGCAAGTTTTGAATCAGAGTAATGTCCATGAATTCAGGCGAAGATCTCTCGTGCTAGCACAATGTAGAAAGAAAATAATACATAAATCATAGATATATAAAGATAAATAATAAATAAATCATAGATATATAAAGATAAATAATACATAAATCATAAAAGATAAATAATACATAAATTATAGATATATAAAGATAAATGGCCCAGGAGCCTGAAGTGAGTAAGGGCGACTATTGAAATTAACTGTAATTGTCTTATTCTACTCATTCGTCTATATTAATTTACTAGTTATTATAAATTATTTACTAGTTGAATTAAATTGATTTGAATAATTAACTGATTCAATTAAATTTATTGTAACAAATTTATAAATTTATTTTAATAATTTAGGCTCGCGAAGCAGCTCTCAGCAGTTTACAACCCAAAAGATGATTTAATCTTCTATGAATTAGTTTAATTTCATCAAATATAATCAGATTTAAGAGTTTCTAAACAAATCTCTAAAACATAAGAATTATTTAATGTGAACTCGAGTAATTCTTATAATTTCCTGACAAACAGCGATCACTTGCACAAAAACCAATTTATTATAACCTTCACTTAATTTTATTTAATAAAAAATTAAGAGAGAACGTCCTTTCAGCTAATAGGTCGTTGTAATTAATATCTGGTCGCCCATTTTTTCAGTCTTCGTATAAATAACAGGAAATTGCTGTTTATGTTTACCAATAAAACTTAGTTGATTATTTCTTGATTCATAAACTTATCTAAGACATTCACAAACAATCTTATCTTGCATTTTCTTTAAAAATTTACTAAATGGAAATTAGAAGTGATAATTTCATGCTTCATTTTATTTAATCATAATTTCATACTTCAACTCATAAGTTTTTATTTTTACATAGACTAATATCTATATTTTTTTTATTGATTGCAAAATGTACCTGTTATTATATAACTACTGTACTGTTAATATCATTATTTTTGTCATTAAGTTGTTTTAAAATTTTAATTATTAGTTATAATAGTATGAATTATGAGAAAATTAATTTAGGGTACAGATGAGACTAGATTTCGTTTGATTAAATAAACTATATGTGACTATTTACACGTAGCATATTTAAGTTTAATGTGTATAAATATTCATTATTCAATAACTATTTTCAATACGTGTAAGTAGTGAAATATAGTTTATTTAATCTAATGAAATATAAATTAATTTTATCTAGTATTATGGAGACACAACAATTATTAATAAAGGCATTACTTATTGTTTACATTTATGTTATAATATTTTGCCAATTAGATGTAGTTGTAAAATGAGGGGGGGGGGGGGGGGTAGGGAGTGGAGTAACTACCTCGCAAGTAGACCACGTTGTTGGACCCTTTTTGCCAGCTCCCTAAGATAGTGCTCTACTCCTTTTTAATTTCAAGTGTAGGTATATGTCATCTAATCTAGACAGAAAAGCCATGGATTTCTATGGTTCCTCTCGTGCTTTTTTTAAGCAATCATACATATTTTCACTGGGTCTTATAGTTTAGTGAAAACTAGGAACAACACGTGCCCTCGAAGTTAAACCAAACCTCCATACACTTTAAACTACAAGGCAGACACACTATAGTATTATAATAGATCTACTATGAGGGTCCTAAATTTTGCCTATACCCAGTTTAGTTTAGGGTAAGGGATCTTTAACGACTACCTGGCAACGCACAGACTCAAGACCATCGGCTTTACGTCCCTTCTGAAGGACGTGGTACGCAAAATTTTTATCCCTCTTATATAAATCCCTGAGGCCCATGCTGGAATTAAAACCATGAGTAAATAAACTCGGAAGTTTAAAGTCCATTTACCTTAACCACGGTGACCGCGGGTGACTCCACCAATTAAATGTAACTTCGCATTATTGCTAAACACTTAAAATGTGTTCCATAAAATCTTCTTAACAAAAATCTTATACATATATATATATATATATATATATAATATATATAATATATATATATATTATATAATTATATATATATATATCTGTTCTTTAATATTGATAACCTTACCACTGTATGGAAAATCGTAATAATTACACCAGGAACAATAAAATTGTAGTTCCTTATTTTAGATTGTATAAAACTTTTAAATCGTCCCATATTCTGGCTGTCAGATTGTTTAAATGCTTAAGTCCTGATGCTCGACAGCTTGAGATCAAAAGTTTTGTAACAATAATAATAGTTATTTATGAAACAAGGGATGAAAGTAAGTTTTACAGCTCAAGTTACAGTTTCGTCCTAAGGCAGCGCCGAAGGAGGAAACTTCATTAGCTCACGAGGCCGTAGGCCGAGGGAGATAAACTAGTTAGTCCCTGAGGCTTGCCGAGGGAGTTAACTAACATTTTGGCTCCCGAGGCTGACGAAGGATAATACGAGAGCTGAAACTTTCATCCCTTGTTGCATATTAAATTTTATCTACGACTAGAGAACTAATACTAACAACTATTAATATATTCTTCAGCTCCTTGATTGTTATTGTGTTAGTTTAGTTTATTCTTACCATGTCAATTACTCTGATGAAGAGAGAATAAAGCCACTATCTTCACATTATTTTATTGTTTCAATAACATAATGTGTAATACTATATTTGTAATTTAAACATAAGCGTGTCTATATTGTATATCTACCCGTAGTACCAACATAACACCGAAAAAATCCTAAAAATTTCTAAATTCCTAAAAATTTTACTAAAAAATTCTGTCAAGTTGGCAACACTTTCACTTTTCCTCCCTAGGAAGTAAAAGCACATTTACAGTGTGAGATAACAAGACTGTAAGTAGAACTTACAATACAAGGAGTAGATAAATTATTATTTTTGCTGCTTGAATCATTTTTCTATAGATGACTTTATTTGTATATCAATCATATCAATATTTTGATTGTATTTTGTTTTAATATTATGATTTAAAATATGGCTCCGGTTTACACAAAATAAATATTGTATACTTTTGCCAATAAAAAACTTGAAATAAATATGTTATGATTTGACATGGAGAAAAAAATTTGTAATTATCTATTACTTATGTTTTCTAAACTCCATGGTTAAAGAAATTTATGTAAAGAGTGATTCAGTTCGTCACCTGGGAACAGTAAGGACGGATCAAGAAGTTACACGGTATACCGCTAGGATGCGCGAGTATTCAATTTTAAACAAAAATTCATTTATCACACGTACAAGGTATATATCCTTATGGAAGAATTGTTTGGGAAGGGGGCCAATAATTCTTGTCATATAAAGAGAATAAATGCTCTGATGGAGCATAGTAATGGAGGATAATAATAATATATCCATGCTCTGATGGATATATGGTATACATCCTTTTAGGATGAATGCCAACATGGTGAGTTAAATTTACTATATATATTGAATGCCTAAGTGGAATGTTAACCTTTTAGGGTTGAGAATATACTACATATGTATTTGGTGAGTATCTAAATGGAGTAAGTAATTTCCTTAAGGCGTAAGAACCCTAAATAGATAGTGTTTATAAATGATGGACCGCAATTTCCTTCAACATTTTTTTTTAATTTAAATTTTGAGTCTTATCAGTAAAATATTGAATTATACGTCATACTTACTAGATTTTTTAAAGGAAATGCGCACAACAATTCCGTAAGCAATACAGTGGTATGCCAATTCTTCCAAAACCAGATCTATGTGTGCTTATTAAAACCTCAGTTAACGCAGAAATTGAAATGCTTCAGCGCATTTCTAATAAATACATACAAACACACAACACACACGTATATTAATATTATATATATATATATATATATATATATATATATATTAACGAGAGAAAAATAATTTACTTGTTTAATTGATTGGATCAATGATGCGGAAATTTTTTAAGAGATTTCTGGTTATATAACAAATGCACTCATTACTTGAATAAAATTTGTTTCAGGAATATTGACGCAATTTCCAGTTGCCATCGTGGACACTGATTACACAAATTATCTGATCGGACATTTTTGTTATGTTGGTGAGTGAAATTTACTATTAAAAAGGTTTATCTTAAAAAGATTTAATTTCTTTCTAAGATGAATATACAGAAAAATTCTTCAAACAAATGGACAAAATTTGCCAGTCATTGGCAACCTCAGGTTAGAGCATTGAATCAGACAAGATATGATATCTGAAATCCTCTTGATGGTCAGAATCGAAAGTCTGATGAAATCAGACTTTGGGAAAATCAACCATTGAAACATGATACATAGCCAATGTACCATGGTTATAATACTATCATATCATGATATTTGCAGTATGATATCATCATACTACAAGCAAAAGTATGACTATAAATTTGCAGTATGATATCACCATACTACAAAGCCAAAGTACCATTATTATACTATAAATTGCATATGATATCATCATACTACAAAGCCAAAGTACCATAGTTATTATACTATAAATATTTACAGTATGATATCTTCATACTACAAAGTCAAAGTACCACAGTTATTACACTATAAATATTTGCAGTATGATATCTTCATACTACAAAGTCAAAGTACCATAGTTATTATACTATGAATATTTGCAGTATGATATCACCATACTACAAAGCCAAAGTACCATAGTTATTATACTATAAATATTGCAGTATGATATCTTCATACTACAAAGTCAAAGTATTATTACACTATAAATTTTGCAGTATGATATCTTCATACTACAAAGTCAAAGTACCTAGTATTACTATAATATGTGCGTAAGTATCATTACACCTTAGATTAAATTCATCACATATTTAGATTATTCTTATAACATTGATAGGTCAAGTTCTTTTGCAAGGGGTCTTAACTGAATTGTTTAAAATGGCACTTATTGATCCTATTCATGCCCGATACAACTGACAACACATTCAAACATCGGTCAATCCCACGCGTACCAAGTGTATAAAAAATTGAATACGGGGAACCTAGCCTCTTCGGATCCTCTATGCTCATCTTCACCACTTCAATCGTGTTTCACTTTTCCTTAAAATATAAAATCGCCGGTATTTTTATAGAAGGGACCCTCTCTGTTCAAATTAAATTCTACCGTAACAAATTTAGATTAGGGAGGGGGGATCCTTCATTGGAGAGAGGTCCTTTTTCTATACCGTGTCCATTATGTGTCCTATTGTAGAATAAGGCCTCCTTCTATTTAAATTTAATTAATATTGTCCCCACCCAAATCCCTTAATTCCACATTCTGTCCCTTTAGGGATTGAATATCTTTAGTTTTTATGTTTCTTTCAGTTTTGATTGGGAGTCCCTTTTCTATAATGTCGCCCCATGGGAACTTTTATAGAATAAGGACCTCCAAAAAGGGATCCGTTTTCTATAAAAGTGCCAAATCGCCTAATTTATAATTCAGTACATCTTCGGCCTTACTTTGCTTATCTTCAGACACCAAAAATCAGGTAAAATCCTACGGTCACCCATCCGCCTATTTACTACGCTCGATGCTCCATTGCAACTAGTAATGGCAATTTGTGAATGAGCAGGTTGGCAGCTGACAAGCTGGCAACTTAGATATAACGCATCATAACATAAAATGACACTCGTACACATGACTTCTCAGGGTCACGGGCTTGACTCAGTATAGATTAATCAGTATAATCCTCTCCTAATCCTTCTCTTATCTTCAGTGAGCTCGTCGTGCTCATTGAGACTAGAAGGTATTTACTTTATTAGATAAGAGTTCGAGTGTTGCCCCGCCAGCTGATGATTGCGTTAAGCCGAAACCAGTCCAGCGATATTTATATCAATCAGCAAGTATCGACGGTAGCTGATTCTTCAATTAAATATTAATACAATAAAACATTATGTGTTTTCAGGTTTGGACTTCAAAGTGATTTACCTAAGGGATCATAAGAAAGAAGTGGACGAAAGAATGGCTAAATCAATAGATGAAAGTCTTCAACAAGTGAAACTATCTCTTAGCGATATGACTCCTACTCTCTTTACTCAATGCCCTTGAGTCAATTGCAAGCTGAAACACTTTCTCGGCATTCAGCAAGGGTTAATAAGGATTAGGACGAATTAATTGATGAGTTACTCCTCGTACAAATAGTGTTGAATTTGCTAGTAAACTATGTAATGAGGACAACTGTTATAATCAAATCTATATTGCTCCAACAAGCAAACAGAGAGCATTTTTTATTTATCCTTAACTTTTTTTGCATTCAGGTGACTTTCATTAGTTCTTCTTGATCGCTATAAGCGTTCGAAGTATTTAACAGTCAATTCCAGATAGTCGTGGCACAAGCTGCAAGAACAGGCTTTGAGTTTAAAAATATTAGACACAAAGCTCGCAAATTGACCAGCCACTACTTGATATTTCAAGTAGTGGCAACGTTGACAGCACAACCTCTACTTATTAGTAGAGGTTGTGCTGTCAACGTTTAAGAGTGAAATATGGTTTTTGTTTTAATGAACAACTTACACGACTTAAAAAGATTGTATTTACCGCAAGTTGAAGCAATCGAAGAATCAGCTACCGTCAATACTTGCTGTTGGATATGGATATCCCTGGACAGGTTTCGGCATAACGCCATCATCAGCAGACGAGGCAACACTCGAGTCTCACTAATAAAAGTTATATCAGATGAATAACTTCTTGTCTCAACGGAGCACGACTCACAATGGTATACTAGGAAACGAATAAGCGAGACAAAGATTGGTCATCTGAAGAGAGTAAGTTTATAACGATTATCAAATTACGTCTATGTAATTCGACGGATTGAGATATCAAGCTCACAGATTATTTAGCTAACTTTCCAGCTGAACTAGACCTAACCTTAAAAAGAGTCGCACTCTTGAATTATACAATGCATCTATCATGAATATGTTTGCGAGTCTGTGAGAGTGAGCAAATAAGGCCAATGAAGTACTTATTCTCATATTGCGTTTTGGTTTATACTATCGCTAACCTTTTCTAGAATGATCGTCGTTATTATATAACCTCCTAAGATGAAAATACTTAACTAGTTGCTAAGTTATTAAGCTCTCCCGTAAAAGAGATAATCACATGATGAGAATTTATTTGTGAAATATGAATTTACCCTGATAATGCTCTATACGAGACCTGACCAATAAGTACAGGTGATAGCATAAGTTTAAGTACTATGTGCAGAAAGGCTTTGGTTCTTAATACATAAAAAACGACATTCAAGACATTTGACTATACAACTAATGAGTGAGTCAAGCTAATTTTAGTTTTGTTAATATATATCAAGTATTTGTAGTAGAATGTACTCAAATGTTCAATGTGGTTGTATTGATCACTAGGCAAAGGTGTAAATGTCTAGAGTATTCTAAGTGCGTTAATTTAAAATTTTAAGTATGACAATATGATTATGCTATAGTAATCAAGATAGCTGCGAAAATGTAAATAAAAACTTATTAAACGGTGGACATTGTGTGCTGTAAGACGCTACAAGCACAAATGTACACAATATTTTTCTATAAACTATACACTAATAACAATGTATGTAAGAAATACACAACAGTATCACGCTACGCGTGATCTCTTAACTTTGCACAGTATGAGCCTTATATACTATGATTTTGTCATGTGCTAAAAAGACTTTTCTATTATGAAATCCCTATCAAAATGGAAGTTGTTCTTAAGAACTGTCAGTGTATTGCCGTGATGGTCGATGAGTCGAGATATACCATGAAAGTACACAAATTGTTATACAGTCAGGAAATTATAAGAATATCGGTTTATGTCAAAGAGTTACTCATTTTAAATCGAATAGCTTGTCGTTAATCAAGTTCTAATTATCTATGAAATGTCAAGGCCATCAACTGCAAAAGTTATGCTGACTTCTAAGAGACAGCACACAACCAGTATTAATTTAATTTAAAGTCAGACCGACTTCTATCTAGGAAAAATAATTGAAAACATTACTTATTTATCTCCGTCTGAGTGTTAATCACTGTGACTTTTTGCTGCACATTCTTAATATGAGACCACTTTATGTTATTACTTATGTATAGATGTATATCACTACTAACATATATATTAGGCGGAGTACCATAATAATATATATAGATTGTAAAACTGACTGCCGGCGAGTAACATACTAATGATAATAATTAATTAGTTGCACATATCACATTATTATTATGGAATAACCATATTATAGATGCGGCCCAGGGCTGATAGAACGGTCATAATGATAAAATTAATAATCTGGGTGATAACTAATAATTAAGTATATAAACTTTTAGAAACACAAGAAAAAATACCAATCGAAATATACTATAATATCTTTTAATATATGTATTATATTGTGCATTAACTCATTGAATAGACCTTGATAATGATGAATGGAGCTGAACTAACTTAATAATGATATAATATTCCACGAGGATAATAATCGTTATAAATGAAGAATCAAACATATTAATAGGAGGTATAAAACTTTTATAATGTATTACCTAAAAATTTTGCTAACACATGTGGAGACACTATTGGAGATGATATAAATAATTAAAGTGTGATTAACTCATCATATAATAATTTGTTAAATATCATTATAATATTTAATTGTGTAAACTTAATAGTAATATAATATATAATGGGCATAATCATATCAATTGATAAAATATATTGAATAACTTAGCTTATAATATCTCTGAACAAGTGATAAATGCGAGAATGACTATATAATTTATAAAAAATAGTATATATGTCATAAAACGGGATTTCGAGGCTACCTGTAATAAATTATAATGGAAATGTACACTAAATATGATAATATTTAAACGGTGATAATCGTATAATATATGGACCAACATATCGAGCCGTAGTAACCTATACACTGATTAAAGTATAATGGGATGATAACTAATGTACTAAAATATAACTGAATAAAACCTATCCTATTGACAAAAAAACACCTTGTCAGTTCGGAAGATTATTTAAGCTTTAGAGATCCAATATAATGATTTACGACCGGTCACCTACTTATTTGCATACCACAGTATCCGTACACGGGATTACTACACTATATGAGAGATAGAAAGAACTTGTCCGTCAATAATTTCCTATTGCGAATTGTTCATAAGTATATAGTATTTGAATCGACGCTACTATGTCTATGTTAATGAAGACTGCCTTGTGCGCCTCTCAGAGATTAGGACACGACCATTCGTCTTTGCGTGTCTATGTAAATAATAAGCGTAAAATAGTCTCTATTAGAAAGGAAAATTTGCGTTTTTAAATAGCATCGAAACAATCAGTAGTGCACATGTTAAGAGCCTGAGCTCGTTGCATCGTGAAATAAGCCACTCAATTGATTTGATGTTGGCCTATACTAATCATATTTATAATACAATATTAGTTCTTATGAGAATGATAATTATTTTCTGCAGAACCAAATTATAAAAGTGCAAACATGCAAGCTCTATCACTACTGATTATATTTACTTAAAGCTATGTATTAACTGCAATATTATTACAATGTTCCAGATCTTCTGTCAGACGATATGTTGCCCTTAAGTTATATCGTACACTGTCCCTCTCTTATTTTTTTCAGAATAGGATATCTGCTCTATCTTAAAAGGGAATTACCGTTAGGTAAATTAATCCGAGAACTTAACTGACAAACTCATATTTCACGATTGTCATCAAACTTTTATAAAAACTATATAAGATTAAATAAAAAAAATGAGGTCCATATCACAAACATTATAATAATACATAGAATGGATTATATGAGAAAAAGTTAATAAAAGGAAAAATAAATGCCTATGAATAAAAAGATTTGAGCAACTCCAGAATCAATAGAAAAACCAAAGTCCACCAGGTTAATAAAATATTATAATAATATAAGCTCACCATATGTTTTCTAATAAATATCAATTATACAATGAACTATATATTAAGTCTCTAAAGCAAACTAATACTTAAAAGAAATTTATAAACGGTGTGCTCGCCACTCTAAAGTAGAGGTCTCCCTTCTATATCACTTATTATCTTATAAAACGTGGCGACAAAAGGTTATTAAAAGTGATTTTACCTTTGATGTAATTATTGGAAATGTTATACTAATAACTACTATGTATAGGTTGAATACTATTGTAGTTTTTTATATGAACTTGAGTTGTAATAACTCTATGGTCCGTAATACTATTATAGACCCTACATACACGAAGTGTTTCCTCAAATTCTATGAACATATTGTATCCACCCAACCCAACCAATCTGCTGCAAAGGACTCAACATTAATTAGCACCAAGAGGCACCTAGGCCCGATGTGCGATATGTGGTTAATAACAAGATGTAATAGGCTGGATTACATGTCCCGAACATCCCATATATTTCTGTTAAAATACCATTGTCCTTGCTAAACAAGGATCTGCAATTTTCTGCCGGCTACGTATGCGAGGCATGAGATGAGTGTCACCAGAGATCTATTAAACAGCACTTATAGAGTGAGAGTACAAACAGTCTGCCTGGAGAACACCCATCGTATACAAGTCGCAGAATTAAATGATACCTTGAGAATTCAGGTAGACGGATATAATCAAACGGATTAAAAAATTATCAGAGACTCTGTTCACAGCACGATATACAACTCTGTTTGATGAACATTGATATGGTAGAGTAAATATTTATATGACCTGAATACTATATGATGACTGTTCTTAACGCGTGGCGGAGGTTCATCCAAATACTGAGCGCAAGATATTGGGCACACATTTGTTCAGAGGTACTTTACTGCACTAGTTCACAACCCGTTTCAGCCATACACTTATGAAATTTATTTAAATATAAAAATTAAGTTATGAAGTTTATGAAAACTTCAACATGACTTTTCTGTTTCAACATGACTGTTGCGCGTTTTCTAAAAAATTGACAAACAAAAAGCAGTGATACCCGATCAGAACAAAAAAGCACTTTTATTGTTTCAACGAACAATAAAAGTGTTCAACAATTTATTGTTGAACAAAGAAGCAAGCATTCCTAAATTCGAATTTAGTGTAACTTGTGCAACTTACGCATGGTAATAAACATTAAAAAACCAGGATTAAACATTAAAAATTCAAACATTAGAAACAAAGGCAAAAAAGTGTTGTCACCGTTTTCAAGGAAAAAATAGATGGGCATTGCGAAAACACGTGTCCCGTATAGAGTTTAAAAGTATTGGAGAAGTAAATAAAGATCGTGTTTTTCACTTATAAGATCTAACAAGCTTAATGTCAACAGACGTTAATTCTTGTATTTATTATTATCTTAGGATTCATAACTTTTTAATGTTAAACAAGGTAAGGTTAACATTATAGTATAACACACGGCTAAAATCAGTTGACAGCGTGGAAAAATAATTCTAGGGAGCAAATAAGATTAGTCCTGGATGTCAAACCCAACCTATAATTTCAAATCGGACTCTGAGGTTTAAAATATACCTCAAATTATGAAGAAAAAACATAGTCTGCTCATTTAGAGTGGAGCCATTCATATAAGAAATTGCGCATGCTCAAAATTTTATAAAAATCGCACACCATATATCACTAAACTTTACACTTATGCGAATATTAGATGGTCCCTGTGAGGTTACCTGAGCGAGCAAAAATCATAGAGAAACATATTTTATACAGTAAGTGCAATACCTACACCATGTTCATCTATACCAAACGAGGTAATAATACCAATATAAAACATCGCGGAATAACTCTCTACACCACTATCATTGACCTTATATAAGAGACAAAATAATAGGATAGTAATTATACTTGCAAGTAAGCGTGGAATTTCTTAAAAATATGGCTTAATAGTGACATATTTTGGAACCATTCAATAACAAACATAATGTACATAAACTTTACCATTAACTAGATTAATTCATATTTTGGAACGAGAAAATAACCAACTCAGTCTTAATAAGCAAAATTTCAATTCTAAGCTTTAAAAATAGTAATTCTCGTGTTTTAGCAATGGACTTACATATAACAGGAAACCCTATATTGAAAGGAAAGTTGATGCGAAAACTAAATCTGAAAAAATCTTATAGATGTAGGAAAATTGGATACAATGTTCACTAATATTTTAAGCACAAACCGTAACTTCATATAATATGAAATGCTCCACTCTTGATAAATTTGATATCAAATTTCTATATGTCTAAAAATATTTGAGTAGATAAAAAACAATGGTTGCATCATGTAATTTATTACCTGGACATAGTTATGACTATATTTAGTATATACTAGACAACATCACGGACAATAAAATCAGCTCCCAGCGAGTGGGAAAAATATGCAGAGGGAGACAATGAGGTTATTCCTCGACGAGCTATGAGCACGCATCATCAAAATACACAAATTCAGGCAAACCAACATATAGTGTGTGATCTCAAAAACTACATTATACCACAAACTTGTCCATACGTGTATTTTATACGAATAATATCTGATACTATATTTTAACCTATATAGGCTATCAGCGTAGTTAATTACATTATAACAAGTCAATTTGAGTGTATGATAACGACAGACTGCTGTGCCCAGTGTTCTTGACTTATGTCCAGTATATGATACTATAAGGCTAAAAACAATGGTGAGTTAAATTGAGATAATTAACTTTATACACAATTAAATAAAGTCGAGATGAGCGAGTTCCTGATAGCACAAAATAGCATAGACTATATAATTAAAGAAGGAAAGGTGCTCCAAATTAAAGAAACGCTCTAGTGCAAGATATTCCCACCTGTACAGAACTCATAATATAGAGAATCTCTTATACGCGTATTGTCGTGTGAATCAGTGTGTGTCGTCTCGTAACTATTTATATATGGAAATGTTCAACCACCCCATTTATGTAAATAACTGCGTGTTTTTCCTTACAAAACAGAGGTTCGAAGTTCTATGTTACTATCAGAGTGGGTGTCAAAGTGTATAGTACAATCTGTTGCACCAATAATACATACGTCGACAAGAGGATACAATTTTAAATATAATCGCTATGAATAGAGATTGTAATATCCTTCATAACTAGGGACTTATATCTATACGAGGTCAAAATTTTTTATCATACCAACGTCTTCGGCAGAAAAGATTATATAACAGACTTGTTGTGTAGTATAATAATTTAAATTACTAACAAATGTACCAAAAGGAACTAATCAAATTGAATATTTTTTATTTTAAAAACTATGTTTTGAAAAAAATCATTAAATCTTAAATGCTAGCATAACGATGAATTAAACAATCAGGATCTATTTTAGCTTGAAGGCTAAATGTAGTGCTATAGAACGTGAGGACAAAGTTTGACAAATATAAAATATAACTTAAAACAATTTTTTTATTTCTGTGATTTGAACATAAAACCTGTTTCCTGTCAAGCCTCACGTTATGCGGAGGTCGTTAAGGCCACGCCAGTCCTAATTGAAAACATACTCTTCCGTGACACCACGGGGTGGATACTGGACTTCGAACATCAGGTTATTCCATCAATTATTAAGAATTGATTGTTCAAACAAAAACTAATATCGCTCCAACTTTAGATTAAAATTTGAGCGTAACGTTGCCAACAAACACACTTGGATCGTTCCGCATTGGTGGTTTACCTCTGATGTAGCCGCAATGGTTGGCCACATAACCAGTATTATCCCCGTGTTATACGCCTTCAATAAATATTTTATATCTTAATATAGCTGATGTAATTCTTTCGAAAAGTTTTATGGCAAAGACAGTATCCAGAGTGAGATATTACGTGCAATTAATGATGCACATTATAAATTATTTTGAATTAATTATTTATCAAACAGTAAAACCTGACCTGGATGATTAATTTTCCTATTAAGTTTTAACTTTCTAGCATTATCACTCTGACAGATAGGATAACAACAGATACACTCCCACATAGACAACTTTGCTAAAACAACTATGGGTGTCCTAAAAACACTCGAAACAGACAATTTCGTTAAAATCCTAGTTTAGGATTTTAATACAAGCTAAAACTATAAATGTGTACTATACTTTTAGTCATAAACTTATCAATGCTGAACATGCGAAACAATTTAAAAAAGCATTGCAAGGAAATCCTTTTAGCAAGATATAGTTGATTTAAATGTTTTATTAGATTCTTATCAGTATTTATTCAATTGTTTATTAATTGTTTTTTTTAATTGTTTACAATTTAATTTAAAATTTTTAAATTCATATGTTTTATTGTCATTTCTATTTATTATTTTATTACTTAAATTTATTTTAAAATGTTATTGTGTGTATTTATTGTTTTTGAATGTTATTAATCTATCTTTTTTCATTTAGTTTTCCATTATTCCTGTCATAAGAAATAGTATGTGTATATGTAAGTATGTGTGAGTGTATGTATATATATGTGTGTATATGTATGTGTGTGTGTGTATGTATATGTATATATATATATATATATATATATATATATATATATATATATATATATATATATATATATATATATATATATATATATGTGTGTGTGTGTGTGTGTGTTTGTGTATATATATATATATATATATATATATATATATATATATATATATATATATATATATTTTCCAATTTTTTTGTAGTTACCCTTTTTTAATTTCATAAATATTGGCAGTGAAGTTTAATCCAATTCATAATTTCGAATGCTCCATTAATAGTTTTATTTTTAATTTATAAAGTTTACTTAAAATGTCAATTTAATTTTGAATTAGCATGTTTTATTATAAATTATTATATTTTTGTTTTATTTTTTTAATTCGTTATTTGCTCAGTTATAAGAGCCGCATGTTTTAAATTAGTTTAATGTAAGTTACATTGTACTATGAATCGATTGTATTGTTTGAGTGCTGGCGGAATGGAAGAGAAGACTTTTGTCTCAATTTCGCCAGTTTAAATAAATCAATAAATATATAAACAAGGACATTACCCCTAATATATAAACAAGGATATTGCAGTATCCCTATTCGATATAAAAAATAAAAAGTAAAATACAATTTCAAAGAATCGACTTAATAAAGTATAAACTATAAAAGTAAATGTTTTGTTTAATTGTAAAATTTCTTAGAATATATTGTAATAAAATATGATACATTGCCACAAATAGAGTGCAATGTCAGCCTGTGAGTCAAACCAATGATGTCACTCCGCATTGCTTTGGTACTTTCACACGCAAGGTTAACTGAAGCAGAGCTTACAACATAAGCCATCTCAATACTTACATTCTGTAAGGATATGACAATCTATTTTGGTTAGAATGTCATGTTAGAATGTAACGGCGCTAATAATGACAACACCCAAAACTTGGGCTGAAGTTTAGAGTTTAGGTTTAGAGGACCATAAGTGCAGTTGGCAATAATCAACACGTATTAAATTTAGCATTCTCTAAAATTACGGGCCGAATCCAGGAAATACACTTTTAATATTTCATTTTTTGCCGTAGGTATAAGCTAAATATTGTGTAAGCATTATGATAATAAAAAATTAAATTGATTCACACAATTATTAGGACAATATATTAATCCCCCAAGCTCAGGTACAAAATTATTAGAAGAATATATTAGTGTTCCTGACTCACACAATTATTAGGACAATATAGTAATCCCTTCAGCTCAGGTAGAAAATCATTAAAAGAATATATTGATGTTTCTGGCTCAGTTAAACTATTATTAGTACAATATATTAGGCCCTCTAGCCCTGGGCCCAGGTTCAAAATAATTGATGAATATATAGTTGATCCCGGCTCAGTTACACAATTTTTTGGACGCTATATTGAGCTCTAACGGGTCTCATTTAGAAGTGAAATAGGTGTAAACTCAGACGGAGATAAATAATGGTAATGTTTTCAATTATTTTGTGGTTCTACTTTTTTTGGGGTGTGCTCAAATCACTTTTTGTGGCCTTCATTTTATAGGATAAACTTGATTAACCAAGTATTTGATTAAAATGAGTAACTTTTACCTAAACGATTTTTAATTTCCTGACGACATTGAGTTAAACACTATAATGGCATAATGAGTGTTAAACATTATACAAGGAAAGTCTTACAAAAATAAAGTTAGCGTAACACAGTAGCGGAACTTGATTAATACTTGATTAGTAAGTTAGAACTTGATTTGTGCTTGCTTACCAACCTTCCACCAGAGGAATAATTATAATCTTGATCAAGTCCTAATTTTAAATTAAACTATTGAAACTTTGTATATTACACATTGAACTTTGTATATTACAAATTAAACTTTGTATATTGCACATTGAACTTTGTATATTACATATTAAACTTTGTATATTACACATTAAACTTTGTATATTACCCATTGAACTTTGTATATTACACATTGAACTTTGTATATTACACATTAAACTTTGTATATTACACATTAAACTTGTTTCTATCACAGACCAATTGTAATGATTCTATCGCAGTGCATTTGTAATGTTTCTATTACAGAGCTATTGTAATGATTCTATCGCAAAGCATTTGTAATGTTTCTATTACAGAGCAATTGTAATGTTTCTATTACAGAGCTATTGTAATGATTCTATCGCAGAGCATTTGTAATGTTTCTATTACAGAGCTATGGTAATGATTCTATCGCAGAGCATTTGTAATGTTTCTATTACAGAGCAATTGTAATGTTTCTATTACAGAGCTATTGTAATGTTTCTATCGCAGAGCATTTGTAATGTTTCTATTACAGAGCTATTGTAATGATTCTATCGCAGAGCATTTGTAATGTTTCTATTACAGAGCTATGGTAATGATTCTATCGCAGAGCATTTGTAATGTTTCTATTACAGAGCAATTGTAATGTTTCTATTACAGAGCTATTGTAATGTTTCTATCGCAGAGCTATTATGATGTAAAAATTAAAAAGATTGTATTTACCGCAAGTTGAAGAAGCAATCGAAGAATCAGCTACCGTCGATACTTGCTGTAGTTT
Organism: Microvelia longipes; assembly: GCA_018340805.1. Lineage (NCBI taxonomy): Eukaryota > Metazoa > Arthropoda > Insecta > Hemiptera > Veliidae > Microvelia > Microvelia longipes. The sequence goes on from JACMZG010001863.1 coordinate 55,577,566, forward strand.
TTTTTTGGGGGGGGGGGGATGCTTTTTGTTAATAAGTTTATCAAGTTTTTTCCTAAGATTATTATATTTTGTTTCCATTTGTTTATCTATGTCGATTTTCATGTTTTCGTAAAATATGAGAAAGTTTTCAGTTGTTAATGTGTTGGCTATTTTTAAATTATTGTGAAGTAATTTTTTGTTAATGGCGTCTTTTTTACTATGTAAAGAGTGTATTTCATTTTTTATTCTAAGTATTTGGCATTTTGTTTGTGTACGTTTTGCTGCCAGAGTTTTTTGTTTTATTATTATTTTAGCGTAAGTAGGTATGACTCTATGTGTAAGACATTGTCTGTCCAACAGCAAGTATCGACGGTAGCTGATTCTTCGATTGCTATTATGATGTTTCTATCTTAGAGCTATTGTAATGTTTCTATTACAGAGCTATTGTAATGTTTCTATAACAGAGCTATTATGATGTTTCTATCTTAGAGCTATTGTGATGTTTCTATTACAGAGTTATTGTAATGTTTCTATCGCAGAGCTATTATGATGTTTCTATCTTAGAGCTATTGTAATGTTTCTATTACAGAGCTATTGTAATGTTTCTATTACGTAGCTATTATGATGTTTCTATCTTAGAGCAATTGTGATGTTTCTATCACAGAGTTATTGTAATGTTTCTATTACAGAGCTATTGTAATGTTTCTATCGCAGAGCTATTATGATGTTTATCTTAGAGCTATTGTAATGTTTCTATTTCAGAGCTATTGTAATGTTTCTATTACAGAGCTATTATGATGTTTCTATCTTAGAGCTATTGTGATGTTTCTATCACAGAGTTATTGTAATGTTTCTATCGCAGAGCTATTATGATGTTTCTATCTTAGAGCTATTGTAATGTTTCTATTACAGAGCTATTGTAATGTTTCTATTACAGAGCTATTATGATGTTTCTATCTTAGAGCTATTGTGATGTTTCTATCACAGAGTTATTGTAATGTTTCTATTACAGAGCTATTGTAATGTTTCTATCGCAGAGCTATTATGATGTTTATCTTAGAGCTATTGTAATGTTTCTATTACAGAGCTATTGTAATGTTTCTATAACAGAGCTATTATGATGTTTCTATCTTAGAGCTATTGTGATGTTTCTATTACAGAGTTATTGTAATGTTTCTATCGCAGAGCTATTATGATGTTTCTATCTTAGAGCTATTGTAATGTTTCTATCACAGAGTTATTGTAATGTTTCTTTTGCAAAACTGGTTTTATTGTGGTAATTATGTATTTTAAATGTTATCGGTATTGGTAAAAATCATTGCAAAGTTAACTAATAGTATGGAGTTTTCGATCATACTAAATATGTACCTCCGTGTTTACGCATGTATCTTCTTTGGTAGCTTTTAGCGAATTTCCTTTAGGAATTAACTCCGCTAATGAGATAGGCGTCATGGCGAACCTCAGACCACGACACAAATCCGTTTCAGAGGTCCCTAATGACGAAAACATACGTTTCACAAGACTTGAGAGTAAAGTAGGCTTAATTTTGATTTTTCGAAAAAAAAGTATTCGTCATAAAATTGCTTAATTGTTCCCCTGAAAAAATTTTTTCATAAAACTAATTTAAAATAAAAATTTTAAAAATTCACCTATTAAAGAGAAAAGAGAAATAAAAGAGAAAATTTCAAAGAGGAAAGAAAATTTAATTTTACTTAACTAAAAATAATTTTGGCGCGGTGGTCTTCGTGTCGGGCGAATTTTCTTTGGATGCGTGTTTCCGTGCTTAACAACAATCCTGGTTGGAATGATAATTTTTATAGTTTTTTACATTCTATAAGTTTTACAACTACTAAATAATAATTCCGGCGCGGAGGTCCGCTGTCGGGAGAATTTTACTTAGAATGCGTGTTTCCGTCCTTAGCCCCCCATTTCTTGCTTAAGGTTCCGGTTCATGCTTTAGAACCTAAGCAATTACTCAATTGTCAAGCATTGCTCGTAACTCATTTTGTCTGTATTTTTCAAAGGAAATGCGCTAAAACATTTAAAGATAACTGACTAAGCTTAAAGATAAGTAACTAAGCTTTAAACTAGTGCAAATAATAGTGCGTACTTCTAATTTTAGAGGCATAGTTTTCTATAACCAACTGGATAATTATGCGCATTTCCTTTGAAAAATACAGACAAAATGAGTTACGAGCAATGCTTGACAATTGAGTAACTGCTTAGGTTCTAAAGCATGAACTGGGACCTTAAGCAAGAAATAGGGCGCTAAACACGGAAACACGCATTCTAAATAAAATTCGTCCGACAGCGGACCACCGGGCCAGAATTATTTACTTAGTAGTTGTAAACTTATATAATGTAAAAAACTATACAAATTATCATTCCAACCAGGATTGTTGTTAAGCTCGGAAACACGCATCCAAAGGAAATTCGCCCGACATGCGGACCACCGCATCAGAATTTTATATCAGAGGACATATTAGAAACAATACATTTTTACAGCAGTATATATTTTTGCGATTATGTAAGAGCCACATAGAACATTGCTCTACGCCACAATTATGTTGAATTGTTTGGATCACGAACTACGTTTAAACAAGGGATTGAACTCAATGTCAATCACCGTGTTCAATTGTACAATAAAAAAGAAAATACAAGGATTCAATCTCCGTATTCATGGAGTATATTTTTCGGGTTGGGGTTAAACCCTCAATTAAATCACTCGTGTAATTGCTCTAATTATTGTCAGCTAAACGCTTCAGAAAACACAATTCGTCTTCAACGATTTGAAAATCTAAATCATGTAAACCCAGTATATATTTCAACTTAAAATAAGCTCATAAATGTTTATAAAATCATAACTATTATCAGTCTAATTTTAACCAAATTTTATGAAAAATAGCGTCTAAATTAATGAGTTTATCCAACTTTTCACCAAGCTATCTACACACATAATTAACGGGTGATGTAACAAAATGCGAACTTAGTAAGTCTACAATAAGCTGTCAAACTTAACAATAAATTATAAAATCGATCACCTGTTAAAAAAATCAGGTTAGCCACAACCCATTTTGTATAGACTTATAAATCCCTAAACACATTAAATATTAAAGGCTAAGCTTCAATCTTTTTTTCACTTATATATTTATAGCTTTATGCAAAAACTTTTTTTCCATTAAGTAAATTACGTGCTCTTGATTTTTTCCATTTTATGCTCGTGAACAACTCTTTGTTTAAAGATAAACAGCTAGATGGCGTTTTGATTTATATACATGACCTTTGAGTAAGCGGAGGCTCTTTATTTAGTTACCATATTATGATAAAAGGGTTTAAATTTTACTGAAATTACATTGTGCCTTGAAATATAAATCATCGTTTATATTAAACAAGTAAGCCTTAAATAAGAGACTTATTATTATTATTATTATTATTAAATTACTTCTTAGCGAGGGATTGGACTCGCTAAGCCTAACTTAGCGATTATTAACTTATTTAATCATTAAAAAGGACAATTATTGGAAAGATCGGAAGCTTGTTTCTGTTACATTTTTCAATATTGTCATATTTCGCAATAGAGGGATATATAATAACGTATCTCCCACAAAGTAAATCCGAAATGCAATGCAATAAACAATCACTAAACATTCTAGATCAATCACTAAACATTCTAGATCAATCACTAAACATTCTAGATCAATCACTAAACATTCTAGATCAATCACTAAACATTCTAGATCAATTACTAAAAATTCTAGATAACCCTCCTCGCTGTATAAGACGTCAGTGACTTATAGTACGACACGCACGGCTAAAATCAGTTGACAGCGCGGGACAATAATGTGAAGAAGCCACTTAATTTCAAATCAGGCCAATCTTATTGGTTCATCAACACTATTTTCCCACGCTGTCATCTTATTTTAGCCGTATTTTGTACTCAAGGATCTTAAATAAAGGGGATGACGCATTATGGAAGTTTCCTGACCCCATTGGTCATTGTATAAGATAGAGAAATAGGAGCATACTTACCTTCCTGCGGTTATAGTAAAAAAGGCGCGAAACGAAGGTTATGTAACAATGATAAGTCGAGTTTGTTCCTAGAATTTCATCTGTGCTGTTAGTTGTGATTTTAGTTAACTTTGGTGATTGTTAAGTCAAATAAAATGAATTAGTTAATAAAAGAAAAGATATTACTTTGCACTATTTGTTTATAACCTTCTCAATAAGCAAAACAACGGGAAACCAACAAAAGGTTAGTTTGCCTCTAAATTTAGGACCTGCGCAGTTAATGTAATGTTTGTAAGCATGCGCAGTTCATTCCAAGCATGTGCAGTTTGTTTTTGACATGTGTTTTGTGATAGATTCTTCTCTATTTCTTTATTCTTGATGGGGTCACTTTTTTATACTGCAAATTGTCTTAGTGCGTAATCCCCTTTATTCAAGATCCGTGGTTGTACTATTGATATCTTCAATAAGTTTAAGTTATTACGTAAACATATTGTTTGACAAGACTTATCGACTCTTATTAATTCCAATAAAATTTTTGTAAGCACGCTAAACTCTGCCCAAGCCAGAAAGCGCATTCGCTGGACTAATACTTTCAACATGACTGATACGTCAAAATTAATTTCAGCTGCATCACTAGATACAGATACGTGTACTTGTAATAAACATCCAAAAATAGAAAAAAATCAGGTACAGGGTACCTCGGAACTTTTCTCCAACACATAAGATTCGCTACGCTCGTCCTCCCAGCTTCGGACTCACTTCGTTCGTCCTCAGAATATACAAGTCATTAAATTTAAACTGCATGACTTCTCCGGACTCGCTACGCACGTCCTCAGATAGTAAATACATTCGTTTCATTTCCAGTGGTCATATATCCAGGCATTGACAACGCTCGATGCTGTTAACTTTTATGGTCCACCAAAAATCGCGAATACACTTGTAGTATTAAAATGACACTTAGTACACTTATTTATTACGTCAAAGGATACACTTGTACCAAATTTCAACTCAGCTGGATTAGTTTCCGATTTTTTACAATTTTTAAAAAAACTTATACAAGTGATTCGATAAAATTTAACTAATACTGATTATGAGATGAAACTTGGCACACATGTTTGTCTTATACATACCTAAATGTGTGACAAATTTCAATTGGCACGCATCATTTTTCCGTGTTTTGTGATTTTACGAAATTTTTGCTGAGTCATTATTGCGGGTTAATGACGTCATAAAAAATTATTTTCCGAATAGCACAACTACAGCGGTAGACTGATTTTGTATAAAGTTCTCTCTAGCATAAATACACTGGGCGCTACGATGATAACAGATACACACACTCAAACAAATACGCACTCATACACACACACACAAAGACAGACAACTTTGCGGTAAATCCACTCAGGAGGCCTTAAAATCGCCAGAAACGAATAATTCCGGTGACATCCCGGTTTTGGATTTTTTTTGCAAATAATACTTTTTCTATATTATTTGATACTACCGAAATTTGCAAAACATGAATAGTTGACTTAATATAATTGTGCGACAGACACTTAGGAAACGTAACAAGTGAAGTGCAATGCTACATCTGGGAACTGTTCCATTATTCGACATTCGTCATCATTGATGGCTCTGGATGATTTAGACGTAACGAAACAGAGTGGGACATGACATTAAGTCGAGCCATTAATGATGACGAATGTCGAATGATGAAACAGTTCCCAGATGTAGCATTGCATTTTGCTTGTTACATTTCCTATGTGTCTCTCGCATAATTATATTTGTGACAACTATTAGCCCAACAGTAGCGTTGCGGAAAATGGAAATTTTCGCAAACCTACTAACAAGCACAAATGATTTAGAGATTAGCATTTTATTGATTTCAAAACACCTCAGAGAACTGACGCGGAAGAAACCTTACCGTTTTCAAAGTTTTGGAATTTTTCTTACCCCCTCTTCTGATTTAGAAAAGAATATTTTTTGTTTGGATTTTGATTCGTGCTGTGCTTAAAGTCGTTTTATTCTCTATTATTTTAATTTCATATTATGTTGTTATTCTATTACTTTTGTTAGTGCTGTGTCTTTTTAAAATGTTTAATTTTTCCTTTCAGTTTTATTAGTTCAAAGTTGTTTCTTTTTATTTCCATTCTTAAATCAAATTTATTTCTTAATATTCTTGGTGTTCGCCAATTTGAATGTTATAGTTTTATTATCTTGATCAGTGTATTTTATGTTAATATAATTGTTCAGAAATGTTACGCATTATTTCTATTCTCTTGGTTTTACTGCCTAAATAGTATTTAACAAGTAGATCCTGGAGTTGAAATGTTTTTTAAAAAACAAGACTATTTAGAAAAAATCATGTTTTCTTTAGAAAAAATAAATGATGTTTTTACTTAAATTTTTTCTCCATCAATAATAGTTTGCTCTTCAATTCAATTTCAATTTTTTGAACACTTTTTTAAATTTTTGAACTTTCAAAGGGTGCAAAATATAAGTGAAGGAAAAAAATGATTAAATAAAAAACTGTAGAGTCGTAGAGTCCAATAAGGTATCGTAAGGCGCCATTGGGATGCTGCGCGCTAAAGGTAGATGCAAAAAATAAACAGAACTATTTATAAAAGACACAATATGATTGTGCGAGAGACACCCAGGAAATGTAACAAGCAAAATGCGATGCCATATCTGTGAACTGTTCCATCATTCATTCGACATTTGTCATTATTTATAGCTCGACATTGTCATGTTTCATTCTGTTTTGTTACGTGTTACTCATCAGGGCGCCAACAGAGCTCACTCTGACTCACTCTGACCAACAATTAAAATTAATAATATAATAATATATGAAGTATTTATCAGAGACGAACGGTGCTTCCTTACCGCCATCATGCTTGGCATGCAAAACATATATCATTTGATACTACCGAGTATTGCAAAACATGAATAGTTGACACAATATAATTGTGCGAGAGACACCTAGGAAATGAAATAAGCTTGTTGGCGCCTTGATGAGTTAGACTTATTGAAACAGAAAGGGACATGACTTTACGTCGAGCCATCAATGATGACGAATGTCGAATGATGGAACAGTTCCCAGATGTAGCATTGCATTTTGCTTGTTACATTTCCTAGGTGTGTGACACAATTGTATTGTGTCAACTATTTATGTTTTGCAAAACTCGGTAGTATTAATATATTAATAAAAGATGATATATTTATAAAAGATCCCATAATTTCAAACATTTATTGCATATGGCTCAAAAATTTAGAAAGAGGACACTTTTAGACAACTTTGTATGAGACACGAGTATAAAACTTTCATTTCAATATAGCTAGTATGAATAAATAAATAAATAAATAAATAAATAAATAATAAATATATATATAATATATATATATATATATATATATATATATATATATATATATATATATATATATATATATATATAATATATATATATATATATATATATTATATATATATATATATATTTATATATATATATATATATATATATATATATATATATATATATATATATATATATATAATTTTGATGGATAATTTTGTAACTTTGATGGATTACTAGTGTTAAACAGCATTGATCGAGGTCAGTTCTAGAATAGGTGACTGCAGGGAATAAAACAGATGTTTTTACTGTCTGAGGGCGAGCGAAGCGAGTTTGTTGTGGTATAGATGAGTACGGCGATAAAAAGTTTCTAGGTTCCCTTAACCGATTTTATTATTTATTTTTATTAACAAATTCTGACTTTTAATCATACAGAAATTTTATCATACAGATATCCCCTCGATCTTCAGTATGATATATTTCATTTGATTAGTACATACATATTTAAGGACATGAAATCCCCTTTTAACCCTTACATTGGGGCTAGACCAACCCTCCCCCCCTCAAACAAAAAAATATGAGAAAAGTCTGGTTTTGATGGATTCTAGTGAGCGAAGTGAGCCTGATGGTAATTAATCGAACTTAATGTATTCTTTTGACATGAGTTTCTGATGCAGCGCATAAATAGTTATACTTGCTGAAATTATGGCGCAGCAGTGGATTTTTCTGTTTATTTAGACGTTATTACATTCGCTGGTATCCCAGTTGGACCCCCTGCAAACGTTTATAAAATCATTGTTAATATGGACGCGGAGTGGGAGAGATATATAAAGAGAGAGTAGACGGCTCCCTCCACTGTAAGGTAGAGGTGTGGTGATCGTGCATTTGTGAACTATTACTCTTAGGTAGGGGATTTCACTTCTCAATAGGTCTTAGTCTTTCCGATAATGTCGAAGTATCAGCTCGCTGCTGGTCTTCTCTTGGCTACAACACTCTTCGCCACTTCAGGTTAGTTCAATTTGTATTTTCTCAACAAACCGCCTTATTAAAATATTTATCCGGTTTCTAGTATTTGAACTGGAACCTGCCGATCCAGACGCCCCCCCGTGCGTTTTTACATAACCAACCAGATATTTAACCTACCCCTTGCTCGCCCCCACTATTTACCCTTCTTTATAAAATTTTAATTGGGTCAGACCGACGCCGATCCTTAAAGCACACTTTTTTAAATATTAAGAAAACGAATAACCTTTTTACAGCAAAAATAGAAAGCAGTATTAAATAGTCTTTAAAATATCCATTAAAAAAATTGCGATAATTAATTTAATATAGGATTAAGTTCCCGAAGGAAATTCGGTAATTAAATTTTAAATATGCTGAAGCCACTAAATACCGGGGCGGCTGCTCCAATCTGTCTGGAGGCTTTGGCTACTCACGCCAAGGATACCAAACCTATATCCTTTATCTATGTGCTTTAAACCTTCATTCTGCCGATAAAATTATATATCCTGGACTTATCCTGGAAAATTATATAAAACTGGACTTAAACTTATATATCCAGACCATAATTACATTAGAACTATTAGGTGAAACTAACTTAGAACCTAAATGGTCTCGAAACCAATACATATATGGAATAAAAATGAAATTAGCCGTTCTGATCAATATAGTGAACAGATTCGATGATCAATATGGACAACACACATATTTTACAATTATAAAGTTAACTAATAATTGAATTAATTATTTACTAAATTTCATTAATTTAATTATGCTGCAATGAATAATACGCTAATATACATTAATTAATATACATAATATACACTGAACTTATATTCTAATCTAAAATAATTTACGACTAAACGATAAGCAAAAATCTTGAAATTATAATAACGGAAAACTGAATTTGGCGAATATCCTAATGATAAAATTCTTTATAATTTAATGTTAAATTATTAAATTTTATGCAATTTTATAATACGCATTGATTATATAATTTAACTACATATTTTATGAAATGGTTAAGGTGTTTAGTTAAATCATTAAATTTTATAAAGGCCAATTATATTTTACGTCATGTAACCATTAATTAATTAGGTTATTTTATAAATTAATTATAAGATATGTTAAAAGGCGTTTAAATTTTGTTTTTGAGTCTTAAGTGCCCAAAAACATATTTTATATAGTGGACACTAACACAATTATCATTGTGTTTTATGTTTGTATTTATTAAGATGTTTAGAACAGTTAATTAGTGAGTGTTTTTGTTTATTGGTGTGCGTGTTTTGTCTGTTACTTAAGTGCAAATTTGTTCAAAAAAGTTATGAGGAAGATTAATTTTATATGACGTCACTAACTTTTATAAATGAATTGGATGTTTTAAGACAACCTTTTAAATGAAAAACATATTGGCTTGAGATACAATACAAAGTACATGACTCGCACTCTTATAATAGTGATTAATGTGTTAGGTTGCGTATCAATTGTTGTAAGCAGCCTTAACCATAATACTTGAATGTGCGCCACTGAATGTCACATTTCCTCTGTGCCTACATAAATGAGGAAAAGTAAAAACATTATCACAACAAACCTTGTTTGCATTATCCAAAACCAATAATGAGAACTTCTGCTTCTTCTTCAAAAATTGTACTAAATTTGACCAATCACTTAAGTATTCACTTGTGTAAGTTAGGTACCAACTTATCCTAACTCTCATTATAGATGCATCAGCATCTACCCCTTAACATCCTTAGCATTTTATTTCACTACAATTAAGATTTATTTATGCACCAAGGGATTTTCCTGTCTTGTAAGTTGCCTCCTAAAACGAAAGCCGAGGAAACCAGTGCATTTAACTCCCGAGGCTAAGCCAAGAGATTTTTGCATTTAACTCCCGAGATCAAGTCGAGAGATTTATGCATTTAACTCCCGAGGCGAAGTCAAGGAGGTAATTGTTGACTTAAAATCTTATTTTGGCCTGCACTTGACATATTTTGAGCCAATACAATGTTTTTAATAGGGCCCTTTTTGAGGTGTTTGGGGGTGCCACCCCCGATAAATGTTTTCGGTCCTCCTTATAAATTTAGAGGATGCTGCTTCCAATAAAGAAAGAAATGCCCCCTTATTGGATTTGAGGGTCCAAATTCTTACTATGGGGATCAAACAATTTTTACTCCCAAAGGAAAAAGAGATATTTTGTACTCCCAAGGAAGAAAAAGTTACTTTGTAGTCAGGTAGCACTTCTTTACTCCCTAAAAACGAGTCATTAAACAAATTATGTTCTGTCTGAAAAAAACCAGGAGCCAAAAGTCAATTTACAGCTATGATTTTTTTACAACTAATTGCATTATAATACAACTAATTCTAAAGTAGTTGGGATTCTTCTTTAAAATATAAATTCTGCATATTAGTTAGATATACTGTGTAATATATATATATACTGCATATTAGTAAGATATACCTGTGTAATATATATTCTGCATATTAGGTAAGAGATACTGTTAATATATATATAATATATGTGTATATATATTCTGCTATTAGTAAGAGATACTGTGTAATATATATTCTGCATATTAGTAAGATATACTGTGTAATATATATTCTGCATATTAGTAAGATATGTGTAATATATATTCTGCATATTAGTAAGATATACCTGTGTATATAATTGCATATTAGTAAGATACACTGTGTAATATTATTCATCATAGTAAGTAGATACAAATATATATTCTGTATTAGTAAGATATACTGTGTGATATATAATTAAAGTCTAATATACACGGGGTAATTTGTAACCGAAAATTATTGTATTTCCTACCTATTAATTAACTAATTTATCATATTTAAATAATTCTGTTACCGTAAGGAATAAAATTCAATTTAACGGTGCCTGAAGGTTTTATAGGAGAGTCAAGGTCAGTTCCTTCAACTTAACTATACTTCCTAATTTTGCATGTTTTTAGTCAGTAAGAAAAACAGTAAAAACAAATTTTAAAAATCGGGTACGGGGTACCTCAGAACTTTTCCTCATCTTATCTGAGTTTCTACTCTCATCCTCACGACTTCGAACTCGCTTCGCTCGTCTTTAGAGTATAATTTTTTTTTAATTGTAATTTAGTACATCTTCGGTTTAGCTTTGCTCATCCTCTGATTAGAAATATCAGTTTTAAGCCCAGCGGTCGCCAATCCGCCTACTGATCACACTCGACATTCCGTAATAAAAATGATCCGACAAAAACCCATTACATATTAACTGCAATAAAATAAAACTTGACATACCTGTGTTTTATATAATGAAATACATTCATTTCAAATTTCAACTCAATTGGTTATTTACTGATTTTGAATTTGAAAAAATCATGGATATACTTGTCGTATAGAATCGTATTATAATGATAGAGCGGCATCTCAGACGAAAATATCATTCTTTTTTTTATTAACTTTACTTTATTCGTTAATTTTGTTTTTTATTTTTCCTCATTTATACCGTAAGTATATGGGAAAAGTATTGTGTTTGCGAAAAAATCCAAAACCTGGATGCCACCAGAATTATCCGTTTCAGATATTTTTAAGACCTCCTAAGTGGTTTTCTCAAAGTTGTCTGCTTGTATGAGTGTGTATGTGTTTTTTTTTAAATTTTTCTTTTAGTAGTAACCCTACTAAAAGGCCGTATATTACCAGCATGTCCCATATACATACTACATGCTTTTGAAAACAATTAATTTGTACATTAATTTCTTCTTTTTGAGAAATTGGTTTTTTTCGGCTGTTCTTTACTTCCTACAGTAAAATTTTAAACCTTCTAAACTATAATTCTCTTTTACATTTAATGTCTTGTTTTTCCTGTGTTTAATACTTTTTGTATCTTATTAAAAATAATATCATATAAATATAAAATATATAATAATAATATAATAATAATAATTAATATAATTAATATAAATAATTTTAAAAAAAAAAAATAATAATATAATTATAAATAATTATAATAATTTTAATAATATTAATAATATTTTTTTTTTTTAATAATAATTATTATTATTATTAATTATTATAATTATAATTATTATTATAGTAATATTTTATTATTTATAATAATATAATATTATATATTATTATATATAATATCATATTAATATAATATAAATAATATTAAATTAATTTTATTTTTATCATAGCTTATCTAAATATGAATGTGTTTATCTAAATATGTGTTTGTCTGTCTATTATCATCGTAGCTCCTAGCATATTTATGCTAAAGAGTTGATTTGTGCTATAGCCAAAAATCAGTCTATAGGTGTTGTATGCTATTAGAAAAATATTTTATGATGTCATAAACCCGCAATAATGACTCAGCAAAAATGTTTAATAATCATAACACGCGAAAAAGTATGCGAACGGATTGGGGGTGTGGGACGCATGTAGGCATGTGTAAGGCTAACATATGTGTCGAGTTTCATTTTCATTTTATCAGCATAAGTTCAATTTTTATCAAATGGCTGGTATGCGTTATTTAAAAAAATTGTAAATTATTAGACAACAACCCAATTAAGTTAAAATTTGGTACAAGTATATTCCATCACGTTATAAATAAGTACACCGAGTTTCTATTTAACACGACAAGTATAAAAGTTAATGAGCATTGAGCAGGGTCAGTACTGTATGGGTGACCGCTGAAAATGAAACCGATGTATTTACTATTTGAAATCGAGCAAAGCGAGTCCGAAGACGTGTTAGAGTATAAATTTGACGAATTGTACATTCTGAGAACAAGTAATGCGTGTTCAAAGTAGGGAGGATAAGCGTAGCGAATCCGACGTCTTGAGGAAAAGTTCCGAGGTACTCTGTACCCGTTTTTTTGTCTTATCTAATGAAAATTGGTTATTTTTGTTACTTATTTTTTTTATTTATTTATTCTTTACTGTCGGATAAAATGGCAATTCGAGTAGAGAGGATGATATCTGTCCCTCGTATTCAGAAGACTTGTTTTTGCTTTGTTTTTATTCTTTATACATAAAATATCATGAAGTTGAAAAGTGCAAGGACGTTGTCCAGCTTTCTCGAACAATCTATCTTACAGTCTCATTCTTCTTCCATAATACCCCCACTAAAAAAAATAGGCAGATAATGTATTATTAAAGTAGGTTAGAAAACATTTCAGTAACAAAAAAATCGGGTAAGGGGTACCTCATAACTTATCCTATCAAATTTCCTATGCTCATTCTTGCCACTTTGGACTCGCTTCGCTCGTCCCCGTAACATAAAAAACACCTTATATTTATAGTAGTATGACTATTAAAAAATCAGTTTAATTCCCAGTGGTCACCTATCCAGACTTTATATTAGTTATCCTATTTAACAAGTTACCTGACATCGCACAGGCTCGGAATCACCGGCTTAACGTCCCTTTTCGAAGAAAAGTGCACGTCAAAGGATTTCCATCCCTCGCATGAAAATCTTAAGGTCCCAACCAGGATCGAACCCGAACTGTCTGAATTAGCAGGCGCACGCGCTAACCATTGCGCCATCGGTAGACCTCTCAAATTTAATGCCAAAGTTTAATTAAAACTATTAATCCTTTGGAAAAGAGATCGTTCACAAGACCAATACCATAACGCAATAAACGCCAATAAGTGATATTTTTCTCAGGAAATTCGTTAAAAGTATTAAATATGAAACCAAGAAATAAATTTTATTATTACTAAATGTATAAGAATAAAGGATTGTATTCAACTTTGACAAAAATGACCTTTACGAGAGTCTGAACAAAGCATCACGCTTACCCAATAACTGTACCTGTATATTTGTAATTTTTAACATTTAAACTTGCACCCTCAGGCCAATGGTAATATTTCATGGAGTGAGTTTTGAGTATAGAGTGGTGTTGGAGTATACAGAGGTGTTAAAGTATAGAGTGGTGTTGGAGTATACAGAGGTGTTAAAGTATAGAGTGGTGTTAGAGTATACAGAGGTGTTAAAGTATAGAGTGGTGTTAGTGCTTACAGTCTATTGTTTAGTTTAAAAATCTTGACAGGTCAGTTTAGATACCACTGATTCTTAAGAAAAAAAATCCCTGCAAGAAGGGAGTGGGAAAAAACTATGTAAACAAATCAGGTTATTTCACCCGTATTTTCTGGGCGATGTTTTTTTACATTTCTTTTGTGTAGTTGTATTTTAAAATATCATTTTTAATATTAATTTAAAGGTAGTTTTCATAACGATTTAATCATAAAAAGAACCACAAACAAAGTGAACGATTGCCGGGAAGAAGGTTTTTTCCCTACAGTGTTTATTGTGGTAGGGATTTTTTTATCTTTTTAAGTGAGAGGTTGGCAGCGGCTTCTCTGATTGGTCAATCCCCAAAATACTTATAACCTTGAGGATTTTTAAACTAAACGATAGACTGTAATAACTATTATGATAGTATCAAGACTGAAGCCGGCAAACCTTAAGGGGGGGGGGCTATACTTACTTCGTCAGTAGAGGGATTTTCGCTCCCAATCCTGACCCTGCTCTTGTTTGGATCGCATCGAATTTGTTAGAATTCGATATTGATGATATTGATGTGGTACATTGTACAAATTCGATTTCAGTTAAGAAAAAATATGTCAGTGTATTACTAATTGTTCGTAATTCAATATTACATAGCTAGACAGTAAATAGTGGAAATATGTAAAAGAATATTGGCTACGTATCGTTCCCAGGCTGACAATTAATTTAAAAAAGAATGCTGCCAATTTCAGCGTTCAAAAGTTATCGTAATACACAATAAATATATATATATATATATATATATATATATATATATATATATATATATATAAATATAATATATATATATATATATATATATATATAATATATATATATATATATATATATATATATATATATATATATATATAATATATATATATATATATATATATATATATATATATATAATATATATATATATATATTATATATATATATATATATATATATATATATATAATATAATATAAATATATATTATATATATATATTTAATATATTATATATATATATATATATATCTATATATATATATATATATATATATATATATATATTATATATATATATATATATTATTATAATATATATGTATTATATATAATTATATATATATATATATATATCTTACTCCATACATCTTGTAAGCTCAATTTTCGTATGTAAATTCACTGAAATTGGCCCTATAGAAAAAATTGTATTGTTGGAATTTTGTATTATTAGTTTTAATATTCATTAGAATAAATAAAATTAAGTCCTTAATTAAAGTTTTCTTTAGTAAATTAAGCTAAGCAACGCAGACCTTACTTAATTAATAATTGCAATATAGAGTTAAAACTGAAGTTTTAATTAAATATTATTGCTAAATTAACCTTTAAACCCCTATGCACGAATAAAACCCTTTAAAACGCTTATTTAAAATTGTAGATTATTAATTTTTCCACTTTATATTAAATTTTGACTCTATATTACTGATAGGACGGGAAAGCAGTGTGTTAGACTAGTTAGATTGTGAAGCTTAGTTTTCTATCTTAGCAGCTTGTTTTTAATTACAATTCTATAGTTGTATTAGAAGATATTTTGATGAAAAATATTTAGCAGCATTAAATAAAGCAAATATAGCAGCATAAATACCTTATAATGAGGGTAAGGTAATGAATTATTTGTGTCTTAGGTAAAAAATAAGACATTTTTATTCTAGGCAAATTCTTTTTAATAACAATACTTCTGATGTCCATCCTATTCTTATTACCGATTTTTACACATTTTTCCTCCAAAATTTAAATTTAAATTGCGGAAAATATTCTAGACTCAAATATTCTTGTATTTATCCCTAGAACTCATAATGGATGGACAAAAAGGTATTACTAACAATTTACTTTTCCTGATGTTATAGCAAAATTCTGTGTTGCACGTGATACACTAAGTTAATTCCACCACCAAAAATAAGTTCCCTTTCCACAAGTTTCTCCTATTTCTTCAAGTTTCTAAAAAGTACCCTAAGTTTCATTAATTTATGTCTATCGGTGCAAAATTTAAGAGGGGAGGGGACTTTTGTAGCAACATGTATATTTTTATGAATAAGGAAACTAGAAGCGAAGCCTTGTTACTTTATTTCGTCAATAATATTAATATTTGATTGACATAAGATTATTATTAATTTGCAAAATATATTTTGATCAAAAATTTTCCACCTTTCAAAGAAAATATCTCCTTCCCCCTTCCATTATCCTAAACTCCTAACCTCATAAGCGTATTAGTCTTTAGGAAATTCGTTAAATATTGGTCGAAACAATTACATGAAGAAGTTCTCCGTAAAATAGATGGAAAGTGTCCACATTATGAGTTGGAAGCGGTTATGTCGCAGGTCGGCGTTTTTTACGCCGCGGCTCTTACCGCCGTCTTTATTTAAAGGCATTTTATCTTAATTCGCTTCGCGTCGTTATGTATTAGTTTCACTTATATTATGATTCTTTACTTTCATATTTTTTATAAGTTATTTACAAGAGTCCATCGGATTTCTCTTATTATTTAAACATCTCGTTTGTATATTTACTTGTAATGTGTGGTTAAATGTGGAAGTATGACATCTTTAAATAAAAACCATATATTGTTATAGTTACTTGTTTATTGTAATAGATGCGTCTATAAACATTTATATATTATTTTAGCAATACTATATGTCTTAATTTGTTTTCTTTTGGATATCTATGAATGAAAATAAAGTATAGTTTTCATATTAATTTCCGTTACAGACATTAAAGTCAGACCTTTTGTTGTTTACGGAAGGGAAAGTTTTGAAACAGCAAACATTGGAAAATCCATAAGTTTGTAAACGAATGTAATTAAAAACTTCTGAAATTCCAAGAGAAAAATCGCCAATAAAAAAAGCTAACGAAAAAAATATTAAGATTGTTTGGGTTCTAAATGATTTCCTAAAATATATTTTAGTATTACTAAACATATAAATGATTTCTAAAATATATTTTTAGTATTACTAAACATATAAATGTTTTTCTAAAATATATTTTTAGTATTACTGAACATATAAATGATTTTCTAAAATATATTTTTAGTATTACTAAAACTTATTAATGATTTTCTAAAATATATTTTTACTATGAGTATACATATATTCTGTAATATTACTAAATATCAGGTAATTTTGAACGTAATTCTATGGGATATTTAAATTTATAAACTAAGCGTACTGATAAATAATAAATGTCCATAAGAACATAAAACAGACAGACAAGTGGTAAAGCTCGAATACGGGACTATCACCTAACCTTTGACACGAAGCTTTTAGATTGAACATTACACGGTGGTACGGCCTTGCTAAGATATCTTATGTAAAGGTCAAACCGTGTCTTCAGAGTAAAACCGTATTTAAAGTCCCGCAAAAATAAATGACGCAATTACTTTTTTTAATGAAATATATGATGTATATATTATATTAGAAATATATTTTTATCTCAAAGCCGAAATTAATTTATTGAAGTTTTATGACTAGAGTATACAAATTAAAAATATTAAAATAATTGACTAGACAACTGCGCTGGATTTCTGAAGTTGGCAGGCCTGGCTGATAATGAGGTTGTTTACGCCTCTTTTCTTTCCAAACAAATCCGCAATCAAACAGTTAATATTAGTAGAGAGCATAGAAATATATACTAGAGGTGGCATAGCCTATCTCAATACATTGCAAGGCCTGAAACATAGTTTTGGGGCTCTCGGGTGTTCTGTGTAACCTCATTGAAACCCCCTTTAGAAGTGAGCTAAGGTTATAATAGATCAATAACTTTCGGCTTCCCGCACATTATTCGTGTTTTGGTTTGTATTTTTAACGTTATAATGTATAAGTCACTGTAATTTTGTACTGATTATTTGATTATATTTATTAACAAAGGAGGTCAGGTTACTTTTTCGATGTTTCAAAATTAAACATACAAGGCTTCTCTAGTAATAATATCTCTATGGTAGAGAGGTTCTATTAAGTGAATTTTGAAACATCATAAAACGTAACCTGAACGCCTTCATTTGTTATTATAATGAAATTAACAGTACCAAATTACACGGCATTATATTATAAAACGTCTAGCCGTCAATGATTGATTTTTTATAACCTCAACACACTCTTGGAGTGGGTTTCAATGATGCTTCACTGAACCCCTGAGAACCCCATACAGATGTTCTTATCAATAAATGGAAATAGGGTAATATATCTCTACAATTTAAATAATTTATATTTGGTGTTGTTATTGAGTAAGAAAGCTGTATTTTATTTTTATTATCAAGTCTCAAAAAACTTCTTAATGTATAAGGTAGTCTATGTCGACTCTAGTATATATATTTTACTCTAGTAAAATATATCTATAGGGGTTCAAAATACTAGCCTGTGGAATTATATTTTTTCCAAAAGCGACTATATTTACTGCTGAGCAAGCGAAGCGAGTTGGTAAAAGGAGACGATGTAAAAAACAGCGATGTAATGGAACAATGGTTGAACTATAAGAAGAATTTGGTCTCCAGCGCTCCTTGCTGCAAATATATTAACACCTAGCTGAACGAAAAAAAAATTGTACAACGTGCAAAACAATGCATTTAACATTAAAGGAATAAAGTTAACCTAAACTCCCTACCCCATATAAAAACATTGCATTAACGCAACACTCGCAAAACGCAACTCACTGTCGAATTTAACTTCTTAGTGGAGTGTTTTTGACCTTTGAATAAACCAATTTGCGCAACTTAGAGAGCGCATGTTTACAACTCAGGGGTCATCACTGCGCACGACAGTGAATAACCTTTGCTCTTTGTTTAGATTTAATTTATTAAATCAAAAGGACAGCGAATCATTATTTTCATGATTGTAAATTTAAAATTGCATTCCAAGACGCAAGGCTATCTTTGACATTAATAAAGGCTTGTTTTTAAAAATGATTATTACTTGAATTGATATTTATTATTTATTCAATAATACACTCAGGTACTGTCATGTACACCTAGGTTGTTACTCAGAGACGGCCTTCTATAGTTAAACAAGAAAAATTTGTTTAAGTTGTAAATGGTCTATGTCGTCTAGTAATTATTTTCTATCTTCTAAAAGGAATTAAAAGTATTGCTTTGGCAAAACGCCTGCTATTTCAGTAAATGTCAACGTTTCAGTATATGTTGTTCCCAAAAATCTAAGCAATGGTGTATGGGTGTATGTATGTGTGCATGTATGTATGTATGGGTGCATGTATGTATGGGTGAATGTATGTATGTATGGGTGTATGCATGTATATATGGGTTTAACACTGTTCACAGTCCTTGTGAACACTTTTCATATCAAACAGGAGATCCACTTAAATAATATTTTCTAGTATACTTATTTGAAAAAATATTTTCATTTATATTCTAGCATGTTTCAAATTAGGTGATTCAAAAATCTGGGGCGGAGGTTGGCATGCATGCTTCCGTGCACGCGTTTCGTTGTAAATAATTATATAAACTGTAAACAAGGTAAACTAATTTTACTATAAAATTTAAATAAGTACCGGTCCGGTAGCCCAGCACTCGCCTTTCGATCTGGAGCTGAGGGTTCAAATCCAGCCGGGGGAGGACCTTAATGTAAGATCGTCCCTTGTACCGTACACAAAAGGTCTTGAATTCAAGGCCGACCAACTCAGTCAGGGGTTTACGTGGTTTCCTTGGCTGTTAATAAGCAAGTGCGGGGTAGTTCCTGTTTTGTTTGAGAAGGGTCTGGATCCAAGTTTTCGTTGTCTCCAGCTCACAAAAAAGTATATATTATATATATATATATATATATATATATATATATATATATATATATATATTTCTCTATGTATGTTATATGTATGTAAAATAGTTTATAGGTGTTTTATGCTTCCAAACACGATAATGTATAAATAAAAAAATCCTTCAATGTAAATCTAGAATTAGAATTTAGTAAAAATTGATGTTAGTAATTACAAGGTTGTCAGGGTTAGAGAACAATGATCCGGCCGGGCTTTCTCGTAACAAATTACTAACATTGTTTTAGAGGTTTCTTTTGTTTCTTATAATGTCAACTTCAGAGTTAAAATTTTAACAAAGTAATATGGATATGAGTATTGCGTAAACATCTGAGCTTAATAATTTTCTATTACATCGTATTATCTGGACCAATATGTAGCATGTCAAGGACTCATGGTTCGAGGTGTTCCAGGTACCCAATCTAAGAGTTGTTTTAAAATTAAGAGTTTGTGTGTGGTATTTCACCATTTAACAACATAAATCATTTCCATCTTAGCTAAAAGAATCTTTTTACCCTCCACCCGGTCAAACATACACACACACACACATATATATATATATATATTATATATATATATATATATAAAATATATATGTGTGTATATATATATATATATATATATATATATATATATATATATATATATATATATATATATATATATATATATATATATATATATATATATATATATATACCACTAGCATCAAATTTGTAAAAAAGGCAAAACCAAGGTTAAATGTATGCTACATGCGGTTGTTTGTGTAACCTACATCTGTTTGTGCAGTTTTTAAAGATAATTTAAATAGCTGTGACATACATATTTGATATTGATACACAGAATCATTATGAGATGATATATAAACTAAAATTAAAATATTAATACCACAAAAGGAGTGCAGGTAAGAGGTGTTATCAACATAACACTATCTAGTTAAACAGGAGAATTGAAAATGAATAAATAATACGGGGGAAATGAAAATAGAGGGAAGTGAAAATAGAGAATATCAGAGCTTTCGTTTGAGCGAACAAGAACCTGAGAACTAGGCTCCTGTTTTCTATTTCAGTCGTCTTTATTCAAACTTTTTTCATTATTATCCGTCGTTACTTTTCTCTCATTTTGTCTGCCTAATTTTTCTCTTATTCTTTATTTAAAATTTCTCTTCTATATGTTTCTACTTTTCTTTTACTTACATAATCTGCTATTATTTTTTTCTTTTCCTCATTTATAGTTGTGGGTAATTGCCTTTTAAGAAGTTAATACTCTATAGGTATAGGAAAAATACTGTGTTAGCATGAAAATTCAAATTTGGGATTTTAGCCGAATTATCCGTTTTACACGAAAAGACAATTTGAAAATATATAAACACTTCAGGGAAAAACAGTTAAATGGCCAACTTTTATTATTATTATTTTTTTTTTTAAATATTAATACATTGGTATAGCAAAACAAAATACGTATAGCACTTTTCAAATTATTTATAAGATGATATAGAATCACTGCAATTTCCATGACTATTTTTTATGTAAGTTCATTTCTTTATAAAATGAATTATTTTCGACTATCTTTGATCTCCGCCCTTCTTTTTTGAGTCTATCTTTTATTTACTAGAAGGACAACTTTTCACAACCAGTAGGAGAAAATTTATTAAGTAAATTTAAAAAATTTGTCAGAAGTTTAATTGTTATATCCAAATTAAAGTCTTATATGATTAATTAAAGTTTTTATTACGTTCCTACATCCATCTGGTCGAACTGTAGGAGTCCTGTCCGTACCATGCAACGGCTTCAAGTCGATTCCACTTCGTATCTTGTTTCCATCTCTAAATCGTCCACTTTCCCTTTCCAAGACGTTTTCCATCCTGGGTAAATTTATTCGACCTTCACCTTCATCTTTTTTACTGTTTATTTCATTTTTACTTTTATTAGTTTAGTTCCTTTAGCATTTCCATCCTATAAATATAATATATTACTTATTTTTACATCGTTATATATATATATATATATATATATATATATATATATATATATATATTATATATATAATAAAAATAAAATATTATGTGTAATAAAAAAAAATCAACTTATGTTGTTTGTTTGTTGAGTGATGTAGGTCAGAAATAACCATACTTTAATTTTTGTTTTCTTAAGTGGTACAAATTTTATTTGAAACTTTTTTCAGAATTTTTAAAAATAAAAAAGCTATCATCATTTTAAAATAAATAATAAAAACAGAACAGCATTTGTCTTTTGACACATTATTATATTTAAATAACAAAGCCGTCTTTCTCTTAGACTCTTAAGAATTAATTAAAGTTGGCGAAATCTTTTTAATACAAATACTATTCATAAAATCTTAGAGCATAGCCCGGGCTGCGAACCCCGGACCTTCGGGGCCAAAATCGAATGCCTATACGATCACAGCCACGGAGGCAGAACATTTTATATATTCGTATTAAATATAAATCGATGAACAAAAATTAAATATAATATGTTATAAAAACCAACCATGTGGTAGTTGAGTTTGTTGAACATCTTATGGTCTATAGAAATAAACCCTTTTCTAATTAATACCAGGTTGGATAAGATGTTTTCCATATACACCTATTTTCTTCAAGTTTTCCTTTATTAGCCCTAGTTCCATTCTGTATCTGTATTTAAATCTAATTGCCCTGATTTTTAAAATAAGATTATAAAACCTTACAAGTATATTTAGTTCTGATGACTTAAAATTGATTTCTTAAAATTAAAAACAAATTTCATTCCGTCATAATTTTAAGGAACTCAAGATGACCTTGACCTACTATGAAATCAGCTGTTATAAAGTTCAATAATATTGGTAATATAGGTTATTTCTAAAT